>CM060949.1:194684167-195161667 GCA_030765055.1 Mantis religiosa | reverse complement strand
TCGTTCAGATATAATAGTAAAAGTCCATGATCAGAGTAAACGTACCGAGGAATTGAACTCACGACCTTGCACGTTGTGAAGCCGACATTTTAAATGGAAATAGAGGTATTAGGTTACGGAGAGGACACTAGCAATTGGATCTTTCGAGTATATACCTATGGGAGGAAAGGAGAAGATGAAGGTACTGCAGGGTGACTCAGAAACTCCCTCCTGCGGGAACATAGGAAAGTTGGACCTACCGACACACAGCCATTCCGCTCTGTTAATTCAAAAGCAACATTTGCCGAACAAAACACGAGTGGCTATGGTCAGTAACAGGTGGTTTTCACTGCAGCCTCGTAACTCTGGGCTATCATCGCGTACAGCGTTTTTCCACAGCCCTGCACACAAGTACATACACTCAGGTTAGCAAAAAGGCAATCGCTACATTCCGCTTTATACCTGACGTGTTACACTCACATGACTTTCTCTACTCTAGTACATACACTTATAACTTTATCTACTTCATGTTAAGATAAACATTTTCTTATTTTAGTTGCAAGGGAATACAGTAGACTAAGTGACAGTCAAATGTTTTAAAACTGTTTGCTATGTTTCGGCGTTGAAATTCTGTTCTCCTTGTATGGCCAACAGAAAAGCCATTAATGCATCCTTGAATAAAAGTAACCATTTACCTATAAATTCAGAGCTTTAAAAAATGAAAATGACTTTTCTAAAAAATTAAAAATAGACTGTTTTAATGAGATCTATATTTTTGTGTACTAAGATTTTTTCTAACTCTTGTAATAATGACTTCAGCCGCCATTCCTAGAAAATTTGACATAGAAGTTAGCCCGCCTCGGTAGCGTGGTGGTAGCATGTCTGCCTCACGTTCAAGAGGTCCCTAGTTCGAATCTCGGTCAGAGTGAGTTACCTGGTTAAGGTTTATCCGGGGTTTTCCCTTATCCTGATAGACGAATGTCGGGTAACTCTAAGCTCCATGCACCCCGGACTTATTTGAGCATCATTTCACCAATTTCATCCATCGTCCGATATAACAACGTTTGAGGACTTAAATTAAAAAAGGGTTATTTTTATGAAAATATCTTACACGTTTATATTTTAATAAAACTTTTTGGAGACATATTTTTCTAGAAAATCATCCTTATGCAACCTTGGTAAACCGAATTTCAAATTTTGTATTTAACAGATTTCTTGTAGGCGTGTTATGCTGTTCACAACCGCTTGGCTATCCCCAAGGCGGTCCGAGTTCAATCCCAGACCACCGCATGCGACATTTGCGGTGGACAATAGTGGCGGGTTTTCTCCGGAATCTCTGGTTGCCCGGCATCATTTGTCATCTTTCTCTCACACTATACCATGCATAGGTCTGCCGATCATCCATCCTGGGTACTCTATCTGATTCTGAGCTTCTGTTCCTAAAGGGATAAAGGATAGAGACAAAAGAAACCCCTAACATAATGATAGTGCTAAAATTAAGGAAACTGGAGAAGAAAAATCTGTTACGGTGTTCACACATCCGCATGGAAACTTTTTTCAATTTTGTTTTTCTGATTCAGGAGGTCACAAAAGTACCTACCAGGGTCGGCTGATAAGTCTCGTGCCTCACATAAAGATGGCGACACTGGCCAGTTTGACGGATATCATCATATAGTTTAACTCTAGAATAACTTGTGTCCATAGTTACAAGACAATAGCTTGTTTCGTTTTTGAATGACAGAATTTTAAACAAGTGTAGAGGTTTCAGGAAAATGGATTGGGAAAAACCAGCAGTGACTAAATACTTCCATTTGAAAGGCTTAACGCCTAAAGAAATCAAGGAGGAAATGGGCAGTACATTGAAAGACTCTGCCCTTTCATATACAACGATTAAAAGGTGGTCTGTAGAGTTTAAAATTGGACGTACGAGCACTAGTGATGAGTCTCGCTCTGGACGTCCTGTGGAAGTCATAACTCCAGAGATCATTGAAAAAAGAATTGTTTAGTGCTGGAAGACGACAAATTAAAGTTTTTTGAGATAGAAGAGGCTGTAAACATATCAAAAGAACCTGCAGGTAATATATTAAGCAACTTTTCCGCTTTCATAAGGTCTGTGCAAGTAGGGACGTATTTAAGGGGGAGTTCAGGGGTCCGGACCCCCCAAATAAATTATCATTTCAAACTTTTAATAAATAGTTGAAATAAGACTTAGTTTAAAATAAATCGAAAAAAGTTTAGTAAAGCTTCTCATCTTAGCATCTCTATCCACTGTCAGGCAGACGAAGTTATTTAAGAGATAAACGGAAAGTTACAGCACAGCAGCTGTAGAACTCGTTAAAATACACAAATATGTCAATTACAATTATGTATTGCAAAGTTAAGCAATTCCGATATATATTTGTTGATTAAAATTCGCAAATACTTAAAGATATGTAATTTTTAACTTCTAAGTTCCTATTCCCTTTTACATTCAAGGAGAACTAATACTTCAAATGCATCAATCAGTGGTTCTTTTTTACATATCTGATTACTGCTTATATCACTTTATCCCAGGTATAAGAACAAATAATGTGCAATGTGCAAGACCTTTCTACAGACTTTATCCAAAGAAACAAGACAAAAGCAAACTTTTCTAAGAACAATTTGTAGAAGCTTGGGTGGAGAAAGTGATGTGAATGTGTTTCTATTTTTACTAATATGATAACACATTCATGGTTAATTGTTTATTAAAAGCAAATAATTCAACTAGATTTTTGGACCCCTCCCCCCCCCCCCAGAAACTGACTTCTGAATACGTGCCTGTGCGCAAGACGGGTGCCGCATTTCTTGACACCTATCACACCACCTTGCAAAGAAAAGGTGTTTAAGAATTTAGAGCTCTACCGTAAAATTCCCAGTGAATTTTGGAGATGGCTTATTACCATGGATGAAACTTAGATACATCGCTACGCTTCAAAAAGTAAGTCACAGTCAAAACAGTGGATTACGCCAGGTGAACCAACTCCAAGAAAGGCAAAGTCAATTTTGTCACTTAACAAGTTTATGGCGAGTGTTTTCTGGGATGCACAGGGAATTATTTTTATTGCTTACTTGTGAACCGGTAAAAGTATCACTGGTGACTACTAAGCAAGCTTACTACAACGTTTGAGTGATGAGGTCAAAAGAAAAAGACCTCATTTGGCAAAATGTGCGAATTAAAATTCGTATTACTGTCCATTCTATTCGCCAGATCTAGCACTTAGTGACTACCACCTGTTCCCGAACCTCAAAACATTTCTTGGAGGACGAAGATTTCATAGCAACGAGGTCACTGATGCAGTAGACAACTTTTCAGGACCATGATAAATCGCACTACAGAGATTTAATGAAATTAGAACACTGATATGATAAATATATTTGCCTTTCTGAAGATTGTTGAGAAATAGAGAGAACAAAAAATTGTGAGGCCCGGGACTTACCAGTCGACCCTGGTATATTCTGTGAAATCTGAAACTGAATTTTTTGGGGAATGTATAAGTAATAGTGGGGAAATTTAAATGAATGTGATTTTTTTCCTTTTATATCGTTTTCTTTTCTCTTACTGTTTTATCCTACTTTGCAGTAAGAAAGAACTAGGATAAATAGTTGAATGAGGTCGATTATTATCTTCCCTAGATGATAGTTATAAATGACACGCTAAAGAGTAGACAGGAGTAGCACGGTATGAGGAACAGGTTTCGTCAGGTTTGAACTTGAACTCCACCTGAGTCATGGATGAGATGTTAAAAGGAGAAAATGAGCAGTGTTTGCACATTGGCTTTGTATACGCAGCCTCTGTCAACATCTTCCTCTGCTGGACAAACACGGTCGTAACCGCTTGCATACATCTTATCCTACAGCGAATAAACTGCACGTCGCAGCTTGCCTCCACTCTCGTACACGCAGAACGCTTATTGCTCTACCTATTTCGTTTTAATCAAGATAAAACTTGTAGAAATAAACGTAAATAGATATTTTCGCAATAGTTCCTGATAGATACTCAAATGTTGCTTTAAAACTGCTAAATTTACATGACAAACCTATAAAGTTCACGTTAAAAATTGGAAATGACTGTTGCCTTCCTTTTCTTGACCCCAAGATAATAAAAAAAAATAGCAAATTAAACCTTGACATTTATGGGAAATCAACTCACACTGATAATTACATTAAAAAATTAAAGTTTTATTCATTTATCACATAAATTTGCTATTTTAATAGTCAATTTCACAGATTAATAAATAAATAAAGATTGTGTACATAAAAATACTGAAAAATTTAAATACCAAAAATTTATTATACGAATATAACTATTTGTAACAAAAAACTTCACTTATCTTAAGAAAACTAATGTCGATTTTTCTTATTAGTTGAATTAGTTGAAGTTGAAATCGATTTCACGAACCCTTGTGACGTTTGTCACAATTATATTTTATTGTAATGTTTGCAGAAGTGTTTCATTTCATATTCCTTTGAAGGTATTAATGGGAATGTAGTAGGCTTAAACGACAGTCAAATCTTTTAAAACTGGTTGCTACGTGATGGCTTTGAAATTCAATAATTTTTATAACCCGAAGATTATAAAACGAATAACTTCCTATTAGAGTATGCGCATTGAAAATTCAAATAATTAGAAAATATTTCGAAGATGGTTACCTCTTCACAAAAAGACGTCTTCTTACGGTTTATCAGTTCTACAAATCATCCAGAATAAAGAGGATATTCCTAGAAATGTAATTTCATTTGACGTGAAAAATATCTTAATTATATGCTACAGTAAGCAAAATAAAAAAAAAAATACAAAAATACAAAATTTTCTAAAAATGTTTGGGATTTAGTGTGGTCTACGGTGAGGGATTTTCTGGAAATGAAAGATGTTTAAATAACAGTTATTTTCAGCATCTTTTAGTTTGAGTTATACTTTTAACTCACACAGAGACACACACAGAGACACACACAGACACACAGACACACACACACACACACACACACACACACACACACACACACACACACACACACACCTGTACTTTCTTTTCCGTAGGATTCCAAAATGTTTATTTTCAATGAAATTTATATATTACATTTTTGGCTAGAATGCAATATTTCCTCTACTTTCTATTGCGAAAATAAATAAGGATAATTGATGGAAATAATTATTTCTTCCACACTAGGCAAGTGTAGGCTGAGGTTTGAATGAGTAGAGCCAGACTGAAAAATTCAATGCCATAGCCAGGATTTGAACCATGGATTTCCCGCTCTCCGTGCGGGAGCTCCAACCAACTGAGCTATATGGCCAACATGCAGACATGACACTTCTCCAACTGACTCGTATGTTTCCCGTTAGACCACTAGGGGTTCTCATATGCTATGAGACAGGCACGCATGCCCGCCTCGGTAGCGTGGTGGTAGCAGCGTGTCTGCCTCACGTTCAAGAGGTCCCGGTGATTTACCTGGATAACGTGTTTTCCAGGGTTTTCCCTTATCCTGAAAGACGTATGTCGGGTAACACTAAGCTCTGTGGAACCTGGACTCATTTGAGCATCATTTCATCCATTCTATTCATCGTCCGATATGATTTAACGTTGGTAAATTGGTGGAAATAATAATCTTTTACACTAGCAGTGTGTAGGCTAACGTTTGAATGAATAGAGCCAGACTGAAAAATTCAATGTCATAGCCGGGATTTGAACCACGGATCTCCCGCTCTCCCTGCGGTTGTTTTAACTAACTGAGCTACTATGGCCAACATGCCGACATGATATTAAGTTCTCCAACTGACTCGTATGTTTCCGGTAGACCACTGGGGGTTCTCATATGCAATGAGACACGCACCTTTTGTGGTAATTTACTATGCTGTAAGTACTTAAGTCCCAGGCTTCATAGTTAAACCACTAGGTTATTCAGGTAAATTGATGGAAATAATCATCTATCACACTAACCGTGTGTAGGCTAAGGTTTGAATGAGTAGAGCCAGACTGAAAAAAAAAGGATAACTTTGCCTTAATGTATGTATGGATTTCAACATTACGCCGTATCACAACTCATTGAAGCGCGAATGCAAATGGTTCCTTTCCACACTGTGTATATTCTGACTTATTTGATACATTCAAGTAATGAATGGTATGAATAAATACCGCAATTCAACTTCAAAATACTCAAACATTTTATTTCCATTTACTGTCACGTGGTTATTTCTCCGATTACGTGGTGCTCAGTTCCTCTGAGTAGTGTACCAAACATAAGAGTGGAAAGCTTCTAAAAAGTGTGAAAAGACCATTGTATTAAACTCGTTTAACTTTTCTTTCAACGTTATAGCATTCTGGCTGTGAAAGACTTAACTAAACTGCGTCTGAAGCAAATGGTATATGTGTGAACACCGCTTCATATGTGAGAACCGAAATTTAACAAACAGGAACTGTAAAAAACCTTTAAAAGATAAGGGAAAGGCATTGAGTGTTTTAGGCCAAGTGGATGATTTTGTTATAAGTGCTGTACCCTTTAAAGTGCATAGTTTCTTTTTGAATGAGTCTCCTGCTATATTATGTGTTTCAAATGGGAAGGTGTTTGTCCTTGAGCGCTACTGGGTGAGCAACCAATCGGAGTCCTGCAGTGTTGCATTGCACTCCCCCTAAGTGGTGTGTGACGAGCGCCAAACTAAATCAATGTCTAATAAATATTATTCGCACTACGACAAGAACTCAGATTTTGCAAAAACTGATCCATGAGGAAGGAGAGAGTAATATATTCAACACAAATGTAAAAACCCCATACTTTTAGCTCAAATAGTTTTCCTAATACAAATAAATTAGATATAATATTATAATAATGCATTGGGACGTAAGCAATGTAATTAACATCATTATTGGTTGGCATGTATGCGTGAACGTATATTTGAAATTACTCAGAACTGAAACGTAAACATTTGACATGACGTGGTAAAAGAAATATATACATTGAATAAGCCAATGTGTTTGTTAAATTCGATGAGAGGAAACGATACACTTCCTGCTGGTCTGGCAGAACGTGTCTGATCACATTATCTGGGTTTATGAACGGTTCGTAATCTCTATTTACTCTAGAGAGTTCAAAGCAGCATTATTCAGTTACTCTTCCATGAAAAAATATCAGCTGGATCAATGAGATACGATCCACCCCCCCCCCCTTACTACTGCCAGAACAATCCAATTGAGCTAATGTGGCCTCAAATTATGTTGTAAATAGAAATAATATTTTTAAACTGACTGGCGTTGAACGACTTATTCACAAAGAAATTGACAAGGAACACAAGACTGGGAAAACTGCGTGAAACATCAGATAAACTACAACGTGACTTTTGGAAAGAAATAGCACGTAACGAGATTTTGGAACCTACCATCATAAATTTACAGTACTCAGACGTTGAAGACCATGACAATGACGAATTATCTCTTAACGTAACATTCACAGCTATACGGATGCGCCGCTGGTATTTTCGTTGGATTAGCAAAATAAGTAATTCATAAACTATAATTAACTTTAAACTAATCATTTAAAACGTGTGCATAATATACGAATATTCATGTTGCAATTGTGATTTCAACAACTGGATTATTATAAAATTTTGGAAAATTTAGTTTGCGTTAGCGGCAGGAACACTCGCAAGTGTGTGTGAGAGAGAGGGAAATATAAAAAGAGTGGGGATAACGAGGTGGCAGCGGTGAAGGCTCTAACGCATCTGATTCGCTACAGGCGAGAACTCTTCCCATTTGAAACACATAATAGATAAGGTACTTGCCTTAGTAAGTTAATATTCACAAAACTATATTGCATAACTTTTGTTTAGCAGTTTCTTTAGTTTATTTAGTAAATGAAACGAGTGCTTTTCTGACCCTACACCGCTGCAGTGAAAGATACGGCAGTTGTCATAAGAGTCAGACGTAAACAGCTGAAGTCAGAGAACATCTACACTTCTCTGACTGGCAGAGTGATACAAACCGCAATGTTTATATGATTACCCACTTTAAGCTCAGGGGGACTATAGTGGAAGCTACGTATATAAATAACGCTACCTTCCATTAAAATGGGTTAAATAACGGCAATAGGATGTTCTTAATGTCTTATTTTAGCTGGGTGGAGTGGATATCACCGTGCAACACACACCGCCCATCCTTGTCAGGAAATTACTACGCAAGGCCTGCTCCACTCCTGGTTTGCTAGCTTCTATCATTCGAATCATTTGTTGTCGACGTTCACTCTGTTGTGTTGGCAGCTCTAAGTAACACGTTTATTTA
This sequence comes from Mantis religiosa, assembly GCA_030765055.1. Taxonomy (NCBI): domain Eukaryota; kingdom Metazoa; phylum Arthropoda; class Insecta; order Mantodea; family Mantidae; genus Mantis; species Mantis religiosa. The sequence goes on along the minus strand of CM060949.1, from coordinate 195,153,400 downwards.
CGTCTGAAACTGAAGCTATTCCAATACTGCGGTTTGACCGGGAGTAACACAGGTCTGTCTGTAAACAATTAACTAAAAATCGAGAAATCGTTAGGTATTTTAAGTCCAGTATATTCCAAAATCCTCCACCTCAAACTACCCTTCACCTGGAAGGATTTTTCCAAAATGATTTTCTTGAAATCAAACTATTTTGGTTAAAGCACCATATGTTTAAGATGTTTTGATGACCCGAAAAGCTTATTTTGAATTTTCTCTGAATATCCCCAGAAGTCCTCTACATTCTGTATGACAAACCAAAACTGCTAAAAAATGTTGATCTCGTTAAAACACATAATTTATATCAAATACAGTTTTTGGTGAAACATTTTCCTGATATTCCTCAGTACATTTTGCAATCTATATATTATATAATGGAATTTAACACTGATACAGTTATTAGCTCTTAAACATTTGACTATTACGAACGCTTGTCATGACCTACCTTAATGTTTAAAAATGCAATGTTCTTTTTTTCTCACAATAAGTTGAAATGTTTACCATATATACTTTCGAAAAAAAAAAAACGTGTTAAAAGTTTCTGGTGTTCTGTAATCCTTTTCACAAGTTGTCCTACATAGGAAACATGAAACTGAAAATTAATTGTTCTCTCACACTAGCCGTGTGTAGGCTAAAGTATGGAAATATAGACACAGACTGAAAAATTCAATGCCATAGCCGGGATTTGAACCACGGATCTTCTGGAATTAATTTCCATTAAAAGACTTAATATTGCTTCGAACTAGAAAGCCCGGGCCTTAAAGTACTTACAGTATAGTAAGTCGTCATTAAGGTAGTTGTCTCATGTGTTTATGAGAACTCCTAGTGGTTTACCAGGGAAAAAAAAACGAGTCAGCTGGAAAATTTAATGTCATGTCGGCACGTTGGCCATAGTAGCTCAATGGTTTAGAGCGCCTGGACGGCAACCAGAAGATCCGTGGTTCAAATGCCAGCTATGGCATTGAATTTTTCAGTGTGACTATCTTTGCAAACATGAAATTCTTTAACACTTTTTATTTTTGGCAAAAATAGCATAATTAAGACACCTATGTGTTGAAATGCCCAAATATATGTACGGAAGGTTTGTGCTAAAATGTAATTCTACGTATTACGGTGGCTTAGAAAACGGTAAACAATTTTAATTTTCGGAAAATTGTGAGTTCACTGCTTTATATATATATATATATATATTTTTTTTTTTTTTTTACTCAGAGTGAAAAGAAGATTAGGGAACAATAAATCACTGTTACTTTGATACACGAAACAATTTTAAACAGGGACGTATTTAAAGGGGGGGTCCAGGGGGTTCGGACCCCCAAATCAATTATCATTTCAAACTTTTAATAAATAGTTGAAATAAGACTTAGTTTAAAATAAATCGAAAAAGTTTATTCAAGCTTCTCATCTTAACGTCTTTATTCACTGCCAGGCAAATGAAATGAAATGTGTAGTGTTTAACGCCCGCTTTTACTACATACGGCACCACAGGCGATGACAATGATGATACATGAGATGAAGATGGAGCACCGGTGGAATGAGATGGCGGGGGAAACCGGAGATCCCGGAGAAAATCCGCCCCAGCGCCGTGTTGTCCACCACAAATCTCACTTTGCGGTCGCCTGGGATCGAACCCGGGCCGCCTTGGTGAGAGCCAAGCGGTCTAACCACTGAGCCACGGCGCGGCCAACTGCCAGGCAGACATGAGTTATTTAAGATATAAACGAAAAGTTACTGCACAGCAGCTGTAGGACTCGTTAAAATATACAAATAATGTCAATTACAATAATTTAACCAAAGTTAACCAATTCCGATATATTATAATTTGTTGATTAGAATTCCCAGATACTTAATTAAACGTATGTAATATTTAACTTCTAAGTTCCTATTTGCTTTTTCATTCAAGCAGAACTAATACTTCAAATGCATCAGTCAATGGTTCGCATTTTAAATATCTGATTACTGCTTATATCACTTTATCGCAGGTATAAGAACAAAAATGTGCAATGTGCAAGACCTTTTTGCAGAGTTTATCAAAAGAAACAATACAAGAACAATTTGAAGAAGCTTGGGTGGAGAAAGTCATGTGAATATAATATATTACATGTGCTTTATATTTTACTAACATGATAAAAACGCATCCCTGATTAATTATTTATTAAGAGCAAATAATTCAACGCAGATTTTTAGAACCCTCCCAGAAACTGACTTGTAAACACGTGCCTGATTTTAAACATAAAAGTATATAAGTATTAAATACAGAGAAACTAAATAAGTGCTATATATGATTTTAATCGTCAGATTACTCAGAATGTGTATGAATAAAAACAATTTTAATATAAACCCCTTAATGGCTGCTGTATTCCCCTAATTCCACTGCATCCGTAGCGAAATGTGTAATAAACCCATTTAGATGCAACAATAACTGTTTTTAATAAAGGTTTGTACATGAGTGAGTAATGCAATAGACACTGTGTAGAAGGTTAGTTAAAGCAGCAGGCTGAATGGACTTACGTGCGAGTGGGTAGAAGCCTTCACAGCAACACACAGACTGACAGACAGCCGGTCGGCCAAGCGAGTCCCATGGCCTTCGTGAAGGTCGTGGGCACTGCCTCCCCGACCCCCTCCAAAACCCAACTTACTACAATTGGGTGCAGGCAGGTATTGTGAAGGCGGTGGCGCACCGTGCACAGTCATTAAATTCGCGTTAACAACACGGCAGCGGTTCAACACACTTCATTAGATTTACGAGCTTTCAATTTCGATACATCTTTTTTGCCCCAAGAGATGGAACTATAAACTAGAACTCTTGCCGAGTTAAAACTGCACTTTATCCTAGTAGTGCGATAAAATGTTTATGACACTCCATGGTTGCCAACCTTGGTTTTAAGTCGAATCACATGGCACTTCTATCACCGTGGCTAGCAACCTGCATTCGAGAGATCCGAGGTTCGACTGCAAAACACCTTGGTGTGCTCAGTATGCAATCCCTTCAGTTAGTATTTGCACATGTCGACTTGGTATTCATCATACTTCAATCAGTAGTGGAGGGGGAGCGCAGATGTACGCCGCCCCCCACTATTTTTGTAGGGGGACGCAGTCCCCTTACTAGTATTATTTATACTTTTTTTTTAATTCATCACCTTTCTTAATTAAAACATTCAAAATACTGCGTGATTTTCAGCAACAAATTACAATAGTAGTAAGTCGGAGTTAATTTCAATACATTTCCCATATACGTCGTAACTTCAAGATACAGGATTAAACTTATTACTATTTACGGGAGGGCTGAGTGGTTAGTTCAGAAAGTTTTCTACATTCATGCTTGGGGTTAGTACTTGGCAAACATCGCAATAAAAAAGAACAATATACACGAGGCGGGTAAAGCGTGCTACGTGCCCAAGTTAAGTCATATCGGACGAGGAATGAAATGATGTTCAAATGATTCCAGGGTACACAGAGCTTAGAGTTACGAGACATTCATCTTTCAGGATAAGGGAAAACCTCCAACGTTAAGTCATATCGGGCGGTAAATGAAATGATGTTCAAATGAGCCCAGAGTTTACAGAGCTTAGAGTTACCAGACGTTCATCTTTTAGGATAAGGGAAAACCTCCAACGTTAAGTCATATCAGACGGTAAATGAAATGATGTTCAAATGAGCCCAGAGTTCATAGAGGATAGAGTTACCAGACATTCATCTTTCAGGATAAGGGAAAATCTCCAACGTTAAGTCATATCGGACGATGAATGAAATGATGTTCAAATGAACCCAGAGTTCATAGAGCTTAGAGTTACCAGACGTTCATCTTTTAGGATAAGGGAAAATCTCCAACGTTAAGTCATATCGGACGATGAATGAAATGATGTTCAAATGAACCCAGAGTTCATAGAGCTTAGAGTTACCAGACGTTCATCTTTTAGGATAAGGGAAAATCTCTAACGTTAAGTCATATCGGACGATGAATGAAATGATGTTCAAATGAACCCAGAGTTCATAGAGCTTAGAGTTACCAGACGTTCATCTTTTAGGATAAGGGAAAATCTCCAACGTTAAGTCATATCGGACGATGAATGAATGATGTTCAAATGAACCCAGAGTTCATAGAGCTTAGAGTTACCAGACGTTCATCTTTTAGGATAAGGGAAAATCTCTAACGTTAAGTCATATCGGACGATGAATGAAATGATGTTCAAATGAACCCAGAGTTCATAGAGCTTAGAGTTACCAGACGTTCATCTTTTAGGATAAGGGAAAATCTCCAACGTTAAGTCATATCGGACGATGAATGAATGATGTTCAAATGAACCCAGAGTTCATAGAGCTTAGAGTTACCAGACGTTCATCTTTTAGGATAAGGGAAAATCTCTAACGTTAAGCCATATCGGACGATGAATGAATGATGTTCAAATGAGCGCAGAGTTCATAGAGCTTAGAGTTACCAGACGTTCATCTTTTAGGATAAGGGAAAATCTCCAACGTGAAGTCATATCGGACGATGAATGAAATGATGTTCAAAATGAAAATAATAAGGGAAAACAACCCCGGTAAAACCTCATCCAAATAACTCACCCTGACCAGGATTCGAATATCGGACCTCTTGAACTGAAGCAGACATGCTACCATCTATGCTACAGAGGTGGGTAATTTTAATGTCTTCGTCAAACAAAGGCAACCAAAGCCATTGCGTAACGACCAGCTCTTTAAAGCATTTGACTATCACTTTAAGTGTATTCTAATCCCTTGTACCTACAATAAGATAATGTTTATCTTGATTAACATGAAGTAGATAAAGCAATACGTGATTGTTAGAAAAGTTTGTACAGGAGTAATGTCATATGACTGCACATACAATTTCTTTTCATTATTATTATTATTATTATTATTATTATTATTATTATTATTATTATTATTATTATTATTATTATTATTATTATTATTATTATTATTATTATTATTATTATTATTATTATTATTATTATTATTATTATTATTATTATTATTATTATTATTATTATTATTATTATTATTATTATTATTATTATTATTATTATTATTATTATTATTATTATTATTATTATTATTATTATTATTATTATTATTATTATTATTATTATTATTATTATTATGTAGAATCACTTTGACAATTTACACTTGTATCGAATGAGTATTGTTGGACATTGTTACTTTTATTTGATGGTTGCATTTACAAGCCTGAGCGATATTAATGACTTAAGCATTTACAAATGAATAGAGGGCGGAAAAGAGAAGGCGATGAATGTAAATTGCAGAGAGATAGCAACACATGTGACTTTCGCTGGCAACACCTAGGAGTTGCACCAATAGGGCAAAGTAGACTTTTAGGTGTTGCATGGTACAGCCCAAGTGACCTTATGACCGTAGAGCACAGCACGTTCCCATTCCATCTTCGTTACCGCGTGCTTAAGACCTTTAATCTCATTTCATAAAATCACTACCCTCAAACCTGGGCCAAAATGAACTCAGCAGAGTGTGAAACGTCAGAAGGTTTACTTTCTTTCATTTCATGGTTTCTCAATAACAGAAAAGTTACATACGAGGGTTATTCGTAAAGTAACGTCCGTTATTTTGTTATAAATTAAACCATCATAGACATTTGTAAAAAAATATTATTGGATTCCTTACATCTTTCTCTATTTTTCTACATAGATGGCATATTTGTTTACACATTTGTCATAACGTTCTACAAGCTTCAGTGTACCGACGTTAAAGTCGGTCTAGTCAACGCTAGTGCAGTTGCCTCACAAAGGAAACGGACCCTCCCGCCCACTAATGACCGTCATAAATCTATCTCCATACTTCAGAAATGGAACACTGTCGTTGAGGACCAATAGCAACTCTGATATTCTGGAAATGACAGTCGCATGTCTACTCCACGTGGAGTCTCGGTTGCCAAAGTTCCAACTTCCAGTTGATCTGTTTCATTACGTGCAGAAATTCGTTGTGTCACGATGTGGAGACCGTGGGAGGGAAATGCAGTGGTAAATGCAAATTAAGTAGTAGATAACTTTCAGTCAAGTGAAAATAATCAAAGTGATGACAATAGTGTGAATAACTGGGCCGAGTTATGTTACTGTAAAAGCCTCAAAAAGCAAACTTATAACGGGAACTGTTTTGAACACACATAAATATGTGCTGACAAATAATCTTGGTAAGTGGTCATGCAATAAACCTGATGATAAATTCTGGGTATTCACAGAAATAGAGTACGAAATATTGTGACGAAAGGAATAGCAAAGACACCGATCAAGTGTCAAAACAAAAGGAAACGTTTCTCTAAAGTGGATAATTTCACATGCGATTTAATTCGTCGAGAAATTTATAAATTCGATGCAAAAGGGAGAGCGCCCGCCTTAGATGAATTGGTTGCACATTTGCAAGAAATTTGTGATTTTCCTTGTGGGCGTTGCACTTTGCGCGGCCTCCTAAAGGAGCTGGGTTTCAAATACCGCACTTTGAATCACAAGGATTATTGTGGAATCCAGTAGAATTGTATATATATATATATATATATATATATATATATATATAATTTGTCAAAATCAGGAAGTTTCTCATTACTATATATATTTCAAAACTAATGAAGTTTCGCAGTAATGGACATAAGATAATTTATTTAGACGAAAACTCGTACGATACCCATGACGTATTGAGAAAGGTGACAACCTTGAAGAACGCTCTGGGAGAAGGAGGGCCGGGGTTGTAAAACAATTATAAGGGTTTGTCAAAGGAGTTGGCAGACGTGCACACGAGTTAATTAAACACACTTTATACACGTCTGCCGCCTGAGGATAACCAGTCTTCAACTGCTTCTATCACCTCGTCATCTGTGCGGAAGCGTTTGCCAACGAGAAACTCCTTTAGGTAGCGGAACAAGTGAAAATCGCTCGGCACCAGGTCTGGACTATACGGTGGGTGGTCAATCTGCTGCCATCCAAAAGAGCTGATGAGATCTTGGGTTCGCTTGACAGAATGTGGCATGCAGCAACAACAGTCCAGACCTCCAAACGTCAGAAGGCCACGTCGCTTATTCTGTATTGCACGTCGAAGGTTAGTCAGAGTAGCGCAGTAAGCGTCTGCATTGGTGGTAGTTCCTCGTTCCATAAACTCGACTAGCAACACTCCATGTCTATCCCAAAACACGGATGCCATCACTTTCCGTGTTGAGATTGTCTGCATGGCCTTGTCCTTGACTGGTGATGTGTGGCGCCATTCCATCGACTGACGTTTCGACTCAGGAGCCATGTGAGAAACCCATGTCTCGTCCCCTTGTGCTCCAATAGTTGATCTCCTTCCTCATATCGTCTCCCCCATAGGGGAGGGGATCCGTCCCCTTCAGCTGCCGTGGACCCTTACCACTCGTGGTACCTCTGACGTTAATAGAGGAACATCGGACCGAACATTCGAGCCCCTCCGTGATTGGGTTGGACTCGAGGAGATAGTGGTTCCCATTACCCGTGGGAGATCGGGTACGTCTCTGGACGGGTTTGAGGGAAGCCATATATTCCCGCATACTAGCCAGCATAGTTAGTAGAAGGTGTGCTAGATCACCAGGCGGCCCCACCGAGGTTTTTCGGTAGCCTTCCCATTTTGGAGTTGGCGCGCGTAAGTGGGTATCCACTTCCATCCCGTCTTGAGTCCACAGGACCAGATGAGAGGGGGGGGCTTGTTAGTCTCTAGGTCTTGCAGTATGGAAAGCTCCACGAAGGCGCCGGGCGCCCTTTCGGCACAGCTCGGTAACTCCCTTGGTCGTTAGAGGGGGGGGGGGGGTCAACCTTCACTTCGTGAGGAAATGCCCTGGTAGATACCCTCAAGTTTGTATATATCGGCTCAAAAAGTTCAATGCAGAAGCCATTCTTGTCATTTTGTGTTCCTCAGTAAGTAGCCTTGGAACCCAACGTGAACACAATTTGCGAAATTGCAAATTTCAGAGACAATTTTGTACAGAGTTGTTCTACCCACATCCGCAAAGGTCATTGTTAACGTGGAAATTGTGAATCGCCAGTTTCCACGGATCTTTCCATCCATGGCATTGACCAAATCTTCTGTGATCACTGATGGCCGGCCTGATCGCGGTTCATTATGGACATTGTTGCGTCCGTCTTTGAAAGCTCGAACCCACTTACGCACTTTCCTGTCATTCATCGTATTGGGGCCGTACACTTTACTGATCTGTCGATGAATGTCCGCTGATGAAATGTTCCTTGCCGTCAAAAACCGAAACACAGACCGTATTTCACAGTCGGCGGGCCGCTGGATTGTCGTCGTCATCTTCAGGGATTGGGCGCTGTGACCCGTTCCGTTCTCTTCAAGAGCCTACTGATCCTTCCAGCGTGGAGCTGGGCGTCCCATATCTCTTTTTCTCTTCGGCATATAATCTAAAACTCTTCTTGGAAGTCGTTCCGCGTCCATTCTTAAAATATTATTTTTCCATTCATTTTTGTTCTTTATTATTTTACTGTTTAAATTGCCGCTCGATTGTTTGAAACAATTTTAACTGTCACTATTAACAGCACACTGCACTACTTCCAATGGAATGGTATCGTTTACGCGCAAGGCATGCAGGGAGTTGGTCCGCATGCGCGTTTCAATGTTCACGCAAAATTAAATGAGCTACGGCGAATCGGACTCTACTTTACGAATAACCCTCATACTTTTCACATAATGCAGAAAGCCATGACAACAAGCTAGAGGTGAAGCAGGTAAATATGTCGATTTCTCACTCCAAGGTGACCGAGGGTTGCGACAATAAAACAAATTAATAATAGTTCAGTTTTTGACTTAAAATATCGGTTCATCCTGATGTTAGCACATTTCTCTCTTTAAACAACAATTTAGCACGTTCTGTTACACGTTGAAGCTTCACTGACCGAGCGCTGCATTCACTTGTTATCTTGGCCGCACCGTGGCTCAGTGGTTATACTGCTTGTCTCTCACCAAGGCGGCCCGGGTTCGATCCCAGGCGACCGCAAAGTGAGATTTGTGGTGGACAACACAAGGTGGAAGTGGATACGCCACTTACGCGAGTCAACCCCGCAGGGAAGACTACCGAAAACGTCGATGGGGCCGCCTGGTGATCTAGCACACCTTCTACTAGCTCTGCAGGCTAGTACCAGAGTCTTATGAGGCAACCCTCTACCCCTTCCGGGCGGCTGTAGTCTGGCCGGAGGTACTCAATTCCCCGTGGGTGTCGGGTACACAGTGCCTCCTCGAGTCCAACCCAATCCGAACATCTCCCCGACGGGAGGGGCTCGGCAGTTCGGCCCGAGTATCCTCTAGTAACGTCAGAGGTACCACGAGTGCTAAGGGTCCGCAGCACCCGCACCACGGCAGCTATGGGAAATTACCTATACAGCCGCTTGACACAAAGGGATTTTGATTCCTTTTTCTTTCTCCTTGTTAAAGTAATCAATCACGTTATATATGATTTCTCACGTCTGTCGATGTATGACAAGTTGTTGTGATTGTATGTGAACAGAGTGTACGTATACTGTCTGGTCGTGTATGTGCGATACGTTCACGTAAACAACTATTACACTTTCTTTCGATACACTTCCACGTTTTGTAATGTAGTAACAACATAAATACAAATGAAATAAAACAAAACTTTATTAGTTCAGAACTACCAAACTATTTTGGGAGTGATATCCAATGCATGTCGTACTAAATGTCTTTTGTTTTTGGAGTTTTAGTTGCTAAACAGTGATTATGTATATGAGGTGTCTTCAAGTTATAACACCTCTCATATACCTCTAATACAGTACATATAAAAAGTATGTGCACTTGATGCAAACACAAATTTTGAATCTAAATGTTTAAAAGTTTCATAAATAATGAAATGTACAGAGTATTAAAGTACTTTACACCTAAGTTTTGAACAGATTAATCAATTAAAAATTTGATCGATCTACAGCACTAGTTAACACATATAGCAATATACGAGTACAAGATTTTTCACACAAGCGCATGCAAAACGGAATTCCATATCACAAGTAAGAACAAACTAAACACTTATTCCCAAAACAAAAGCAGGCTATAGCGTTGGTTAGTCTGTACAGCCCCTTTATGGATTACATGCAATGAAACCTTCCACGTACTCCAGCCTGTAAATTTAACAAGCAGTTCGACGAACCCAGGCTGTTACCGCGAACTTGGCTGACCCACCATGGCCACTTACGTAATTTATAGGCGACGTCGTTAAACATGCTGCGTGAAAGATGATATCTCAAATATTTCCATGCACTAATATTATTAAAGTGGGCTATAAGCTCCCAGACCAGGGGTAGCTGCTTCTAATCTATGAAAACAACGCCGTCGTGTTATATTCATCGAAGCAAGAGCTTGGCTTAACGAACCCCGTCGTATTCTTCTATTTTTATTTTAACGTGCCTTTAAACGAGCAAATTAACATCCTCACCTCTCTGACATCGATATCAGAGTAACAACACAATAAGATCTGGTCTTTCTTGTGTTTTACTAGTAGTTTTGTGCACATTTCTTACTAAAAACGAACAAGGGCATACGAGAGGCACTGTTTACATTTTAAACTTGGCAATCCTGGATGTCGTAGGTGCCATCTGAGGTTTCCATTGGAAAGTTTGACATTGTAGACCATAATTTACGAGGGCTGTTCAATAAAGAATGATCATAATTTTTTTTGACAACGTACCTTTACTCATCCTCAAAATTTTGATGGTCTTTCTCAAAATAGTCTCCCCTGAACGCGATACACTTGTCTCAGCGTTTCTGTCTGTCTTCAAAGACATGCTGGAAACAATTTTTGAGAGATCCTTCAAAATCGCCTCCGCAGCCTTCACCACTGCTTCTGATGACGGATGCCTCCCAGAAGGCCTTTCTTCAAGTTAGGCAATAGAAAAAAGTCACATGGGACTAAATCCGGGCTATAGGGAGGGTGAGGGATGTACTTCACGTTGATTTTTGCAAGATATTCAGCAACATTGACAATATGTAGCCGCGCATTATCGTGGTGTAGCATCCAGCCTGCTTCACGGAAATGTGGTCTTTTGCACCTGATATGGACTTGCAATGTTTTCAGGACATCCCTGTAGTATTGTACAGTTACTGATGTGTGTGCAGGTACAACATGCTGATAAACCATTCCATGAATATCAAAGAATGACATGACCATAATTTTTCCAGCAGAAGCAACCACTTTTGCCTTTTTGGGGGTTGGTGATAAAGGAGATTTCCACACTGAGCTTTGCTGTTTGCTCTCAAGATCAAAATGATGTAGCCAAGTTACATCAGCAGTGATTACGTTTGAAAGAAACTCCGGATTTTCCTCTAACATCAACTTTAACCGCATGTTACCTCCATTGCAGCGGTAGACGACACTGAACATGTCTGAACTTTCCTGGTTCTCACAGGCGAGAACCAGGAGTACCAACAATGAAACTACTACGGCGTGTTTGTTTCACATTAAGCTAACAGAATATAATAATTTTGAATGTTAGTGCGAAAAATTATGACCTTATAAAAGTTATGATCATTCTTTATTGAACAGCCCTCGTATTGTGAGTGAATGAATTTCTCTTTAAGTGGAACTTAGGGCCTTCTGAACAGCACAACCTAGAGGTCCGTAGGCAACGGGTTGAGGATCAGAGGTTTCCTGACAAGAGATGACTGATCAGCCCAACGCCGGAACTTAAAGTACGAGAGAGATAAGGTGATAGGAAAGATGATGAATAAATCGGTGGAATGCTGGCGCGGGAAACCAGAGAATCCGGGGAAAACCCGCCCCAGCGTCATGGACCACCACAAATCTCACTTTGCGTTCGCCTGGTATCGAGCCCTAGCCGCCTTGGTGAGAGCCAAGCGCTCTAACTACTCAGCCACGGCGTGACCTAAACTACTATTAGAGACCATAAAAAGATTTGCTACAAATAGCGACGAAATAACCCAAATGCAGTCATCTTCATTACTTCATTCTTAGTGCTTTTCCTTGTAATTGCAATAACATTTTATCCCATTTTCCTTCGCCTATTAGCTCTCTCCAATCCTTTCACAACACATTCCTATACACAACCTCCGCTTGTACTATGTTTAAATATCTCCAAGGTAACACAAGGCTATAGTACAAGCACAACCTAAGTCTTAGCTCCGGTTGCATAAAAGATAATCTAAGTTCAAACATATGAAAATGATCTTCAGTCAAGCTGAACTTAGAATTTTGGTTGTATAAACATTGATCTAAGTTCATGGCCTCTTCATCTAAGATCAAATCTAACTGGTGAATTTTCTCCAGTTAACTTGATTGAACTTAGATCAGCAGAACTTCAAAATTTACACAATAGTTCCTGAGATGAAATAAGTAGTGCAGCTTTAAATAAAATGGTAAGTAATGCATTTTTGTGGTTACTTGGATAAATAATTACCCTCTTTATTTCACAAATACCTGTTATTGATGCATTGTTTGGGTTCATAACTTATACATTTTTATTCTTTTCAGATTTCAGATTACTCTGATATCTCCGATGATGAGAATTTTCAGTTTGAATGGGCTCTTCGAGTTTTCCAAAAAAGAGGAAATTCCATCTTAGAACTTACTGACAGAAAATTCAAAATGAGATTTCGACTATCAAAGCATGTAGTTGAAGAACTGGAGCATAGGCTACATGCACAATTAAGAACGCATACCCTGAATTACGGTTCTGTGCATCTGGCAGCTTCCGGATCTGATTGGGGATATATTTAATATAAATAAAGGAACTGCGTGTAGAACAATCCATAAAGTTACAAGGAAGATTGCAGCTTTAAGACCTCATTTCATCAGGATGCTTATGGAAGAGGGTGAAATAAGAAAGGTTATGCGAGATTTCCATAATATACGTAATTTACCAGTAGTTTTAAGTGCAATAGACTGCACACATATTCCAATTATATCACCTGGTGGGAATAATGCCGAGATTTACAGAAATAGCTATGGTTGGTTTACTTTTCTGCGACTCAAAACTTCGTTTCCAGAATCTTGTTGCTGTGTAGCCAGGTTAAGCACATGATAGCAATATTTTTAGAAATTCTAGAATTCATGCACAGTTTGAAGCTGAAGAATTTCCCCGAAGTGTGCTTCCAAAATTAGCTGAACGCATCTTCTTCTTTGCTTGAACTTCCATTTTCTGTTTATTTTTTCCAACTCTTTATTTTTTCTGTTTATTGTGAACATACGAAAATGAAAATATAATAGAGATAAAGAGAAATTGTTAACTTTTTGTTAAATAGTGTTTCAATATGGAGTAAGTTCTTATACTGTTTATTTAAAAGAACACTATTTATAGGACTAATGACCATAAAGCGAAAGAATTATTTAGTTTTTGTTATGTCTAGATTGGCTACTCTGTGCACTTGAATAAAACAGAATCGAATAATTCCGATAATTCTCGAATTCTTTCGATAAAACACGAAAGATACAACATGTTTGGCGATGTTGCTGCATTTGTTTTTGTGATCGCAGATCAGTACTAAAAGACGTTCATCTGATCTAAGATGAGCATTTTACAACCCACGCGGGTTCACAAATTTAGTTCTATTTTGATCTTCGATTGTAAATGAACTGCAGTTAGCGATTTTTATGCAACCGGGCCTAAATGTTGTAGAGATAAACCGTCAAACCACGGACATTTCGGGTATTTCAACTAGTTTATACATGAAGCCTGGGATTCGTCTATTATTTCAACTTCAAGGCCGCTCGTACAATCTCCGTATGAAAAAAAGAGAGAAGTGTAGAGTGGATTCATGACGGATGTGAATGTAAGGAGTTGAGGTACAAACACAATGCGAGGCAATTTGGGGGAGGTCAGGCAGCAACCAGCACGGATCGATGTTACGTAACGCGGATGACAGTCGAGTGAGATAGAGACTGCGCCCCTCCGTGTACAAATCCTATCAGTGATATTCATTGACATAGCGTGTCATTCAAGCACCGCAGAGGACAAACACACCGTTCTTGTGGAATATCACTTATTATGTGTTCATTTAGATATGTTTCTGTAATTATAATTATACATAGAATGACCTATGTTGCTATGCAGTTCATGATATTGGCATATAGTGATAACAGAAAGTATTCTCCGCTACTGTCTGACCACCACATGAAGGCAAGCGGGGCATGAAGAGCGAGAGGGGCTTGAACTGTACATCTCTTCTGCAGTGCAACTGTTTACTACGAAATGAGTGTAAGAGAGTACATATGAGTCATCCAGATCTAATGCTTGTTTAGTAACTTTGCTATTTTATAATTCACTAAATTATGTGGATAATACATTGTCCACCTCCTGTTTTGAAACGTTCAAGTCACTCGCCACTTGTACTTCTTCGCGCCTCGTTTTAAATTCACGTAATACTGAGCTAGAACATGCATCGAAAGGAGTATGCCGATCTCGCTTTTGCTTCAACTATATTAATAACTTCGCCAATTTATAATTCATTGAATTATACGGATAATACAATGTCCACCTTCCGTCTTGAAACGTTCAAGTCACTGTTAGTTGCCCTTCGCATCTCATTTTAAATTTACGTAATACTGAGAACATGCATCAAAAGAAATATGCCCATCTCGCATTTGCTTCAAGTATATTAACAACTTCGCGACTTTATAATTCACTGAATTATGTCGATAATACACTGTCCACATCCTGTATTGAAACGTTCAAGTCAATTGTCCTTCGCACCTCGTTTTACATTGACATAATACTGACGAACTTGCTTCATGCTTGTAGTACTGACACGTGCATTTGAATTAAATTCGTTTCCAATATTTTTCCACGTGACATCTTGCTCTTTTACTGCATCCGTCCTCTTATTTTCCATGATATCCTTACACTTCGTCACCAATTCAATTAACAATTCTTTCTCCATCAATAAGAAATTTGTCGCACGGCTTTTGCTTAAGATTTTGTTCTCTCGCCATTTTTTCAGCTATATGCAGACGACTAAGAAAACAAATGCGCATTGCAGTACGTTCAGAAAATAATACGACTCATCCATAGCCTTCTGTAGATGTAATACGAGAGCTGTTCCATAAAGAATGATCATAATTTTTTACGGTCATAATTTTCAACTAAAATTCAGTCTTATTATATCCTGTTAGCTTGATGTGAAAAACAAACACGCCGTAGCAGTTTCATTGTTGGTACTCCTGGTTCGCGCCTGTGAGAACTAGGTAAGTTCAGACATATTCAGTATCGTCTACCGCTGCAATGGAGGTAACATGCAGTTAAAGTTGATGTTAGAGGAAGATCCGGAGTTTCTTTGAAACGTAATCACTGCTGATGAAACTTGGCTACATCATTTTGATCCTGAGGGCAAACAGCAAAGCTCAGTGTGGGAATCTCCTTCATCACCAACCCCCAAAAAGCAAAAGTGATTGTTTCTGCTGGGAAAGTTATGGTCATCTCATTCTTTGATATTCATGGAATGGTTTAGCAGCATGTTGTACCTGCACACACATCAGTAACTTTACAATGCTACAGGGATGTATGAAAACATTGCAAGTCCATATCAGGCGCAAAAGACCACATTTCCGTGAAGCAGGCTGGATGCTACACTACGATAATGCACGGCCGCATATTGCCAATGTTGTTGCTGAATATCTTGCAAAAATCAACGTGAAGTGTATTCCTCACCCTCCCTATAGTCCAGATTTAGCCCTATGTGACTTTTTTCTATTCCCAAACTTGAACAAACGCCTTCGTGGGAGACATTATCCATCATCAGAAGCAGTGGTGAAGGCTGTTGAGGCGATTTTGAAGGATCTCTCAAAAATTGGTGTCTAGCATGTCTTTGAAGACTGGCAGAAATGCTGGGACAAGTGCATCGCATTCCGGGGAGACTATTTTGAGAAGAACCATCAAAATTATGAGGATCAGTAGAGGTACGTTCAAAGAAAATTGTGATCATTATTTATGGAACAGCCCTCGTATTTACAAGTTTCTTGGTGTTAACACGTGTTTAACATTTTCAGAAAACAGGTTAGTGAAATACAATAAATTTAACAGTAGTGTAAGCGTTGTGACAATTGTTACGTTACATTTGTTAACGTAGATTTTAACATCTGTTGGTAAAATCGGGTATCAGTTGTGCACAAATATCTTCTGCGCTTAATGTACATTTTAGGTGCGATATGGAATTTTTGAACGGCGTCAGCAGTTGATGAACTTACTGTAGGTACTGTAAGTAACAAAGTAAGTCAGAAGCATATAATTAATTTGGTAGGTGATGACGTTGGTGGAACGAGTGCTGGCATGCGAAGCGGCCTTGGAACTCTGCGGAATCACATCTCACAAACAGACAAGCCCGCTGCTGCTTTTCTGTAGCCGCCCAACCGTTTACAAAAAAGAGAACAAGAAACAAAAAATGGCAGGAATGGTAAAAAGGGAAACAAGTGTCCTGAGCGCCAGATCAAATAAACAGTCGAACAATCCGCTCTGGATTAAAAGAACTCTCTCAACACCCGTCACCTGCGGCTCTTTGAGAAACATCCGCATTTACTTCCACTAGGCTGTGTCCGAACTTACTGCCTCCTTTGACCAACTTTTGAATGTGAAAAATATGTCTTACTGCCACATTCCTTTCTCGGCATATTCTTTAACAATCTAGCTCTGTACATGCTCGTTACTCGATATACACTACCTGCATAAGTGGTTTTAATTACATGGCAAAGCGAAGAGGCGTATCGGAAAATATGCGAACATCGGAGATGTTTACACAAGCCTATCGCACGTACACGGCAAGTCCAGTGTACACTCTCGTCAGATACGAGGCGTGTCCGTCAAATAAGGTCACCAATTTTATTTAATATAGCAAACATGTTTATTGTCAATGAATGTTACATTGATGGATAGGCGGAACTTACAGCTATGTAATCACTTTTGCATGCGTTGTGGCAGTTTTTGTATACCCTTGTCATAGCACTCTCCCGCCAAGTTGCGCAGGTAGCGCTCAACCTCGTTTTTCAAATCATCGTCGGTCTGGAAATGTGTTCCACTCAGGTGTGACTTCGACTCAGGAAACAGATGATAATCACTAGGTGCTAAGTCTGGACTGTAGGGGGGATGGGTGAGGATGTCCCATCCGAACTGGGCCAGGAGATCAGCCGTTGCATGTGCAGTATGGGGACGAGCGTTGTCGTGATGCAAAATCACTCCCTTCGTCAGCATTTCCCTCCTTCGATTTTGAATGGCACGTCGCAATTCTTTTGAAGCCTCACAGTAGCTAGCGGCGTTTATTGTTGTGCCGGTAGGCATAAACTCGCACAACAATACATCTTTTCTGTTCCAGAACACACTGTCCATCACCTTACCGGCAGAAAATTTCTGTTTGAACTTTCGCGGCTTCGGCGAATTCGAATGCCGCAACTGACGAGAAGTTCTTTAGTTTCTAGTGCACCCAGTTTTCATTGCCAATGACAATTGAATCCAACGCTTCCTCGCCCTGTTCTGCATAGCGCTCCAGGAATCGTTGGGCCGCTTCAACACGTTGCCGTTTATGGTGAGCATTTTGGGGACCCACCTCGCACACACCTTGCGATAATGCAAATGTTCGGTCAAAATCTTGTCAATCGTAGTCTTATTGACTTCAGAGAAAGTTCGCACAGCTCACGAACTGTCACACGCCGATCTTTAAGCATTTCTTGCTCCACTTTTGCAATTGTTTCGGCTGAAACCGAAGGCCAACCAGAACGCTGTTCGTCATGGATGTCTGTACGTCCGTCTTTGAACTCTCTGACCCAATTTCGATCGTTTCTGACGTCCATACTCTGTGGCCCATAGATGTCGCATAACTGACGATGAATTTCTATGGGGTTAGTGCCCTTGGCACTCATAAAACGGATCACTCCACGCAACTCGCATGGCGGCGGAAGTGATAGGAAGCTCCATCGCAAACGGCTGCCCAGTCAAGGCTAATGGTTGCAACGGATTCGTTGTGGCAGGGATTTGAAGGGGTGAAACCAGGCTACACGCCAGTGTTGCCGGATCTCGCGTAATAGCGTTCCTTACGGCTCCAGCGCTTTGGATACCTTATTTTACGGACACACCTCATACAATCATAGTTACTCTCATATATCGGAAGACGTGAGAAATCATATATAACGTGATTGAATACTGAAACAAGGAAAAGGAAGAAGAAATCCAAATCCCTTTGTCATTTCTAAATAGATATTGGAACGTCAGGTGCAAGAAATCATTTCATAAGGAGAAAGAAGAGGGAATCAAAATCCCTTTGTATCAAGTGGCTAATGATAATTTACATTTGTATATAATAATTAATTGGTTAATCGTACCTACCAACACACAGCTCTATTTGTATTTCGTAACTAACTGTACGCCAAACTACTAATACTTCATTCTCCTAATCAAAAAGAAACGAATGCAGCCTTTCTACATTAAATACCGCATTTATATCCTATGCGAATGTGGTTAGCTGCGTAAAAGAAATGCATTTTGCCTTTTGTTTCAATGATGGCGCGAAAGTAGGCACTAGGAAAGGGTCAGATCTGAATTATTCGCACCATGCCTGAAGTCGAGCGCACATGACGTAATTAATGAATGGTCCCGCAGAGACCCCGTGATGGAAAATGATTACCTTCATTCCGCAGTGTATCACAAAACAGCACCTGTCAAAATGATATGCACAACACATGACCTCTAGCTACTGACCATATCTATTGCCCTTGTAAATAACATTCAACCCAACAACTCAATCTTTATACCGAGATTTCATAAAAAAATACAGGTTCGGCTGTAAGTTAAAGGGGCACAAGCATTTTTAGAAAGAGATCCGCAAGGTTTTTCTCTTTTCCCCTTTTGTTTCAATCCTTCTATCTTTTCTTCTTTTTTTTTTTACCTTTATTTACGTCCTCCAACGTTGTCATATCGGACGATGAATGAAATGCTGCTCAACTAAGCCTAGCGCCAATAAAAATTAGTTACCAGTCACCAGGACCGAGATTCGAACTTGCGACCTCTTGAATGCGAGGCAGACAGCTACGACCACTCCAAATTAATTAATCATGTTCATGATTTTCAAGAACATTCCCCCATCCCAAAATTCCATTTACACGGAACATTTTTACAAATATTATACTTTTCAACATGGCGCGACAGACCTTAGAGGGCCAAGGCCTACCAACCCGACTGCCGGCCTCACGCTCACTTATGCACGGCAGGGTTGGACGATCATCCAACCGATACGGGGAGGAGACGTGCTCAGCATCTCGGCATCACACAGCCGGAATGTTGGTTTCCGACAACAGGGCCGCTTACCTAGCGTAAGCTCCTCACTTTCCTCACGATGCTGAGTGGGCACCGGTCCTATACCCGGGACCTAAAATCCGCACCCCATGGTTGGAATCGAACCCAGGCCGCTTTCCGTGGCCAGGGAACAAGGGATACTGCCTTAGCCCACTACGCCACGGCGCAGGACATGACTGTCATAATCTTCGCAAAATTTAAAGGCACTGGAGGCGGGCCGTACTGCAGGAAAACTATTTGAGCTAAAAATGGGATCAGCTTTTGCAAAATCTGAACTCTTATCTTAGCGCGAATAGTATTTATTAGAGATTGATTAGTTTGGCGCTAGCCACACACAACTTAGGGGGAATACAATACGACAACACCGCAGGACTCCGACTGGTTGCTCACCTAGTAGCGCTTAAGGACAAACATCATTCCATTTGGAAACGCAATAGTGCCATTTGATGTACGAGGGCTGTTCAATAAACAATGATAACAATATTTTTTTGACAACGTACCTTTACTCATCCTCATAATTTTGATGGTCTTCTCAAAATAGTCTCCCATGAATGCGATGCACTTGTCCCAGCGTTTCTGCCAGTCTTCAAAGACATGCTGCGAACCATTTTGAGAGATCCTTCAAAATCGCCTCCGCAGCCTTCACCACTGCTTCTGATGATGGATAATGCCTCCCACGAAGGCGTTTCTTCAAGTTAGGAAATATAGAAGAGTCACATGGGGCTAAATCCGGACTATGGGAAAGGTGAGGTATGCACTTCACGTTGATTTTTGTAAGATATTCAGCAACAACATTGGCAATGAGCGGCCGCGCATTGTCGTAGTGCAGCATCCAGCCTCCTTCACGGAAATGTGGTCTTTTGCGCCTGATATGGACTTGCAATGTTTTCAGGACATCCCTGTAGTATTGTCCAGTTACTGATGTGTGTGCAGGTACAACATGCTGATAAACCATTCCATGAATATCAAAGAATGAGATGACCATAACTTTCCCAGCAGAAGCAACCACTTTTGCTTTTTGGGGGTTGCTGATGAAGGAGATTTCCACACTGAGCTTTGCTGTTTGCTCTCAGGGTCAAAATGATGTAGCCAAGTTTGATCAGCAGTGATTATGTTTGAAAGAAACCCCGGATCTTCCTGTAACATCAACTTTAACTGCATGTTACCTCCATTGCAGCGGTAGGCGATACTGAACATGTCCGAACTTGCCTGGTTCTCACAGGCGGAACCAGGAGTACCAACAATGAAACTACTACGGAGTGTTTGTTTCACATTAAGCTAACAGAATATAATAAGATTGAATTTTAGTGCGAAAAATTATGACCGTAAAAAAATTATGATCATTCTTTATTGAACAGCCCACGTACATTGAAAAAAGTCGTTAATGTCGATGGTGTGCATATTGGATCACATGACTGTTTCATTCACAAATTGTCCGAAATTCTTGCTTTAGCCACCACTGAGCTCGGCATAAACAAATAAATAAAATAATAATGTTAGTGGTGCTGACAGTAAGACACACGTTCCAGTCACATGAACCACGAGGAATGTGGTCGTCAGATGATATCCGGCTGTGGTTTCTGGCCGAGTGTCTATTAACATCCATTGTCATTGATTATGGTTACACTCATGCTCTACAGTTATTCCATTCACTCCGGGAATTTTGGACCACGCCAATGGTTTTTCCCAATGGCGCACCTAACCTAACTTTTCATTTAGAATTTTCCTATACTTTGTATCCTTCACAAAAACAGGTTCCTTTTTGCTTCTCTACTACGTAGTTACTATGAGATTTCAGACATTTTCTCAAAATCCCTGAACGGCAAAATACAAATGCAAAATTACTTGAAAATCGTCGGTTTTATGGAAGATGCCACTAACAACTTTAACAAACTACCACAAGTATAACATTTTTTTTTTCTATTAATAGCGTGAAAGAACCTTTTTTTTTCTGCATCAGTTGTAAACGTAACAGATATACAAAATTCTAGCACATCTTGTTAAATTACTATATATATCAAATTAACCATTTTCAAGATGTTCCCTGTTTATGATTTCTGGTAATTTTTGGAATACATGTTTTCAGATGAGAATAATTCCTTTTGTTTTCTTTCTGGGCATGCAAAGAACAAAATTTCAAAACCATCACATAGCAGCCAGTTTTTAAGAGGTTGGCTGTCACTTAAAGTCTACTGTATTCCTTAACTCCCATTGTCCTACAAGTAAATACATCAATTATCTCAACATGAAGTACACAGAACAGTAGGCGCCTTTAAACTAGTTTATACAAAGTGAGAAGAGAACCTGTTGTGACTTAAAATGTTTTGTGTACAGAAAACATAACCTATATCAGATGCACTCTTACAATCATGGATAAACCAGTAACGAGACGTGACTATTCGATTCTAAACTGCTTTCGAGAACAATCCATCTATACCGCAAATAAATGCAAATATTGCATTTCATCAAAATAATAACATTTTTAAATGAATGGTTTTAATTATTTGCGACTCTTAGTAGATGCCACTGTTGATTTCCAAATTCTCTAGAGCAGGGCTAAATTTTGGGGCAATTTATGAAGCTAATTTCAAGCGAGCTGCTTTGCAAAATGGTTTATAAAAAGGAAGAAACATTTTTCATTTAATAACAAATGAAGGAACATTTATTTTTTACACTACGCTGTTCAGGTACACGTGAAGGAATGAGATTTTACTTTGTAACAATTGAATTGGCTTGGGCCCCGAGAATTGAAAACATTTAAATGTGTTTACTGGTGGTTTAAGGAATGATATGAAAAATTTAATAAGCATAAGAAATGAAAGTGTGAAATTCAGTGGGTCATGATGTGAGGGCTGTTCGATAAAGAAAGTTCACTTTTTTTTTTTTTACAACGTAACTTTGCTCATCCTCATAATTTTGATGGTCCTTCACAAAATAGTCTCCCCTGACTGCGATGCACTTGTCCCAGCGTTTCTGCCAGTCTTCAAAGACATGCTGGAAACCATTTTTGACAGATCCTTCAAAATCGCCTCCACAGCCTTCACCACTGCTTCTGATGATGGATAATGTCTCCCACGAAGGCGTTTCTTCAAGTTAGGCAATAGAAAAGTGTTACACGGGGCTAAATCCGGACTATAGGGACGGTGAGGGATGCACTTCACGTTGATTTTTGCAAGATATTCAGCAACACCATTGGCAATATGCAGCCGCACATTATCATAGTGCAGCAACCTGCCTGCTTCACGGAAATGTGGTCTTTTGCGCCTGAAATGAACTTGTACTCAGGACATCCCTGTAGTATTGTCCAGTTACTGATGTGTGTGCAGGTACAACATGCTGATAAACCATTCCATGAATATCAAAGAGTGAGATGACCATAACTTTCCCAGCAGAAGCAACAACTTTTGCTTTTTTGGGGGTTGGTGATGAAGGAAATTTCCACACTCAGCCTTGCTGTTTGCTCTCAGGATCAAAATGATGTAGTCAAGTTTCATCAGCAGTGATTACGTTTGAAAGAAACTCCGGATCTTTCTCTAACATCAACTTTAACTGCATGCATACCTGCATGCGAATGTCCTTTTGTTGAGGAATCAACAGTCTTGGAACCCATCGCGTACAAACACGTCTCATGTGTAACGTTTCTGTCACCAACGTGTGGGTGTCACCCAATGTAATGTTCAGTATTTCAGAAAGTGATCTTAAGGTAATTCGTCGATCCTCTCTCACAATGGCAACAGCAGTGTAGAGGTTTTCTTCCGTAAAAGTAGTAAATGGAGCACTGGGTCCACCCTTCCTTTGAAATTGATTGTCTCCCCTCTTTAAACATTTTAAACCACCTTCGAGAATACAGACCTAGAAACTAACAAGCCGCCCCCCCCATCTGGTCCGAAAACTCAAGACGGGTGGTAGTGGATACGCCACTTACGAGCGTTAACCCAGCAGTAAAGACTACCGAGTAATCTCGGTGGGGCCGCCTGGGAATCTTTCACACCTTCTACTAGCTCTGCAGGCTAGTATCCGGGCCTTCTTAGGCAACCCTCTGCCCCCCTCCGGGTGGCCGAAGCCTGGCCGGAGGTACCCGATCTGTCGCGGGTGACGGGAACACACTGCCCCCTTGAGTCCAACCCAATCCGAGGAACTCCCACTCAGGGAGGGACTTGAATGTTCGGTCCAGGGTTGCTCTAGTAACGTCAGAGGGACCACTAATGCTAAGAGACGGATCCCCTACTGGACCACACCTGTTAAAAAGAGGCCAAAATCACTTTGTATCATTAAAGTCAGGGAAAGATTTTCCCTTTTCCGCCGGCCTCAAGATTTTTTTTCTTTGGCAATTTACGTCCGCTAACGTTGTCATATTGGACGGTGAATGAACGGGTGAAATAATGCTCAAATAAGTCCAGGGTCCATAGAGCTTAGAATTGCCCGACATTCGTCTTTTAGGATAAGGGAAAACCCCGGCAAAGCTTATCCAGATAACTCACCCTGACCGAGATTAGAACTCAGGACCTCTTGAATGTGAGGCAGACATGCTACCATCTACGCTACCGAGGTAAGCAGGCCTCGAGATGTTAGTTTCCTTTCATGCTTAAATAATTTTACTCTAAGTTTGGTATCAAGAGCCGCACGAGACTGACTCAAGAGCCTCGTGCGGCTCGCGGGCCTCGTTGTGGGCACCGCTGCTATGGATAAACTCCTTACTTTCTGACTCGACAATATATCCACGTACCATTACTACAAATAACTATTTCCTGTTCTGATGGGTTCGTTATATATACATATATATTAAAATTAAGACTTATTTGTGGCTGGTAAGGAAATTCACTTCACTTACGTGAAAGTGTTAAGATAAAATCCTTTCCCGAAAACGCCGTATTTCAAGTCAAAACCGAAGAAATTAAAAGCTATTAAACATTCTTCCGCATACGGTGAATTTTTATGGTAAAATTATGTAAATAATTAATTGTTTAGAATTTCCTTGACTGCTGATTAACGGTTTGCATGAGCTACTCTACCGCTATCAACAATGTTACTGCGTCCTTCAAGCTCTAATAAATTCTAACCTAGAGGGGAGCCGGGTAATAAGAAGTACGCAATGCGAGTCAAAAATTACTGCAACATCATTTAAAACTGTTTAAAAAGCCAATGTCGGAAAAGTGGATTGCCCTCAGCGACTGCAAAGTAAGGCAATAAAATTCATCATCCTAATGGGCATATCCCCTCGTTTTATACACGGCTGGATGGGTCAAATTTGCAACGCCAAAACTTTTAATGTCTTATGCCGCAAAGATGTCTTTGTTATTACAACAGAGCAGTGTTGTACAATTTGCCTCCTGTGTTACACTTCTACAAACTCTATGCAGTAGCGAAACCAAAGCTTAATTGATGGAAATTAAACGTCAAACTGAAAAGTTCACTGCCGCGGCCGGAATTTGAAACACGGATCTCCTGGTTTTCGTCCAGTGGCTCTTAGACATTGACCTACCAACGTGCCATGATAAAGTCTGGGACTCAAGTACTTACAACAGTAAATCGCCACAAACGGTGTATCTCGAATACGTGAGCCCCTAGTGGTTTACCGGGGAAATATATACAGTACGCGCATGTTTTCTTGAGCGTTGGATTTACGGTGTGGTGCGGGCAGAGGGGAAGAAGCGAGAGCTAACGCTCTTTTGTTTCTGTAGTGTGATCAACCTTGAAAAATACAGTTCAGCAAAATAGCGTGTAAGATAAGAGAAGCTATCACAAGTAACGTTGAATCCTCTGAAAACATTCCTTAGTTTTGCCCACGCCAGCTCAATTGCATTCAGATCACAGTTATACGGAGGTAGACGAATAATAATGTGTCCCCTTTCGAGAGTCATAACATCCACAAATGTTCATATAAATATAAATCATTTTCAAGTAAATGCTGATGTACATTACCACCACACTCGTAACAAGGATAAACTGGCAACTTGAGCGCACCAAACGAGCCTTTATGAAGGAAGCTTTAACTACAAAGGGATAATGTTATATAATAAACTTACAAATTCATTTAAACAAGCTGCACCACTAAAACACTTTAAGACTAAGGTTAAGGAATTTTTTCATGCACACTGTTTTTATACGGTTAATGAATTTTTAGAACTACAACCATGTAAATGAGCACTGGGAGCATAGTACATTCACAATCGTGTAATATTTATATTATGACATTTCTTGTAGTAAATTAGTCTATGCAAATACCACATGAAACCATAGAAAAGCTGCTTACTGTGTATATTGTATGTAATCAATTTGACTTTATGTATATATTGTATTTATACATTTTGACGTGTCTCATAACATGTATATGTTGCCAAGGACGAACTAAAATCCTAATTCTAACATACGATTGTTGTAAACTGGTTAGCTAATTAACCTCGAAATTGATCAAAACGAAATATGGCGGACATGATAAAGCTTAGCGCATTAGCCACTAGATGTCAGTGTATAGCGCATTTCAAATTTCAAAGTTGTCATCTATGTTTACGGAGTTAAACGAAACTTACCGAATGAGGACTTAGAAACCGATCGCTCTTCATATCGCGCGCATACTGTATATAATTGACTCAAATATATATATATTTGAGTCAATTGCAGAATTTAATGCCATGACGGTACGCTGGCCATGTTAGTTCAATGGGTTAGAGTGACTTGGCGGAAACCAGGAGATCCGTGGTTCAAATCCCGACCGTGGTATTGAGTTTTTTAGTTTGACTTTATCTATCCGAAACCAAAGCTTATTTAAATTTAAGCCCTCCAACGTACGTTACATCAGCCGATGAATTAAATCTTCAAATGAGTACAGGCTCAATTAAGCTTAGATTTACCTGACATTCATCTTTCAAGATAAGGGAAACCCCTGAAAAAACCTTATCCAGAAAATTCACGTTGACTGAGAATCAAACTCCGAATTTCTTGAACCTCACGCAGAAAGCTTCCATCTATGCCACAGAGGCGGGCGCCGAAGCTTACAGACGTGCAATATGTAAGAATTACTAAGTGCGTGAAACAGATTCTAGAAAAATCACATGACTTACTCCATTCATTCTTCTAAAACTATTCTATAGTTATTCTAGTATCTACTTCATTTCGAAATATTTATGTAGAGTTATCTTGATGATATATGATGATGATGATGATGATGATATATATAAGGGCGCTCAACTACGGCGGTCATCAGCGCCCTTTAAAAAAACTAGTCATGAAACTTTCCAAAAACTATACAAGTGTAACAAAACCCATTAAAAATACACGTACATAAAAAACATCAATCAAAAACTACCAAAAATTTCGTTCACTAAATCCTAAACTCTAAACTAGAAAAACATCTAAAATCCTTGTCCACGGGTCTCCACGCACGGCCTACACGTGGGTGGGCCTGTTGACCGTCTCCCTCAACCACGAAGAGGAGCCCACACGAGGGAGTCTGTTGGCTCGGGACCCCGGGTGCGCCAAACCCGTATATACCGAAGTAGGCTCCTGGGGGGTGTAGAGTTATCTTATTGCATATTTCCTTATAGAGGTACAACTGGAATAGGATACAGTACTTTTAAATAAAGGTCAAATCACTTAAGAGCTGATCGCTACGTGAAGGTTTTGGCATTCCATTCTCTTTACTTCATGACAAACAGACAAATTACGACTTCATAAAAGTATAAGTACTTGAAAATTCGGACCAATAACAGAGCATATCTCGGAAATGGTTAACAGCACCAAAATATGCATTTGATATATACTGTGTGTTTTTAACGCGATGTACATTTTAGTCACATTTTATCAATCTCTTACGGTTTATCCAGTTATACAAAAGTCATTCGAAATGAAGAGAACTTTTGAGGATATAACAATATAATTCAAGACATTTATCTTATTTGTCATAAAATACCCTAAACATATGATATATTAATCAAAATCTATGCCATTTCTTTAGAAAGTCGATGCAGACACACATCTTTTTCGTAAAACAATTGTTGTATTCAGAGGATACCAAAAAGTGTATTTGCAGTATCTCTATCACATTTTTTGGGTGGAATACAATACGTTCTCCATCTACTATGTACAACCTGTTTGAAGAACGAATGCAAAGGGCCAACAGTGATGATAGCTGTATTACGTCACCATTCCCTGTACCGTTCGGCAATACAGCAGTTGAGTCTCTTATAGTGAACCGGTTCGAATCAAGTCAAAATGTAAACACTATCATACGTTCACAAAGTAGAACATTAATATATATTCAATGTGTTACAGTTTTGTAAAGAAGACAAACGTAGGTCTAATTATTACGTTAAATAATGCTAGAACAATGAACTGTACATAACATAGTGAAAGAGGTTCAAAATTCAAAGTGTACGGAGAAAAACGTTCAGCATCGCCCACATCCAAAAATGTTAAAAACTCCACGAGTTTAAAAAATGTGTACAGAATTTTTCTCGAGTTCTACGAACAGAGAAGATAAATGCCTACAGTTCGTAAACATATGAAAAGTTCCCTTTTGAAGGTAGAAAGACACATTCTGGAGAATACTTAAAGACGTAAGATATCGATTCAGCAAGTACAAAAATATACGGGGACTCCCATAAATAATCGGAATAAGCAGAGTACTAAGTTTAGAATGTGAAAATCAACATTTGATGTGCTATTTTATTGGAATTAATGATAATCGACAGTTACATGGTTCGTTATTGCAAGAAAATAAATGTTATTTCACTTAAAAATTATACAATGCGTGCTCTTTTTCAGAATTAGAAAGAAATATGGCATTTTTGGACCTCAAAAGTAATCGGACATAACAACTTGAGTGTGACACAAAACATGGCTTAGTACCTTGTGACTCTCCCTCTTCTTTTCACTACTTCTTGTAACCTATTTGGCATACTGTGAACCAGGGTTTTCAGGAAGGCTGTAGAAAGTTTGCTCCATTCCTCTTACAACCCCTTCTTCAAGTGCTGCTTGGAGTTGATGGGGTCTTCCGCACGGCGTTCCCCAGTTTATCCCATACTGATTCTATGGGTCCAAGATCCGGTGACTGAGGGGATGGATGCAGTACATGAGGATAGTTATACAGTAACCATAGCTGCACAATGTGGGACGTATGATTTGGATCATGATCTTGATAAAATGAGAAGCTGTCCAAAATGCCCATCATTTCTGCACTTTGTTTTAAAGTTTGCTGTAATAGTCTAAGATAGACTTCCTTGTTCCTGGTTGTGTCTATGAACACCAGCTTTCCCACTCCCGTAGAGGAAATACAGCCCCATGCCATTACACTCCCTCCGCCGTGTTTGACTGTGCCTTGTGAATTGCGCTCTTCCAGCTCCGTGTATGGTTTCCTCCACACAACCACCCTGCCATCGGAACCAGCAACGTTGTATTTGCTTTCGTCACAAACAATAACTTGGTCCCACCAATCGCTTGTCTTGTTAACAAAGTCTTTGGCAAATTGTAATCGCTCCCTTTTATTCCTGCTGGAAGTGTATGACTTTTCTCTGGCTACGCCATATTAAAATCTTTTTTTCGCATGACCCTTCTGACCGTCTCAGGGCTGTCAGTCCCAGTTCTTCCTGAATCTCCGCACAAATCACCGGAGCACTTATACGCGGATTCCGTTTTGCCTTCCGCATAACATAAGACTGCTGCCTATCGGTAAGAAGTTTTGGTCGCCCTGGCTTTGCTCGAGATTCAATTCTGTCTTCATACTTATATCGGTGAATTATGTCACTAACTAATTTTGCTAAGATTCACAATCTCTGCTATTTCTCGGTATGTTTTGTTCTTTTCATAGTGATAGATCACTGTCTCAGTTCAAAGGTACTCTGCTTACCCCTGGGCCCCATACTATGCTCTTGCCTTCTTCTTGGTGCACAGTTAACGTACTTCTTCTACGATGTTGTTTTGTCTACTGACAGACTTCACCTACTCGTTTGTATTGCATGTCCGATTCCTTTTGTGTCGTAAACTCATGATGTAAACAAGGTTGAACGTGGAAGCTCTTAGTTTAGCCACATTTTCAATCTCTAAACTGGATATTAATAGCAAATGATTTTTCTTAACACAAGGAGTATCTTGAGATTGATACACATAATCTATCGTGATTTAAGAGCGTTCCATAATGAAATGCAAAGTGTCCGATTATCTATGGGAGTCGTATACGTCGTGTTACGTACGCTATACTGTTGGACATACTGCACTGTACTATATTCCCGCCTTCTCTGACCTTTCATAACAACTGCACTCATTCGTCAGACAGGTGATATGTTGTAGTGAAAGTAATAAACAAATCAGAAGAACATATGAATTAGTCATGAGTAGGAAAGAGGGACATTTAGGAAAGGTTTGATTCTAATATGCCCACAACCTGAGCAGCGCCTCTCGTGAGCTTGTGAGGTACTAGTGCGATGTAAACATGACGTGAGAAACGGTTTCCATGGCAGTACGGTTTTAGCAGTAATGATATAGTAGGTTTCGTGCAGGTGTGCGCGCCCCGAGGTTGCCGTTTAGGGAAACTCGTTTATCTGAATTGTCCGACATTATCGTGTTTTTATCTGAATAGTACAGCTGTGACAAGGCCAGCGATCTCTGCACCGTTACTTCTCTCCTCTTCTTTTTACTACGTACACTGCTGCATTCCACGTAAAAATTAGATATAGAGATTTCACTAAAAATACAGGATTTTAGACAACTTGAGTAAAAAACAGAAGACAGTGCGCGTTTATCTCTTACAAAAATAAGACACAAAAGTTTCGAAGAAACTTCTACCTCTTCTTTTTCTGTACTTGACGAAATAGGCATAACGTATCTGAACATCGCTTACTTGTTCTTCCCAGACCCCTTCTTCCTTTCGGCCTGCAGTAAAATGCTTTTCTTGGATCGTCTCTAGTGACATTCTTTCAATAGTGTTTCTATTCATTTATGTCCTGTATAATTTTTTTTTCTTCCAGATAAACCATTTATAATTCTTTTCTTATGTTATCATTAGAGATATTATCTCTAATGTGTTTCAAATGGGAAGGGTTCTCGCCTGTAACGAATCAGATGAGTTAGAGCCTTCAGCGTTGCCACCTCGTTATCCCCACTCTCTTAATATTTCCCTCTCTCTTGCACACTTGCGAGTCTTCTTGCCGCTAGATGTAAGGGAACGCAAACTAAATTGTCCAAAGTTTTATAATAATGCAGTTGTCGAAATCACAAGTGCAACATGGATATCCGTATATTACGCAAATGGTTATATATTTAGTTTAAAATTAATTATACTTTATGAATTACTTATTTTTCTAATCCAACGAAAATACCAGTGGTACATCCGTATAGCTGTGAATGTTACTTACGTTAAGAGATAATTTGTCATTGTCATTGTCTTTATCGTCTGAGTACTGCAAATTTATGATGATAGGTTCCAAAATCTCGTTACGTGCAATCTCTTTCCAAAAGTCGTTTTCCTGTAGTTTATCTGATGTCTCACACAGTTTTCCCATCTTGCTGTGTTCCTTGTTAATTTCTTCGGGAATAAGTCGTTCAACGTCAGTCACTTTAAAAATATTATTTCTGTTTGCAACATAATTTGAGCCCACATTAACTCTATTGGATTGTTCTGGCAGTAGTAAGGGAGAAGATGAATCGCGTCTCATTGATCCAGCTGATACACTTTTTCATGGAAGAGTAACTGAATAATGCTGCTTTGAACTCTCTGCTCTAGAGTAAATAAAAATTACGAAGCATTCATAAATAAAGATACAATGTAACCAGACACGTTCTGTCAGACTAGCAGGAAGTGTATGTTTCCTCTCATCGAATTTAACAAACATCTTGGCTTATTCAAAGTACATATTTCTTTTATCAAGTCATGTCAAATGTTAAAGTTTCAGTTCTGCGTAATTTCAAATATACGTACACGCATACATGCCAACGAATAATGATGTTCATTACAGTGTTACGTCGCAATGCATTGTTATAATATAATGGTATCTACTTTATTTATTTGTATTCGGAAAACTATATAAGCTAAAATTATGGGGTATTTACGGTTTGTTAAATACATTACTCTCTCCTTCCTCATGGATCAGTTTTTGCAAAATCTGAATTTTGTCTTAACGCGAATAGTATTTATTAGAGATTTAGCTTGCCGCTCGTCACACACCACTTAGAGGGAATGCAATACGTCAACACCGCAGGACTCCGATTGGTTGCTCACCTAGTAGCGTTCAAGGACAAACATCTACCCATTTGAAACACATAAAACAGGGTGCATCCTTAGGAATCTCATTTCAGCTTGTGTTAATGTCCAAGTTTCAGATGCATTAGCACGGCCATTACTTGTAAAACTTAATTCGAGTTACTTTTCAGATCTCTGTTTATTGTACCGCATATGGGTAGGGTATTTTTAAAATCATTGTCATACTTGTAGCTCATGTGCGTTTCTAAGTGGCTTGCTCTAATATACCTATTTTGGGTTTAACAATGTTTTTACCTTGCACGGCCATTGTTTCTGTTTTAACTGTTGAAATTTTAAAATTATAATTCTCACAATGCTTCTGCAACCTACGTACACTGCACCGAGCGGGATGGCTCAGGATGTTCCGGGTCCGATTCCTGTGGCCTACTTAACTGACCCATGGGTTATTTCGGGGGTTTCCCGGTTCTCTAGGTGAATGCTGGGTAGGTTAATTACATCTCCCGAATTTCCTGTCCCTCCATTTCATCTCCATTATCATTTCATATCATCTCTCATATGATGGTCTCTTTCAGGGTAGAAGTGTCGGCGGGAGTCTCGGCGTGCATGGGAGGATGATATGCTCTGAGGTAAACTACTTCCTCCTCCGGTAGGTCGGTTGCCGGTCTCCGCTCCTCTGGTGGGACCATTTCGGGACCGCCTGCCTGGGACCACTAGGGCTCGGCTGCTAGGCTCGTTGCCGTCCCGCAGTAGGGTAGCGTGACCGTTGTTCGGACCTTCGAGGGAAGTCTCTATCGAAATAAACTGTAGGGACCCTGCCCTCTGCGCTGTCGTGGCTCCTTGGGTCGGCCACCCTCTGTCTCCTTCGCCACATCATTCCTCCCGGGGGTGCCCCAGTCGGGGACACAGGCACAATGGGCCCAGCATGGTGGCTTATGTACCTAATACCCTTCGTACTGTTTGCAGTTCGTTTTCATTATTTGCTCATCCGCAAATAACATTTTCTTAAGCATAACATTCGGTGCAATACAAATGCCTCGAGTAATTTCAAACATCAATTCCCTAATAAGAACATTTTATTACTTTAATTAGGCCTTTCAGATATGACTTCGAGTCATAACCTCCCAAAGTTTTTATTCCTGTTTACTCCATCAAACTCCTTTTTCGATATCAATGTATACTATGCGAGTTTCAAGGTTAAATTCCCTTCTTTTTTCCACTATCTACTTGACTGTACAAGTGGCATCTGTATAGGATCGAGCTTTTCTAAAACCGCTTTGTTCTTCTAGCTATATAATGCATACGGTATGAGGCAAAATATACAGTACTGGAAATTATGTCAGTCTTATTGTCGTTACTTTTTTTTTAATGTACGTCCTTTAACGTTAAGTCATATCGGACGGTAAATGGAATGGCTGAAATGATGCTCAAATGGGCCCAGGGTTCATGGAGCTTAGAGCTACCCGATATTAGTCTTTTAGGATAAGGGAAAACCCTGGGAAAAACTTTATCCAGGTAACTCACCCAGACCGAGCTTCGAATTCGGGACCTCTTGAACGTGAGGCTGACATGCTACCATCTACACTACCGAGGCGTGCAAATTGTCATTACCTTAGTATGGAGATGATACTGTAAATATTCGAAATATGCTCCATTACCCTGTAGGCAGATCAAGCAGATTTTCCAACATATTCCGGAACGCAGGTTGCTGCAGTCCCGTAAAACGAAACGATCTTCTGGCGTAATGCACTATTTTGTGTGAATCTGAACAATTGAAAACTCTCCTTTAACATTCCCGCGCGTAAGCATCAGGTGGTGTAGGAATGTGTGCGGAATGTGCGGGAAACTACTCATCCTGGAAAGGTTTCTTGCAGCATAGCCATAGATTGTCGAGAGGTAAACGACATTTTGGGAAATGATGAGCTATGAGATATCTCACGCATCGTGTGTGCACAATTCATAGTTCTGACAGCGAGTATCCTGTGGACCTTCTGATGACACTAAAGCAGACGTGTTAAATTCAGGATTGTGTTTACTGCATCATTATCTTCAAGTTTTACTGCAGAGAGCGTAATGGTTGCATATTTTTTCCTCGCAAGTCCTGCTACTATATAGTTTTATTTGAGAAAATGAAATCATATTAAAGAACACTGCAGTCAGAATAAATTCACAAACACTAGAGCTGTACGGTTCAGCAAATAACGGAAGCTGCTATGTTTTAGCTGAACGACTGTTACATTTCATCGACCCGTTTTGAACTCACGATCTCGGAGCGAGAAGTTGGGCTTATCATCCCCTCAAGAGAATCCCTAAGGGACAAGCAACAGGAGCAGCTTATCTCGAATTGCGCTTTCTACCTTTCACTACCTCGTATTCTGCACAACTTTACGTCCTCAGTATTCCCTTGACCTAGACACAAATGCTCACACACCTGAGATAGTGACAAATCATTCATGTGCATTATGTTCTACTTTGGTATAATTAAACATATATCGACAAATCTGACGTGTTGCACTCACATTACATTTACTGAGCAAGGTGTGCGAGTTGAATTTCTTTCCGATTACTCTGACTTGTATTTTTCCGCGGTTTCCCTTGTCGCCAGACAACCTTGTTGTAGGTTTGATTCTTGAAAATGTTTGTGTTTAAATTTTATATTAGAGACTTGCTGTAAGTTATGCATTTTACCACTGCTAATATTATGGCATTAGCAACCGGTGGCAATTTAGAGTTCCTCAGCTTGTTGCAGGTTACCAATTATGTATGATGTTTACGGAAGACAAAAATACACGCAATGATAAAAGAAAAAAGAATAGCTGCTAACTATTGGATAACAGTATAACACTTGCAAACTTTAAACGAATATTAAGGAACTTGAATTTTCTGAAATGTACTCAAAAGTCCTCTTCATTCTGAACCTTTTTTGCAAAACTGGCAAACTGTAAAAGATACGATAAACATGTAGATGTGAAAAGCACACGATATTTCCGCGTGTTCCTCGGAATTTGTTTGAATTTTCAAATACACGCACTTTTCTCAAATAGGATGTCCTTTCCCCATCTCTGATTCGTACAAAAAGCCTGAAATACACAAACTTTAAAAATCTGACAGTCGCTTTATCTACTGTATGCCGAGAAAGATGGCTCAGGCCCGCATTCGAGAGGTCCGGGTTCGATTCTAGTGGCCGACCTACCTGACCCATGGTTTTTCTGGGGGTTTCCCACGTCGCTAGGCGAATGCTGGATAGGTTAATTACATTCTCCGAATTTTCTGTCCCTCCATTTCATCTCCATTATCACTTCATATCATTTCATCTGGTGGTCTTTTTCAGGGTAGAAGTGTCGGCGGGTGTCTCGGCGGTGCATGGCAGGATGATATCTCTAAGTGAAGCACTTCCTCCTCCCAGTAGTCTGCGAACCGGCTACTGGACGTCCTCCAACGTTAAGTCATATCCGACGATGAATGAATTGGGTGAAATGATGTTCAA
The DNA here is from genome assembly GCA_030765055.1 of Mantis religiosa. NCBI lineage: Eukaryota > Metazoa > Arthropoda > Insecta > Mantodea > Mantidae > Mantis > Mantis religiosa. The sequence goes on along the minus strand of CM060949.1, from coordinate 195,118,383 downwards.
AAGAGTCCGGGGTCCATAGACCTTAGAGTTACCTGACTTTCGTCTATCAGGATAAGGGAAAACCCGGAAAACCTCTTATCCAGGTAACTTACACTGACCGAGATTCGAACTCGGTACCCCTTGAACGTGAGGCATACACGCTACGAGCTGCACTACCGAGGCGGGCCCACAGTAAGGTGAATGTCCCTTTTTTTTTAATTTACGTCCTCCAACGTTGTCATATCGGACGATGAATGAACTTGGTGAAATGATGCTCAAATGAGTCCGGTGTCCATGGAGCTTAAAGTTACCTGACATTCGTCTATTAGGATAAGGGAAACCCCCAGAAAACCCCTTATCCAGATAACTCACCCAGACCGAGATTCGAACTCGGGACCTCTTGAACGTGAGGCAGACAAGCTACCATCTACGCTATCGAGGCGGGCCTACAGCAGAGTGAATATCCGTTGTCCTGGCCTACCGGGGCATGTTTCCATCTAAGTAAATTGTTGGGAACCTGCCCTCTGCACTGTCATGACTCCTTGGAACGGCCGCCATTTGTGTTCTCTCACCAAGTTCCTCCCGGGGGGTGCACCACTTGGGAGCATAGGTACAATAGATCAAGACCGGTTGCAGTGCCGAAACCCCTCCTAATCCTTATCTACTGTATCGTACAACTAAATCTTAAAATAAAAAACATATGTCACAAAATGGTTCAGAAGAACCAGTTGAGAAAGTCATACCAATGCAACACATAATAATTTTATTCATCTTCTATGTTTTTCTTCCTTCTTGAATCGCTAGAACATTAGAGGCAACGTGCTGAATGCCATAAATGTTCACCTTTGTAGGTATATAGCTCTCAAGCAGTTATAAACGTCCTCGCCACACTTTTTCCGTCTTGTACTGCTTTTATACCGAATTAGCAGCGAAAAAAAGTATAAGTGGGTGCATATTTTACTGCCAAGTCTCCCGCCACGTTAATGCACTCGTGATTTGAATCCCGATAAAGTAGTTTGGCTACGTCAATTTTCCTCGCCAACATTTTTACTGTTTCTAGGAAGTCATGTGGACGTCGGAGAAATTGCAAGCAGTGCAAGCTGGTGCCTGCCACAAAGATACAAGATACGTCGTAACGCTGTGCATTTGCTGCAAAATAGAAGGTGATTGTGAAGTTAGTATTGTACTAACGATTTTAGTGGCATGAAAGGAGTTAACAAGAACCTCGTCTTGTTCTGTAACAATATCTTGAATTTTCTAGGAATGGCCTTAGAAGTCTTCTTCATTCTGCATGACAACGAAGATATCTTTAAAACACACCATTCATACAAAGGATAAACGTGAAACGTTTCCAAGATACATATCCCTTTTTATTTTTTGAAATCCTCCAATATTTATACCTTCCTAAAACAGGCCGTCTTATTCCTTTGTTTTTTATGCCTAGGACATGCAGAGGAATGTAATTTGGAAGTCATCACTGGGGAGCGGATTTTTCCCTATTTACCTACTTTATTCCTTTGTTCAGAAACGTAGGCTTTTAAGTTATAAGCACGTTTCCTACAATTATTAGCCTAATTTCTTAGTTTTATAGTGTCTATAAATGCCTATTCCATACGTCTGTGCCTATCCTGCTTATTAGTACCTACAACTGCCTTTTTAGCCAATTTCTTCTGCTTGTAATTCGTGATAACAGCTTTTGCATTTGTTGGTTTCAACGTGAGTTTTCGAGGAAAATACATTTTACTGCTGCAGATTGGATATACAAAAAGGGGGTTGAGCCAGGTAGGTATCTGCCTTACAGACGTGTCACAATACGCTAATGACGCCATGGAAAAATCTTAGAATTTGCTCAAGGACGAGCAGCAAAGACCAGCTAAATACTTCGATGGTTTGACAAATGACCACACTTTATGTGGAGAATGGAAATCCCATTCTATAAGCAGTGTTTCAAGTGCACACATAGATCAGTTTACTACGCAAATATGCGATCACAAAACATAAATGTTATAAATTAGAAACAAACCTAACAAACGCTTCAGATATTTCAACTTTCACCCTTAAACCCCCACCCAAAAGCCATGTTTTTTTGTTTTTTTGACACAGTTAATTACTTCACACCTTTCTGTACATTATGGTTCTTACTTAGTGAAGTGGATTTATATGTATTTTAATTATACGACAGTATCTGTTATTTTAACTTGCTGTGGAGCCATTTATGAAATTTGGAATATATATTTGTAATTTTACGTCCTCCAACGTTAAGTCATATCGGACGATCAATGGAATGGGCGAAATGATGCTCAAATGAGTCCAGGGTCCATAGAGCTTAGAGTTACCATTCATCTTTCAGGATAAAGGAAACCCCTGGAAAAAACTTATCCAAGTAACTCACTCTGACCGAGATTCGAACTCGGGACCTCTTGAACGTCAGGCAGACACTCTACCACCACGTTACCGAGGCGGGCAAATTTGGAATAAATGTAGAACTATTTCGTCTAAGGAACCGCAAAATAGTATGTGTTTAGTGAATTTGTTGCAGCTTATGCTGCGCTGATTGTCATTTTGTTATAGTGCACTTTAGGAGCCATTTTACTAAAATTGTGTATTCATATGTGTTTACTTAGCAAACTTTTAGTGCCTATTTAAGTGCCAATTTTACCTATTTTTAGTGCCTGTAAATCAGCTCCCCAGTCATCACACAGCGGCCAGTTTTAAAACATTTGACCATCATAACTGACTGTTTCAAAAACATTACATACCGACCAGTCGTTTAAAACATTTGACTATTACTTAAAGTCTACTGTATTCCCTTGTAACTACAATAAGATAATGTTTATCTTGGTTAACATGAGGTAGATAGAGAAATAAATGTTTGTACAACAGTAGAGAAAGATGAGAGTTATGGTGTATAAGACGAAGCACTGTTTGCACGCCAGAGCTTGTGTACTGCAGTCGATTTCTCATTGTACGGGTCAGCGAGCGGATGGGGTGTGAAATATTTACCATTGGTGTCACGTTCAACGTCACGAAATGGAACTAACACAAACACTACTAAACTCAAGCTTGCGAAACCTCATTTCGTTCAAATGCACTGATTTTATGTATGACCAAAATGGTGGAATGTTTCATTAATCTTGCGTGTTGAACTCGTATCACTTTCTTTGTTCTCTTTTCCACGAAGTATTCTTACACAAACTTACTGTTTTACCTGTCTGACGGAGGAGTACAGTTGTTATGCGAGGTCACTGGTGTAGCATGGCTCGGTTTAGAGAGGTTAGAAAAGGCGCGAATATACGAGGGCTGTTCAATAAAGAATGATCATATTTTTTAAGGTCATAATTTTTCGAACTAAAATTCAATATTATTATATTCTGTTAGCTTAATGTGAAACAAACGCCGTACTAGTTTCATTGTTGGTACTCCTGGTTCCTGCCTGTGAGAACCAGGTAAGTTCAGACATGTTCAGTACCGCCTACCGCTGCAACCGAGGTAACACGCGAGGAACAATATGCGGCTTTGAAATTCTGCTTTTGTCTCAAAAAACCTTCAGTTGAGGCCTATACAATGGAATTAATCTACCTTCAAAAAAAAAAAAAAAAAATTATATTTAATCTACAAAAAGTACAATATAATATTAATAGTAATATTAAAAAGGTGGCCTATGAAGAGTCTGTTCTTCCCTACAGCATCCACACTGCTGCTGCTATTTTGAGAGAGGATCGACGAATTACCTTAAGATCAATTCCTGAAATACTGAACCTTTCATTGGGTGCCACCCACACATTGGTGACAGAAACTTACACATGAGACGTGTTTATGCGCGATGGCTTCCAAGACTGTTGATTCCCGAACAAAATGACATTCGCATAAAGGTCTGCATGCAGTTAAAGTTGATGTTAGGGGAAGATCCGGAGTTTCTTTCAAACGTAATCACTGCTGATGAAACTTGCCTACATCATTTTGATCCTGAGAGCAAACAGCAAAGCTCAGTGTGGAAATCTCCTTCATCACAAACCCCCCCCCCCCAAAAAGCAAAAGTGATTGCTTCTGCTAGGAAAGTTATGTTCATCTCATTCTTTGATATTCATGGAATGGTTTATCAGCATGTTGTACCTGCACACACATCAGTAACTGGACAATACTGCAGGGATGTCCTAAAAACATTGCAAGTCCATTTCAGGTGTAAAAGACCACATTTGCGTGAAGCAGGCTGGATGCTGCACCAGATAATGCGCGGCCGCATATTGCCAATGTTGTTGCTGTATATCTTGCAAAAATCAACGTGAAGTGCATCTCTCACCCTCCCCCCCCCCCTAGTCCGAATGTAGCCGCATGTGACCTTTTTCTATTCCCTAACTTGAAGAAACGCCTTCGTGGGAGGCATTATCCATCATCAGAAGCAGTGGTGAAGGCTGCGGAGGCGATTTTGAAGGATATCTAAAAAAATGTTTTCCAGCATGTCTTTGAAGACTGACAGAAACGCTGGGACAAGTGCATCGCATTCAGGGGAGACTATTTTGAGAAGCACCATCAAAATTATGAGGATGAGTAAAGGTACGTTGTCCAGTGTGCTACATGGCAACGCGAGAAAGCGTATCGGGAAAAATACACAACACAGAGATGTTTACCTCAACTTATCGTACATACACGGCAAGTCCAGTGTACTACATGGCAAAGCGAGTAGGGTATCGACAAAAATTCGTAACACAGAGATGTTTACCTCAGCTTATCGTACATACACGGTAAGTCCAGTGTGCTACATGGCAAAGCGAGAAAGCGTATCGGGAAAAATACACAACACAGAGATGTTTACCTGAGCTTATCGTACATACAAGGCAAGTCCAGTGTACTACATGGCAAAGCGAGTAGGCGTATCGACAAAAATTCGCAACACAGAGATGTTTACCTCAGCTTATCGTACATACACGGTGAGTCCAGTGTGCTACATGGCAAAGCGAGAAGGCGTATCGGGAAAAATTCGCCACACCGAGATCTTTACCTCAGCTTATCGCACATTGACGGCGAGTCCAGTGTACTACATGGCAAAGCGAGAATGCGTATCGGGAAAAGTTCACAACACAGAGATGTTTACCTCAGCTTATCGCACATACACGGCGAGTCCAGTGTACTACGTGGCAAAGCGAGAAAGCGTATCGGAAAAAATACACAACACAGAGATGATTACCTCAGTTTAGCGCACATACACGGCGAGTCCAGTGTACTACATGGCAAAGCGAGTAGGCGTATCGACAAAAATTCGTAATACAGAGATGTTTACCTCAGCTTATCGCACATACACGGCGAGTCCAGTGTACTACATGGCAAAGCGAGAAAGCGTATCGGGAAAAATACACAACACAGAGATGATTACCTCAGTTTAGCGCACATACACGGCAAGTCCAGTGTACTACGTGGCAAAACGAGAAGGCATATCGGAAAAAATTCGCAACACCGAGATGTTTACCTTAGCTTATCGCACATATACGGCGAGTCCAGTGTACTACATGGCAAAGCGAGAAAGCGCATCGGGAAAAATACACAACACAGAGATGATTACCTCAGTTTAGCGCACATACACGGCAAGTCCAGTGTACTACGTGGCAAAACGAGAAGGCATATCGGAAAAAATTCGCAACACCGAGATGTTTACCTTAGCTTATCGCACATATACGGCGAGTCCAGTGTACTACATGGCAAAGCGAGAAAGCGCATCGGGAAAAATACACAACACAGAGATGATTACCTCAGTTTAGCGCACATACACGGCAAGTCCAGTGTACTACGTGGCAAAACGAGAAGGCATATCGGAAAAAATTCGCAACACCGAGATTTTTACCTCAGCTTATCGCACATACACGGCGAGTCCAGTGTACTACATGGCAAAGCGAGAAAGCGTATCGGGAAAAATACACAACACAGAGATGATTACCTCAGTTTAGCGCACATACACGGCGAGTCCAGTGTACTACATGGCAAAGCGAGAAGGCATATCGGAAAAAATTCGCAACACAGAGATGTTTACCTCAGCTTATCGCACATATACGGCGAGTCCAGTGTACTACATGGCAAAGCGAGAAAGCGCATCGGGAAAAATACACAACACAGAGATGATTACCTCAGTTTAGCGCACATACACGGCAAGTCCAGTGTACTACGTGGCAAAACGAGAAGGCATATCAGAAAAAATTCGCAACACCGAGATGTTTACCTCAGCTTATCGCACATACACGGCGAATTCAGTGTACTACATGGCAAAACGGGAAGGCGTAACGAGAAAAATTCGCAACACAGAGATGTTTACCTCAGCTTCTGGCACATACACGGAGAGTCCAGTGTATGTATAGTCTTTTCAGATGTAATCATGTCTTCTGGACAGCAATGTGGCATACATCGGCAGGCGCGAGAAATCATAAATATATACAGTCTGATTTTTAAAAGAAGATACTGAAGGTCATCAGACAAGGAACGGGAACGGTAAGAGGGGAGGCCGTTGCTACTGTAACGTAAACATATGTTGCCAGATAGTTACACTGGTGAATCACATACTCCTCAGGTCAGTTATCGCTAGTCGTATTTACGGGAAACAGAGTTTGCTTGCGTATTCAGTTGCGCTGGGTTTTGTTAACCTACTTTGTTAAAACACAGTTAAAATAAGTTTTAATGGAAGCAAGACGTAGTGGCGTTGGGATTAGAGGTGGACCGAAGAATCTCTTTTGTTGTCTAAAAGTACATGAACAACATTCTTGAAGGCTTCCCAAGCTTCCTTTTCTTTCCGCTCTAAAAGTTGGTCAAATGCAGGATCCTTTACAAGTTCTCTTATTTGTGGTCCGACAAAAATGCGTTCCTTAACTTTTGCATCACTTAATTTCCAAAATTTCTCTCTGATGTTATTTGACAGGTGTGCCAACTCCACTAAAAGAAATTCCCCCAAATTTAAAATCTTCACTCTAAAAAATGAAATGTCACTTTATCTTTAAAGCAAGATGAAATATTTAATTTTTATGGTGATTTTTTGAATTCAGCAAATGAAAATACATGTAAATTCACTATTTTTAAGCTCGAAACATTTTCATTGTTGCCCAGTGTTATCATTTGCTGCTTAAGCTTATTATGTTCTGACAATTTGGCAGATGAAAAATGTTACTTTACTCGTTCCCTCTCCCTATCTTCCGCTCTCTGGCGCATCACTTGGCAACAGGGCAGCCACCGGGTGCACTCATTGGTTCAACTCGCATGGCTTCTAAAACGGTATAGATGTGTTTATGACATCATCGTGAGCTGCTGTGTGGTACTGTCTGAATATCCGCACACGCTTTCTCATGAGGAGGTATTTTTATATCAAATACCTTTGTACAAACCACAGCATCAAATAGTAAACTACATATTGCAAAAAGTCACGAGTGTTACCGCCGGAAGGGCAGAAACGTTTTATTGGCTACATTTGTTACGGCTGATAACACTTCCATTTGGAACCACAAATTGTTAAAGCCTTACAGCTACATAATTCATTTTAATTTATTTGTGTTACAGCTGAAATACAAATACACCTTTGATAGCAGATGTTTAAATACATTGGTTACCCTGAGGCTAAAGTAAATACATAACCAACCAATAAAACTGTGCTCCACTCCCATCACTGAAAACCTATACCAAACATTTTTTGCTTTATCTACTTCATGTTAATCAAGATAAACTTATTGTAGGTACAAGGGAATATAGTAAACTTTAAGTGATAGGGCAAGGTTACACTGAAAATTCGCCGAAAATATTGAAAATCATGGAATTTTCTTTTTTGGCAGCTTAGGTTTTGTAGCAATATATGGCATGCTATATTTACCATTTGCGCCATTTTAGGCCATCACCAGACCCTTAACAATCTTTAAAAGTAACATCATTACTTTAAAGTTAATTTTCTGACAAACTTTTTTCTAACACTTTTCAGTATACTAAATGCCTCACGCGTCTAAGTTTTTCATTTAACTTGATGAAACGTACAGGATAAGTTCATAATATGTAAATAAGAAATTTTACATTCCCCTTTTCTCGTTAATGCCCACGTTTTGAAAATTACAAATAAATTAAGAAATTAAGTTAATAGTTTCAAAATTTTGAGAGTAAACATATGGAAAACGTTTTAGAACAAATGCTACACCATTTTTCCAAAAATTCAGAATGTGGTTCTTTTAGAATTGCCCTGTACTAGCCCAAAAGCTCAACTTAAAAGCTCAAATTTTTTGACGCGTAGAACATTTTTAATTTTTACAATATCTTCACAAAAACCAATTAATCATAATTAATGACCTATTTCGTTACAGAAACATGAACATTTGCATGCAAGTTTAAAGTGTTTATAATGACGGATTTATTATTATAGAATTTGGAATTTTCAGTGTAGTCTTGTCCAATCAAGATAATCTTACTGTACGTACAAGAGAATACAGTAAACTTAAAGTGATAGTCAAATATTTTAAGCAGCTGGTGTTTGTGTGATGTCTTATAATTCCGTTCTCCTTGTATGGCCAATAATTACGACGGATGTTCAATAAAGAATGATCACAACGTACCTTTACTCATCTTCACAATGTTTAAGGTCCTTCTCAAAATAGTCTCCCCTGAATGTGATGTACTTGTCCCAGAGTTCCTGCCAGAGTTCAAAGACATACTGGAAACCATTTTTGAGAGATCCTTCAAAATCGCCTCAGCAGCCTTCACCACTGCTCCTGATGATGGATAATGCCTCCCACGAAGGCGTTTCTTCAAGTTAGGGAATAGCAAAAAGTCACATAGGGCTAACTCTGGACTATAGGGAGCGTGAGGGATGCACTTCAGGCAACAACATTGTTAATATGCGGCCGCGCATTATCGTGGTGCAGCATCCAGCCTGCTTCACGGAAATGTGTTTTGTGCCTGATATAGACTTGCAATGTTTTCATCCCTGTAATATTGTGCAGGTACAACATGCTGATAAAAAATTTTCCATGAATATTAAAGAATGATATGACCATAACTTTCCCAGCAGAAGCAACCACTTTTGCTTTTGAGGGGGGGGGGGCGGCGGTTGGTGATGAAGGAAATTTCCACACTGAACTTTGCTGTTTGCTCTCAGTATGAAAATGATGTAGCCAAGTTTCATCAGCAGTGATTACGTTTAAAAGAAACTCCGAATCTTCCTCTAACATCAACTTTAAAATCATGCAGACCTCCATGCGAATGTCCATTTGTTCGGTAATCAACAGTCTTGGAACACATGTGTGTTCCTGTCACCAAGGTGTGGGTGGCACCCAATGAAATGTTCAGTATTTCAGAAAGTGATATTAAGGTAATTCGTCGATGGTCTCTCACTATGGCAGCAGCAGTGTTGATGTTTGCTTCCGTAAGAGCAGTAACTGGAGCACCGGGTCCACCTTCCTGTGAAATTGATAGTCTCTCCTCTTTAAATATTTTAAATCACCTTCGAGCTGTGCTGTAGGGAAGAACAGACTCTCCATAGGCCTCCTGTAACATTGTACAGGCCTCAACTGAAGATTTGTTGAGACGAAAGCAGAATTTCAAAGCCGCATATTGTTCCTCGCGTGTTACCTCCATTGCAGAGGTAGGCGATACTGAACATGTCTGAACTTGCCTGGTACCAACAATGAAACTACTACGGCGTGTTTGTATCACATTAAGCTAACAGAACAAAATAAGATTGAATTTTAGTGCGAAAAATTATGACCGTTAAAATTATAACCATTCTTTATTGAACAGCCCTCGTAACAAATGAGTAACAGCTTCCCATTTGAGCAAGTGTATAAGTAAAGGAAAATTCAAACATCATGGAACGTCTCCGAAATGATTCTCACCACAAAAAGTATCAGATAAGTTTTTCGAGATATGCAAAGGTTATAGGAATGAAGAAAACATTCCCAGGAAATCCATTTTATTTGTCATGAAAATATCTTAAACCTACGGTACTTTAACCAAATCGTTTGAATCAGTTTTTGAGAAAATTAGAAATTTTTAAAAATGTTCCACTTAAATGCTAGTTTGGGGTGTCTCATCCCTAGAATACGATTAACTTAAATAATAACCGGTCTGTTATTTAGCCGGCTTTTCCACTAAACTCTTGTGTGGAATGCAATACTTACATCTAATCACAAAATAATATCTTCATTTTATCTCTTCCATATTAAATAGCTATTAATTCACGGAGTGTAAGAACATGGCAGAGATCTAGGAAGTAATACAATACCGTAAGGATGGAGTAGACAAAACGAAGGTAGTGTAAAGTTAGTTCTGGTGAGCTATCGAATGTTGTTACAGTTATCTGCCACAAAGTGTATAGTAACAAGATAATACACTCATCAATGGAATGTTACACAACATAGAGACAACTGATAACGTTACTGGGCTATTTTCAGCCTTATCTTCGGTGAGTCCCAGAAAAGTAATTCACGAACACAAACATAAAACTTGTTAGGTCTGACATGAATAGCCGCTGGCCATTCTGGTGCTTTTTACATTACCTCTGTTGAACACGATTTAAAATGTAGACAGCTAAAAGGTGAATCTTCTTTATGAAATTATTACTTTATATTGTTTAGTATAAGAACAGCAGTAAAAGTGCGTATGAATGAATATGCAGTATTTAACGACCGCTTTCACTACATACCGCACCGCAGGCGGTGACACTGATGATACATGAGATGAAGATGGAGCACCGGCGGAATGAGATGGCAGGGGAAACCGGAGAACCCGAAGAAAACCCCTCCCATAGCCTGTTATCCACAAATTTCACATGTCCCTGGGATCGAACCAGGGCCGCCTTGGAGAGAGGCAAGTGGTCGCACCACTCAGCCACGGCACAGCCTGTTAAAGAGCGTCCACAACAGTTATTAAGAACACAAGTATTAAAAGGGATATTTTATTTTGTGACTGAAGCAGTTGCGCCACTTGTACCAGAATTCCATAAGCGACGATGATATGCTACACGCTGACTACCTCGAAGCCCCGAGTTGCGGCGATCATTTGGAGCAGGATTCCATTTGGTGCTGATGGTAAGATGTACTCGCAGCCCCTGGTTGCGACTTGAAGGAGTATTTCTTATTATTACTCGCTGCAATTCACGAAGGTCCAGCATCTGCGATGATCAAACGTATTCTCATACAATTCCGTCCCGTAGGGAAAGGGATCCGTCCCTTTCAGCTGCCAAAGTGCGGGCGCAGCGGACCCTTAGCACTCCTGGTACCTCTGACGTTACTAGAGGAACCTCGGGCCGAACAGCCGAGCCCCTCCTTCGGGAGTTGTTCGGATTGGGATGGACTCGAGGGGGCAGTGTGTTCCCGAAACCCGTGGGTATCGGGTACGTCTTCGGACGGGGTTGAGGGAAGCCATTAATTCTCCCGGGTACTAGCCTGCAAAGCTAGTAGAAGGTGTGCTAGATCACCAGGCGGCCCCACCGAGGTTTTTCGGTAGTCTTCACCTTGAGTGTTGACGCGCGTAACTGGCGTATCCACTTCCATCCCGTCTTGAGTCCATAGGACCAGATGGAGGGGCTTGTTAGTCTCTAGGTCTTGTCCCATGGAAAGCCCCACGGAGGATGCCGAGCGCCCTTTGGGACAGCTCTGATAACTCCCTGGTCGAAGGAGGCCCGGGTCCAGTTCCTACGGGTTCAGGACTGATGGGAGTAGAACCTCTGGGCTAAACTAAACAATTCTACGAGGCTGTCCGTAAAATATGGTATCCAAAGCGCTGGAGCCGTGAGGAACGCCATTACGCGAGATCCGGCAACACTGCCGTGTAGCTTGGTTTCTCCCCTTCAAATCCCCACCACAACGAACCCGTTGCAACCATTAGTCTTGGCTGGGCAGCCGTTTGCGATGGAGCTTTTTATCACTTCCGCCGCCAAGTGCGTGTTGCGTGCATTGATCCGTTTTTTGAGTGCCAAGGGCACTACCCCTACTGGAATTCATCGTCAGTTATGCGAAGTCTATGGGCCATAGTGTACGGGCGTCAAAAACGTGCGAAAGTGGGTCAGAGAGTTCAAAGACGGGCGTACAGACGTCCATGACAAACAGCGTTATGGTCGGCCTTCGGTTTCAGCCGAAACAATTGCAAAAGTTGAGCAAGAATTGCTTAAAGATCGGCGTGTGACAGTTCCTGAGCTGTGCGAACTTATCCCGGAAGTCAGTAAGACTACGATTGACAAGATTTTGACCGAACATTTGCATTATCGCAAGGTATGTGCGAGGTGGGTCCCCAAAATGCTCACCGAAGACAATAAACGGCAACGTGTTCAAGCGGCCCACCGATTCCTGGAGCGCTATGCAGAACAGGGCGAGGAATTGTAGGATTCAATTGTCACTGACTATAAAACCTGAGTGCACTACACAGCACCAAAAACTAAAGAACGCTCTCGTCAGTAGCGGCATTCGAATTCGCCGAAGCCGCGAAAGTTCAAACAGAAATTTTCTGCCGGCAAAGTAATGGCCAGTGTGTTCTGGGACACAAAAGGTGTATTGTTGTGCGAGTTTATGCCTACCGATACAACAATAAACGCCGCTAGCTACAGTGAGACTTTAGAAATATTGCGACGTGCCATTCAAAATCGAAGGAGAGGGATGCTGACGAAGGGAGTGATTTTTCATCATGACAACGCTCGTCCCTATACTGCACATGCAACGGCTGATCTCCTACAGTCCAGACTTAGCACGTAGTGATTATCATCTGTTTCCTGAGTTGACGTCACACCTGGGTGGAACACATTTCCAGACCGACGATGATTTGAAAAACGAGGTTGAGCGCTACCTGCGCAACTTGGCGGGAGAGTGCTATGACAAGGGTATACAAAAACTGACACAGCGCATGCAAAGGTGCATCGATCGCAATGGTGATTACGTTGAAAAATAGCTGTAAGTTTCGTCTTTCCATCAATGTAACATTCATTGATAATAAACATGTCTTCTATATTAAATAAAATTGGAAACCTTATTTTACGGACACGCCTCGTAATTATTACAATCCTAATAGAATCATTTTCTTAGATTTCTGCTTTTTAGATATTAGTTTTCTGAAAATAAGGTTGCACTATATCCAAGCTTCTACTCACGTTGATTAATAATTATAACTGTTCAAATTCTCAGGTTTGCTACTGCTTTTTGTTGAATACATGCAGCATTCTATACACGCGTCTGTTCACTTTGCAACCACAACGCAAAAGACGCTATCTTACCCTTTTCATTAATTGATTTTTTGCTTTATCACCATAGTAACTAAATATTCTAGTCTACATCACTTTTCCCTGTGGCCGATACATTAATTTTGAATTACATAATATTCTGATTTTCCAAATATAAAGTCTGAAAAACAATTTTATAATTGTATCTTTATATTTAATTTATCAAACTCACCATGTGTTTAGATTGAACATTAACATTCACATTTACCTGTCTGTGACCTACTTTATTCAGTCATGGCCCCCTATAACTTATACAAACTCAAAACAAAACTTTCATCATTTTAAATACATCAATATGAAACAGAAATGAATAAATCCAACATCACTCTGGCACTTGACATATTAACATCTGTATCATGATTAAGTGTGACTCCGAAACAGGCCTCAGGCCGAGACCTACAAACAAAATAAAATCCTTTTAACCCGTACATCATACTCTATTTTAGACAGTCGTGAATATTTATAGGATTATTATAGATTATATATAAATTCATGGTATTGTTTTACCTTTTTCATGGTCATGAATTCATGCTATTCATTTGTCTTGCGTAGCATCAGTGTTAACACGACTTTTAGAAAACTACAACATTATTCATAAGGGAGGCAATGTAATTAATAAAACGATGGAACTAACGAAACAAAAATTTAGTTAATTAGTAGAACACAACTTTTTTCAAACTTATTCAATTTTTAAAAAACCGAAATATCGATTGTACTAGAGCTGATAAACCATTGACGCTGGAGGTTTTCCCATATCCTGAAAGATGAATGTCTGGTAAGTCTAAGCTCTATGGACCCTGGACTCATTTGAACATAACTTCATTCATCGTTCGATATGATACCTTCTGAGGACGTTAATCAATAAGAAAAAAATGTCCGCGCTTGGTAAGGTACTTACTTAGCTCTGATGTTCCGTGGCGCAAATGTCGCGGATTCGAGTCTTGGGTGATCGTAAACGTCTGCATATAACAACCAGATAGACAACTGAAACGTAGAAACAAAGAAAGAAACGGCATGTGGTTATATATTGGGCAAGCTGGAGTTTGATATAGTAATTGCAGACGAGGAAAGGCGGTTTGGTTGCCGTCATCGTCTATTTCAGAGCCACCTACATGGTGCAATACATCAGAGTTGTCTGTCCTGCTTGGAAAGGCGCAATGCACACTAAACTGACACCAAGCGATTTGTTTTTTAGATTATCCACCCATTTACAGTAGCAACCTCAGAGTTGACGACACTGAAGAAGAAAAAAAAAATAAAAAACTTATGTAAGTACTGCAAATAAGTAAGTTCAAAATCGGACGCCATTTCTTTACAGTGGAAACTGAAGACGAAGAGTCGCCATACACATTTACGATCCGCAAATGAATTTCAGTATATGTTAAAGCTTCTTTTACGAAGACTTTTATCACAGCGCGATACTCGGATTTCTCCATTACCAAAGCAATACGCACTTGCATTGCTTCAAACGTAAGGGGGGAAAATCACGCAAGTTGTGCTGCGATCTCTGGATGAGGCCAAGAACTTTTCAGACCACCCTCGTACTTCAAAAAATTCAAGATATACATCTCATTTGTCTTGAAAGTTTTTAAACATGTCATTTTATTCAAACTGTTACAGTAATTGTTGATAAAATTAAAATATTCGAAAACGTGCCCAAGAAAGGGTGGTTTGAGGTGTTTTGGTTTAAAATGGGTCCCATCTTTGTAAGATACTGGACTTCCCTTTCTATTCTTATGTTCAGGGGACGCCAAAGCATGAATTTTCATATAATCTCGATGTACAATTTTTGGTGAAATGCAGGCCTTCTTCTACGTGTTTACGAGGTAGAGTGTAGTGTTCAAGTATTCCTTAAGGGAAGTAGCCGTCTGAATTTGGATCAAAATATCAAAATTCAAATTGTATACATATTTAACGTCTTATAAGTACCCTCTACTGAAAGATGGCACATCATCTACCTGCTGAATTCTGAACTTTAATTTTTTCTCTTCGAGATACATCTTCTAGTGCAATTACTCCCAAACTAGCAGCTATTCAGCCGCCTAAAACTGTTTTGTTAAAGTATGTCTGTTTCTGCTTCTCCTGTCCACATGCGTACAACAGGATCGTCTTAGTTAGAATTGGAGAAAAGTGTATCTGAAAGATGGAAAAAGCATAAGGCAAGATAGACCCTCTTACATGACTTCTTTCGTAATGATTATACTGTAAAGATTTTGGCTGCTCCCATCTTGCACTAGTATGTCGCAAGCTTGTGGAATTGGATTGTTTCTCCAGTTTTAATGGACAACTTTATATTCGACCACACTTTTCTTTATAACTTCTTGCAAAACCCTGTTATTCCTCAAAGCATTTTCTATCTCATTAAACGTTTCTAAGACTAGCTCCTTCCATGCATGTAAATGTATCTGTACAGCCAGAGAGGAATTATGCAGTTTTCCCAAGACAAAAACTGCTTTACCAACATCACCACTGACGCAACGTTCTGGGCGACAGCCGGTCTCGTTTACTTTCAGACCTGAGGTAGCACTTCCTTCCAGGGCTTTTTCCCGAACAATAGATCCATTTCACAAACAATTAGGTTGACCATACAATACATTTCACATATTCTTCTTGACAAGTATAACGCTTTCGTCCTCACAGTACCTCCGTTTCTTTGGCTCGATCCACGTGTCCCAACTTCGGAACCACTGGTTTTATCGGGTATACCTTCGAGTTGTTAAGCGATTGATAATTACATCACATCAATTACCTCGCCTTTCATTTCACTTTTCATGGTGTCGGTTAGGCGCTCGTCTGCCGAACACAAGGGCGCGGGTTCGACGGGCATGGAAAATAATTCTTATGGGACAAAATTCCAACACACCAGCAACGCTGATATAATACCGGCAGTTGATAGTACCGTTAAAACAAAACACATTTTTAAAACTAATCCTACTTGTCTGTTTCTAGGTTCTAAATGTCTGATAGACCCTCGGTGTTGCATGACAAGGAGAAAGGATGATCTATGTCAAGTTCGTTTGCTGTCTTTGATCCAAGACCCACATGGGGGATTTTAAACCCGTAGGTTAGCCGGTTGTTTGGGGCAGTTTTAAAACTCTTAAGTTCCTTACCATTGGAAGATGCTGAATTGAATTTTTATGCTCAACGAACTCATCGTTATGCTCTTCACGCACACGTAGCGTAGGTGGTAGCGTGTCTGCCTCGTGTTCAAGAGGTCCCGAGTTTTAATCTCGGTCAGGATGACTTAACGGTATAGGGTTTATTGGGATGTTTTGCGTTACTCTGAAAGATGAATGTCTGATAACTCTAAGCTCTATGTACCATGTACATATTTGAACATAATTTCATTCATCGTCCGATAGGACTTGATGTTGGAGGTTTTCCCTTATCCTGAAAGATGAATGTCTGGTAACTCTAAACTCTATGTACTCTGTACTTATTTGTACATCATTTCGTTCATCGTCCGATAGGACTTAACGTTGGTGGTTTTCCCTTATCCTAAAAGATGAATGTCAGGTAACTCTAAGCTCTATGTACCCTGTACTCATTCCAACATCATTTCATGCATCGTCCGATATAAGTTAACATTGGAGGTTTTCCCTTATCCTGAAAGATGAATGTCTGATAACTCTAAGCTTTAAGTACCCTCTACTCATTTAAACATAATTTCATTCATCGTCCAATATGACTTAACGTTGGTGGTTTCTCCTTATCCTAAAAGATAAATGTCTGGTAGCTCTAAGCTCTGTGTACGCTGTACTCATGTAAACATCATTTCATTCATCGTCCAATATGACTTAACGTTGGTTGTTTTTCCTTATCCCAAAAGATAAATGTCTGGTAGCTCTAAGCTCTATGTATCCTGTACTCATGTAAACATCATTTCATTCATCGTCCGATATGAGTTAAAGTTGGAGGACGTAAATTAAAAATATATATGAAGCTATCTATAAATTCTCTGTATACCAGTTTTACTGTATATACTTGTAACCATGTGTATCTGGACGCTGTTAAGTAAGCTACAGACAACACAAAAGCTACCTCCAGTAGTCCTTGAGAAGTCACTCGTTTGTAGATTTATCGCTTTGACTATAGAATACATGTTTCACTTTATCACGGCAATTAAATGAAGTCGACAGCAGATACAATTAAAAACTTCAATAATACAAATTCCTTTCTATGAATGAAAAGAATATACACCTTTACTGCGTACTTAAGTGGTATTACATTCCTCCTAAAAATTGGACACCATCGCCGTTTAAAACATATTACTCAAAAAGCCGTTTCGATTCCCTTTTCTGGGAAGAATTCAATATTTTTTGTTTTCAAATCCAGACAAAATCTTTGATAAATAAACCGTTCTGTAGATATAGCTATCTAGACATAAAAGCCATATTCCTATAGCTTAGACATATGTAAATAACTTTTTTTGTTGTTGTAATTTACGTCCTTCAACGTCAAGTTATATCGGAGGATGAATAAAATGAATGAAATGTTGCTCAAATGAGCCCAGGGTCCATAGAGCTTAGTAATCTGACATTCATCTTTCAGGAAAAAAAAAAACCTTATCCAGATATTTCACCGAGCGAGATTCAAACCCGCGAGGTAGACACGCTACTACCTACGTTGCCGAGGCGGGCAATAAGATTTTGCTTATCTGTTACGCTTTACCAGTTATACAAAAGCCATTGAGAATGAAGGAGATATTCCCAGAAAATTCGAGATAACCATTTCATTTGTCATCAAAATTTATTGAATGATACTTTTATATAAATCTTTTGAGCGATTCTTAAGAAAACAAAATTCGAAATTTTTCATATAGGTTATTTTGGAGTCAGGCGATTTTGGTTTTTGAATCTGGGTGTCACATACGAGGTCTGTTCAATAAAGAATGATCATAAGTTTTTTACGGTCATAATTTTTCACACTAAAATTCAATCTTATTATACTCTGTTAGCTCAATGCGAAATAAAAACACGCCGTAGTAGTTTCATTGGTACTCCTGGTTGACGCCTAAGAGAACCAGGCAAGTTCAGATATGTTCAGTATCGCCTACCGCTGCAATGGAGGTAACCCGCGAGGAACAATATGGGTCTTAAAATTTTCTGCCTTCGTCTCAATAAATCTTCAGTTGAGGCCTACATAATGTTACAGAAGGCCTATGGAGAGTCTGTTCTTCCCTACAGCACAGCTTGAAGATGGTTTAAAATGTTTAAAGAGGGCCGACAATCAATTTCAAAGCAAGGTGGACCCAGTGCTCGAGTTACTGTTCTTACGGAAGAAAATATCAAACACTGCTGCTGCCATTGTGAGAGAGGATCGACGAATTGCCTTAAGAGCACTTTCTGAAATACTGAACATTTCATTGGGTGACATCGACACGTTGGTGACAGAAACATTACACATGCGACGTGTTTGTGCGCGATGGGTTCCAAGACTGTTGAATTCCCGAACAAAAGGACATTCGCATGCAGCTCTGCATGTAGTTAAAGCTGATGTTAGAGGAGCATCCGTAGTTTCTTTCAAACGTAATCACTGCTGATGAAACTCGGCTACATCATTTTGATCCTGAGAGCAAAAAGCAAAGCTCAGTGTGGAAATACCCTCCATCACCAGCCCCCCAAAAAGCAAAAGTGGTTGCTTCTGCTGGGAAAGTTATGGTCATCTGATTCTTTGATATTCATGGAATGGTTTATCAGCATGTTGTACCTGCACACACATCAGTAACTGGACAATACTACAGAGATGTCCTGAAAACATTGCAAGTCATATCAGGCGCAAAAGACTACATTTCTGTGAAGCAGGCTGGATGCTGCACCACGATAATGCGCGGTTGCCAATGTTGTTGCATGAAGTGCATCCCTCACCCTCCCTATAGTCCGGATTTAGCCCCATGTGACTTTTTTTCTATTCCCTAACTTGAAGAAACGACTTCGTGGGAGGCAATATCCATCATCAGAAGCAGTGGTGAAGGCTGCGGAGGCGATCTTGAAGGATCTCTAAAAATAGTTTCCAGCATGTCTTTGAAGACTGGCAGAAACGCTGGGACAAGTTCATCGCATTCAGGGGAGACTATTTATTGAAGGACCATCAAAATTATGAGGATGAGTAAAGGTACGTTTTAAAAAAAAGTTGTGATCATTCTTTATTGAACATCCCTCGTAATTATTGGCAGATTCTCAAGTTAAATGCAAAGTCAGTACTACACTGATATGTAAGGACTTACATGTAAGGACCTCTTGGATATCTTTCATGTACAAAGAGGGCCTAAAAGGAGTTCTTCTACTAGTTCAATCTAGATATGAAGTTTTTCGATGAACTGTAATACGTGCTCTGTGTAAGTAATAAAGAAAATAAACAGGAATAGGTAAATTGACAGCAACAAAGGGCAAAATAAGTAAATAATGATAAAGGATGGGCGTAAAAGTTTAAGTATTCCCCTGATTTCAGAAAGTATGATATTTAATCAATTTTTAAAGTTATTCTGCAGAAACACTAATGCGCATACAGGGTCCTTTGTATACATATGCATATTTTGAAATCAGGAAGTCTCAAAGCATGCATTTTCTTGGTTTCGATGTTTTGGTTGGTACTTTCTCTACCTGCTATAAGTACGGAGTAGAGAAAGTAAAAAGACTAATCCTACAACTTCTGTTATATTCACGATAACACGAGTCAAAGTGACTGAAAATAAATACGTTTAAAAAGCAACACAAATAATTATTTTCTTATCAAAAATAGATAAAGAACGGTGGAGTAGTGCTAACCAGTGAGCCTCCGAGGCGGTTGCCCTGGCCCCAAGTGTGGTCGATAGTGAAACAGCAGCACGCCCCGGGTAAACGTAACATACCCAGGGTGGGACAACAGTGAAAACACACTGACCCATTTAGGGAATTGATCGTAGCCAAGCAACATGCGCGCCGCCTGGTGCCTTGATTCACTTCACCTCCTCCTTCTCCCCGACTTCTTTATAGCCGCGCCACTCTCAATGGAGATCATCGTATTAATGTCCTCAAGCACAACTTGAAGGTAAAAGTAAACTGATAACTACCTCAGTATACTCCGATATACTCAGCGCTTGGTGCGAACCGAGGAAAGAGTTTGAAATTTATTTTACTCCAAATTCATTTTACAATATCACTGCTGACTATAGCAGTTTTCAATTCATGAAAGCACAATGACTTATGGAGAATTAGCACAGCGTTGCCACGATACTCCGCCACCGCAATTATCGCGCTTTCGTTCCCAACCTGGTTTGTTTACTTATTTATTTATCATTATTTTAAGGGGTGCAACTTACTGGCTAAAGAAGGAAGAAGGGACATTCCATTTGAGAACTCTGAAGCAGTAATCAAGAAAAGTGAGGCGATTCTCAAGGACCTGACAAAGAATGGTCTGCCGCACGTGTTCAAAGACTGACAGAGACGCTATAAAAAGTGCATTGAAGTAGGAGGGGGCTACTTTGAAAAACATAATGCAAATATTCAATTGCAGTAATAAACAGCCGTGAAAAAAATCAGTCTCTCAGTCTTTGTTAATCAGCGATCTTACATGCATTGCCTAAGGCAACTTGTGTACTAAATAAATATTGCAAAACAATCAGTTCTTGGAATATAGCAAAGCAGAGAAAATTAACGGGTGCAATTGTTAAATAGTCAAATTGTTTACATTTACAACGTTCAATAACATTTAGAAACAGGTTTGGAAAACAAATCTCCATTTACAAGTGCACCAATTAAGGGAAATGTTCTTCAGAGTGAGTATGACTGAAAATACTTGGCCGTTCAATAAAGAATGATCACAACTTCTTTTTTATAACGTACCATTACTCATTCTCATAATTTTCATGGTCCTTCTCAAAATAGTCTCCCCTGAATGCGATGCACTTCTCCCAGCGTTTCTGCCAGTCTTCAAAGACATGCTGGAAACCATTTTTAGATATCCTTCAAAATCGCCTCCGCAGCCTTCACCACTGCTTCTGATGATGGATAATGCCTCCCACGAAGGCGTTTCTTCAAGTTAGGGAATAGAAAAAGGTCACATGGGGCTAAATCCGGACTACAGGGAGGGTGAGGGATGCACTTCACGTTGATTTTTGCAAGATATTAAGCAACAACATTGGCAATATGCGGCCGCGCATTATCGTGGTGCAGCATCCAGCCTGTTTCACGGTAACGTGCTCTTTTGCGCCTGATATGGACTTGCAATGTTTTCAGGACATCCCTGTAGTATTGTCCAGTTACTGATGTGTGTGCAGGTACAACATGCTGATAAACCATTCCACGAATATCAAAGAATGAGATGACCATAACTTTCCCAGCAGAAGCAACCACTTTTTCTTTTTGGGGGGTTGGTGATGAAGGAGATTTCCACACTGAGCTTTGTTGTTTCCTCTCAGGATCAAAATGATGTAGCCAAGTTTCATCAGCAGTGATAACGTTTACAAGAAACTCCGGATCTTCCTCTGACATCAACTTTAATTGCATGCAGACCTACAAGCGAATGTTGTTTTGCTCCGGAATCAACAGTCTTTGAACCCATCGCGCACAAACACGTCTCATGTGTAATGTTCTGTCACCAACGTGTGGGTGGCGCCCAATGAAATGTTCAGTATTTCAGAAATTGATCTTAAGGTAATTCGTCGATCCTCTCTCACAATGGCAGCAGCAGTGTTGAGGTTTTCTTCCGTAAGAGCAGTAACTGGAGCACCGGGTCCACCTTCCTTTGAAATTCATTTTCTCCCCTCTTTAAACATTTTAAACCACCTTCGAGCTGTGCTGTAGGGAAGAACAGACTCTCCATAGGCCTCCTGTAACATTGTATCGGCCTCAACTGAAGATTTGTTGAGACGAAAGCAGAATTTCAAAGCCGCATATTGTTCCTAGTGTGTTACCTCCATTGCAGCGGTAGGCGATACTGAACATGTCCGAACTTGCCTGGTTCTCACAGGTGGGACCTAGGAGTACCAACAATGAAACTACTATGGCATGTTTACTTCAATTAAGCTAACAGAATATAATAAAATCCAACTTTAGTGTGAAAAATTATGACCGTAAAAAAATTATGATCATTCTTTATTGAACAGCTCTCGTATTTGATATATACCATTGTGCGGGTTAGTAACGGGACGATATCACTGTTTCTCGGTACTGTATATCGATAGTGATTCTTGAGTACCGATACTCAATACTATTTTCATAAAAAACTGTGAAGTCGATTGATTATGCATGTTATCAGCAGTTTTCTGTATAGGAATTCAAGTAAACAACTTTGTTTTTGTTCACCATTTTCAGCTGTCGCTATATCGTGTACTGACAGTAACGTGAAACTCGCAAATTGCTTCTTGTTTTGACTCGGTGTATGAATGTTTCTTTATATTTGTTGTATTGTGACTTACTAAAATGTTTTCTTCAATACCATTCTTGTAAAACAATGTATTTGTATAAATTAGACGTACGGTCGAAACATAAACTAACAAATGAAAGTAAAAAACAAATATTTCTGTATTATCTCACGTCTTAAGTTGCCATTTGTTTCTGTGTATTTTGGTCAACATGTTATGGGCGAGAGTGATTTAATGTGTCAGCTTCATTCACAACTCAGTTAACGCTACATGAGTGCTTCTACTCATGTACAGAAGAACTATTTGGGGACAGATATGATGCAATAGATAGAATTTCATTTTTATCCGTAAGGTTAAACGTAACGACTTTCAATAATGCATAACTCAAACATTTAAAATGATAATTCAAGTGTCGCAGGTTTCTCTCGAAGTCACATCCTGAGTGTTGGTTAGTGGCACCTTATACTTTAAATGTTTCTAAAGTTTTGTTATAGGATTGCCACGACAGGAAGAGGACTATGAACGCCCACGAAGGTGATCAGGTTCCGAAGCAGTAGATTCATTTTAATGAAGGCGCATCTTTCGCCGCTGCAGTCCTTGACGAGAATGGCGTGCGCTTCTGAATATTAAACTGATACTTGAAGCAACACCCAGTTGTACAAGTTGATCTTCGGCCAACAGCGTGAGTCACTCAGGTATTATCGATTCAGATCATGGAGGTGAGACCCGACCAGGCATTTCTTCCTAGGGCGCTTGGAGCCCTGCACTCACGCAACTTTCTCTACACACTCTTGCTTCGTGTACCTCACCTTAATAGTGGTAAACATTTGCCCGCCTCTGTAGCGTAGAAACACGTGTTTCAAGACCGAAAAGTTCCTAACTCCAATTTGTCTCCTTATGGAGAGAGATCATTTTTTGTAGTTTAAATTAGATTTGAAATAAACAATTTTTAGACAGATGATAGTAAAAGTAGGCCGTTTAGTAGTTTACTGCAGAAAATTCATTCGCTCAGAGTTATAAAGCTTTTAACACGCCGGTAATGCCAATTTTGGTTTATTGTTACAATTGCCTCATTCAAGAAGGCCTTGAGTTAAACAATACCCGTATAAAATTTCAGTATTCCCAAAAGATGAGTAAGTTTGGAAAAAGCTGTAATCCATTAATTAATTTTTTACGTAGTTTTCCTTGTCTTATTATTTCCACTGCCTCCCTTATAAAGAAAGTTGTGGTTTTCTGAAAGTCACGATCCCAACACTGATGCTACGCAAGACAAATGAATATCCTGACCATGAGAAAGATAAAATATCATATACCTATTTATATATAACCTATAATGTCTATAAATATTCAGGTCTGTCTAAAAATAGCAATAGATGTACGGGTTAAACGGATTTCATTTTGTTCTCGGCCGGCGGCCTCGTTTCCGGATCACGCCTAGTCACAAAATAAAATCTTCCTTTTAACCTTATAAGTTACTATATAGCTAAAATATGCACGAGTAAGTAAGCCATTAGGTCAGAATATAAGAAGATAATGTTGATATAAAGTATCTTATCAAGTAGATTTATTTTCAAAATTAACTTCCATTCTTTTGATAAAAGAGTACGAGTATCTTTTGAATGTAACTCCTCCAACGTCAAGTCATATCGGACGATGGATGAAATGATGTTCAAATGAGTACAGGGTACATAGAGCTTAGAATTACCAGACATGCATCTTTCAGGATAAGGGAAGACCTCTAATGGTAAAGTGATATCGGACGATGAATGAAATGATGTTCAAATGAGTATAATATCAGGATAAGGGAAAATCCCGGAAACGCCCTTATCCAGACGACACCCAGACCATGGTTCCAACTCGGGACTCCTTGACGTAAGGCAGACACATGATTTTCGCTATATATGACCCCGGTGACGTTCTTTTGTTTACTTGCGCTGCGGGTCAGACACGTGTACTATACAACCACCACCACCACCACCACCACCACCCCGCCGCTGCCACAATGAAAGTGCGCAGTGACGCACCCACGCACGGAGCTCAATGGGAGGTAAAGGGAGGGGAGTGTAATTGAGGCGAGGAGTTCGATCCGCGAGTGAGGTAGATCCGGGCGAGCCCAGACCGGGGCAGCTCCACTGCGGCTCTGCCTTGTACTACTACTACCACCACCTTCACCTACATTTACTATAGCGCAACATTTTTAAAAAATTAACGATTATTTATGTCCAGAAATATTTTTACTTATAATTACATACTATGACGTCATTAACACGTGACGATTTAAATACACGCCTAATGACCTCTATTTACTGCTAGTAACTTGTACTGCACTTGATCTGTCTTACACACCTGCGTAGCCTGTTTAGATGCTCAACACAAACTGGAACAATTCTCAAAGGCATAATTAACTATAAATTATA
The DNA here is from genome assembly GCA_030765055.1 of Mantis religiosa. Classification (NCBI taxonomy): domain Eukaryota; kingdom Metazoa; phylum Arthropoda; class Insecta; order Mantodea; family Mantidae; genus Mantis; species Mantis religiosa. Next base: position 195,093,428 of record CM060949.1, on the reverse strand, counting down.
CACCCTCAAAACATTACGTATTATATTGCAGGATTAGTTATGTTCTGCGTCACCAAAATAACTGTTAAACCCTGTGGATAATTAACACAAAACTCTTAAGTACGGAGATAACACTGGGCAAAAAAAAAAAAAAAAAAAAAAAATGAATGTTTTGAGCACTTCATGAGGCAATTCCTACAAATTTGGGGTTGAGAAAAAGAAATATAACAATGAAAAAATGTTATTAGCTCTAGTTTCTATGAAATACACAAGGTGGAAGTATTACATATTCACGGATTGAGAAAGGATACATTTTAATTGCATACATGCTAACAACAATGAAAGTGCATTTGATTTTTTAAACTGGTAATTACATGCTAGGAGTTCTAAATTGCTGGAAAAATACTTCGCAGATAGTCGTGTCTGAAGAGAATCATGTGGTGGCCTATTGACTTCGTCGTCTTTTAGCTTGCCTCTTGTGATGGAGTTCCGCAGACCAACAGTAATCCGCAAGCATTACTTCATTCCAACGGCCCTGATATCTTTGTTCCATGACAGAAATGTCCTGATGGAATCTCTCCCCATGTTCATCACTAACAGCTGCACAACTAGGAGGGAAAAAGTCTAGGTGGGAGTGGAGAAAATGGATCTTAAGGGACATGTTGCATCCAAGGTTACGGAGCACTGTCACCAACTGCTTGTAGTTGTCATCTCTGTTGTTGCCTAAAAGTCCACGAACAACACCCTTGAAGGTTTCCCAAGCTTCCTTTTCTTTCCCCTCCAAAACTTGGTCAAATGCAGGAACCTTTACAAGTTCTCTTATTTGTGGTCCGACAAAAATGCATTCCTTAAATTTTGCATCATTTAATTTCCAAAATTTCTCTCTGATTGCGTTTTGTTATTTGACAGGTGTGACAACTCCCAAAAGAAATTCCCCCAAATATAAAACCTTTACTCTAAAAAATGAAATGTCACTTTATCTTCAAAGAAGAGGTAATATATCATATTGAATTCAGCAGATGGAAATACATGTAAATTCACTATTTTTAAGCCCGAAACATTTTCATTGTTGCCCAGTGTAATCAGTGAACTCAAACATTATGTCAACGATGTTTTATTACTTCCGGTATAACCGAAGTGACTGAACACCCTTAATTTAAAAGGAACATCGTATTTTTACAAGTTCTTCCAAAGGTACTCTCAAATGAATAATAAAATCAGTACTAAAAGCTTAACACAGTAAATCTTCCTTGTCCCTCCACCCTTTGTTTTAATCCATGAAACCACCTTTATGACAGTCATTTGTTTGTATTCACTGAATACACTTTTTTTAACTGTCATTTGTTTATTCTATGTGAAATGAAATGTGTAGTGTTTAATGCCCGCTTTTACTATATGCGGCAACATGTAATAAAATAACTGATTAAGATGACACATCAGTTATTTTACAAAATATAAGTCATCATACTTTGCAAACTGATATAAGTAATACATTAAATAACTTAGATAAATGGTTCACTGATACTGGTATGAACTTAAATAAAACAAAAACTAGTGCTATACAATTTAAAACGGCTACGAATGCTAATTTGAAACAGGACAGCTGAGAGAATAATACTACAAAAGGTTATAGTAAGATATTAGGAATGCACTTTGATCAATATTTAAAATGGAATATCCATATTGACCATATGACCAAGAAACTGAATTCGACCTGCTTTAATATGTTATGCCTGACTCATATAATGAATATAGGACCCAAAAAAATGGTTATTATAGCTATTTTTATTCCATCTTGGCCTATGGTATTATATTGTTGGGAAACGCATCTGGATGGGAAACAGTATTTAAAATTAAAAAAAAAAAGAAAAGAAAGATAATACGCATAATGTTACATGCTAGCTTTAAAGGATCATGCAAACCATTATTTAAAAATATTAAATATTTTAACAATGCCTTCTGTATATATTTTAGAGTTTCTTACTTTTGTATATAAAAATTATGCCAAATTCATGCAAAAACAAAATTGTAATCATTACAGCACTCGTAAAGAATCCAGCATACATAGAATAGCACTATACGAAAAACCACCCTATTGTATGGGTATAAAAATACACGAGGGCTGTTCAACAAAGAATGATCATAATTTTTTTACGGTTATAAATCTTCGCACTAAAATTCAATCTTATATTCTGTTAGCTTAATGTGAAACAAACACGCCGTAGTAGTTTCATGGTTGGTACTCCCAGTTACCACCTGTGAGAACCAGGCAAGTTCGGACATGTTCAGTATCGCCTACTACTGCAATGGAGATAACACGCGAGGAACAATATGCGGCTTTGAAATTCTGCCTTTGTCACAACAAATCTTCAGTTGAGGCCTAAACAATGTTACAGGAGGCCTATGGAGAATCTGCTAATCCTTACAGCACAGCTCGAAGGTGCTTTAAAATGTTTAAGGAGGGGAGACAGTCAATTTCAAAGAAAGGTGGGCCCGATGCTCCAGTTACTGCCCTTACAGAAGAAAACATCAACACTGCTGCTGGTGCTACTGCTGCCATTGTGAGAGAGGATCAACGAATTGCCTTAAGATCAGTTTCTGTAATACTGAACATTTCATTGGGTGCCACCCACACATTAGTGACAGAAACAGTACACATGAGACGTGTTTGTGCGCGATGGGTTCAAAGACTGTTGATTCCCGAACAAAAGGACATTCGCGTGCTGGTCTGCATGCAGTTAAGGTTGATGTTACAGGAAGATCCGGAGTTTCTTTCAAACGTAATCACTGCTAATGAAACCTGCCTACCTCATTTTAATCCTGAGAACAAACAGCAAAGCTCAGTGTGGAAATCCCCTTCATCACCAACCCCCAAAAAGCAAAAGTGGTTGTTTCTACTGGGAAAGTTATGGTCACCTCATTCTTTGATATTCATGAAATGGTTTATCAGCATGTTGTACCTGCACACACATCAGTAACTGGACAATACTACATGGATGTCCTGAAAACACTGCAAGTCCATATCAGGCACAAAAGACCACATTTCCGTGAAACAGACTGGATGCTGCACCAATATGCGCGGCCGCATATTGCAAATGTTGTTGCTGAATATCTTGTAAAAATAAACGTGAAGTGCATCCCTCACTCTCCCTATGGTCCGGATTTAGCCCCATGTCACTTTTTTCTATTCCCTAACTTGAAGAAACGCCTTCGTGGGAGGCATTATCCATCATCAGAAGCAGTGGTGAAGGCTGCGGAGGCGATTTTGAAGGATCTCTTAAGAAATGGTTTCCAGCATGTCTTTGAAGACTGGCAGAAACGCTGGGACAAGTGCATCACATTCAGGGGAGACTATTTTGAGAAGCACCATCAAAATTATGAGGATGAGTAAAGGTACGTTTTCAAAAACAAATGTGATCATTTTTTTATTGAAGTCCTTGTATAAAAAATTGTTTGGACATTATAAGAACACATGGATATTTAACAACCTCAGATTAGTAACGTTAAGCGTGTCTAACCTTTGACCAATCCATTTCTATGCTTTGCCTCTGAACAATAACGGAGAAAATACACACATCACCCAATACCTTAACGATGGGGTTCTAGTCGCAGCAGAAGTGCAAATGCTGTGATCGACAATTACTCCTATTCCGCACTGTAAAACAATACCTAGATGAAGCTGTTTACAAAGTCGAAAACGCACGTTCAATCCCGCACCTAAAAGGTGAGCTAATAATGACGTCATTCATTTGCCCGCCTCTGAAGCGTAGGTGGTAGCATGTCTGCAACACGTTTAACAGATCCCGAGTTTGAATCTCGGTTAGGGAGAGCTATTTAGATAAGGTGTTTTTCCGAGATTTTCTCCTATCCTGAAAGATGAACGTATAAAGATCCCTAGTTCGAGAGTTCCTAGGGAGAGTTATTTAGATAAAATATTTTTCCGAGATTTTCTCATATCCTAAAAGATGAACGTTTAAGAGTTCCCAAGTTTGAATCTTGGTCAGTGTGAGTTATTTAGATAAGCTTGTTTCCGGGGTTTTCCCGTGTACTGAAGCATGAATGGCAACTCTAAGCTCCATGTACCCTGGGCTATTTGAGTATCCTCCAACATACCTTAAAGTTGAAGGATGTTAATTTAAAAAAAATGCATTTATTTACACTACCTGCTAGTACAGACTGAATAAATCTGAGAGTCCCGTATAGGTATATCCTGTCAAGACGACTCAGTGTGCCAATGGCAGCAGGGACGCAGGATTCTTTTATTTGGCAGCAATAATTAATAACCTGAGTTCGTAGAAAACGCGCGGATGCAACGGGCTTCCCTCCTGACCTTATAAATTCAAACAACACCCATTCCACTTCCGCCAGAATCAAAACAATGGACAGGTCTCTCATGAGCATGCTCCAGTGCGCTTTAGGTAACCCACGTTTAGAAGTTGCGCAAGGGACCACTGACAATCAAAATTAAGAACTAATATAACGACTAAACCTAACGTACCTCCCAACATATGACACTTGATGCATCTAATATCTCCGTATTGTCGCGAACCCGATCGCGAGAGCCTGGAGATAAGGAGTATGCCGAAAGAAATAATGATAGCGCGAGATAAAAGACCTGCCGGCACCGATAGGGTTACGCTTCTGGAAGGTGATAGAACATTTGATTCCTGTTTGGTCCAAAGATATTTCGAATTTACGAAATATGTATTTAAGTCACAGTATTTTATGATTCTGCTTCGGGCTGCTACAGTGGTGATGTTTCAAGGTGTTAGTTCAGCCACAGCCAACTCGCTTGCCGCGGTGCATGTGCTGGACTGCAAGCACCGTGTTGTTTCAGTTCCTACTTCGCACGGTTTGTATTCCGTAGCAGTGACGGTCCGTACTTCAGTGTCAGTTTGATATGGAAGGGCACTCATTAAAGCGAAGGGTACCCACACCGACACATTATTTCTATCCCGAATGGGAAACTGAGTACTTCTTCATGGAATGTAGCGGTGGTGATATTTAATTTGCCAGAAAAAAAAAATTGCAGGTGATGAAACGATTAATCTTCAGAGACGTTTTAATACATTATATGCTAATGACTATTCGGCCCTAAAAAAAGAAGAACGCACTGAAGAGATACAAAAGCTCAGAGAAACGATCACATTACCGGAAGAGGAACAGAAAGAAGCGGATGGGGGAATGGCAGAAACCTCGGTTTATGTGAGTTACGAAATAGCACTAGAAATTGTAAGATCTTCTAGTAGTTTTTGTGATGGTCCACTTATTTAACGATGTATGTTTATAACTGCAAGTAAATTCACCCCTGTCAGTGTTCACCGGTTCCAGAGTGCCAGTCTGTCACCTCATAGTATTTCACGCAGAATTCAAGGGACAACATTTACGCACAATTATTGAAAGAGCAAGAAAATTCGTTGCATTCTCTATTGCCATTGATGAGAGCACTGGCTTATCAAGTTTGGCTCATTTATGTATTTTTATTCGTGGAGTAAGTGAACATTTGGAAGTTGTGGAAGAAATGCCAGATCTGGTGCCAATAAAACGCACAACAGGAATCACCTTGAAATGTGACACTGAGTTAGCTGACAGTTACAGAAACAGAGGAAGTTTGTAAGATTTCTACAAGAGATTTCCCAAATCAAGATTCCCTCGATTACACAGGAGTGCGGCATCTATTGCAATGTTTGTTTCGAACTATGTATATGAATCTTTATTTTCAGCTATGAAACGCATTAAAACCCCTCAGAGAGCCAACATCAGTAATCATAACTTGAAGTGTGCATTAAGGGTCCAGAGTTGTCTTTCACTGTCTCCAAATGTGGCGAATATTGTGAAAAACAAAGGATCTCCGAAGACAAGAGTGTCTACCGAAAACTGGATATATAAAATGCTTAATTGAAACATGTATATTCGGTTAATATGAAGTGTTCTGTGTAATATTATCCTGTATAGTAAATTTAATTTTATTTTATATTCTTCAATTGTCTCAGGATCAAAATTGTGCTAATTTCCACAAAATACTGTTTCGTTCTTATAATTAAAAATATTGCTTTTATATGCCATCATTTGATTGTATAGGATTGAAGGCTATAATAATCTTACTGGTATTGGGCTGTTTTATATATAATTTAATAACAAGTATCACAGAGATACTAAACCACGTATTATACAGTTTCTGGGTTGTTCCTTCACTAACATGTCCTTAATTATTTAATGCTAACGCAAGTGCAAATTACGGACCGCCACTGCGCGAGGTACTGATTGGCACATCTCCCTAGCACTAGCCAGCAGCGACCAGGCACGCCGGCACCGTGCGAACTGTATAGGCACACCGTGCATGTCAGTTGGCGGAGCCTGTGTTTGTTTGGGAGTAGGTACGGACCAATGATACGTCAGCAATCATTCCAGCCCATACGTTGATAGTAAACGTGTGCTGGTGACTTCCAACCATTTGCGCACGTCGATTTTCGTCCGCTCAATCATGCACTTAAGGCACCAGTTTTCTAACTTTGACCTTCTACAGCTACGAAAGCGTGCGTTTCCGGGCATAGGGTCCTCTTTAAACAATGATCAGTGTGCTGCCTTGCACAACATTCTAAGCGTTGTCGGTATTTTTCATTCACCCTGCATATACAAGTTAAGGAACATTAAAGTAGAATTCGATATTGAGATTTTACGGCAAATACATTATTTGTGGCCCCCTAAATTAAAAAAATACGATTTCAGAAAAAGGTCCTGAGTGTATGTGTGAGTGATGTTTGTTTTTAATTTACCTCCTCCAATCATATCTGACGATGAACAAAATTTGTTCAAATAAGTCCAATGTCTATAGAACTTAAGAGTTACCAGATTTCCATTTCTCAAAATAAGGGAAAACCTACAACGTTAAGTCATATCAGAAGATGAATGAAATGATGTTCAATGAGTACAGGGTACATAGAGCTTAGAGTTACCAGACATTCATCTTTCAGGATAAGGGAAAACCTCCAACGTAAAGTCATATCGGACGAAGAATGAAATGATGTTCAAATGAGTACAGGGTACATAGAGCTTAGAGTTAACAGACATTCATCTTTCAGGATAAGGGAAAACCTGCAACGTTAAGTCATATCGGACGATGAATGAAATGATGTTCAAATGACTGCATGGTATAGAGAGCTTAACGTTACAATACATTCATCTTTCAGGATAAGGTAAAACCTCCAACGCTAAGTCATATCTGACGATGAACAAAATTTGTTCAAATGAGTCCAGTGTCTATAAAACTTAAGAGTTACCAGATTCTCATTTCTCAAGATAAGGGATCAGTCGGTAGAGCACCTGCCTACCGTGCTAGGGGTCCCGGGTTCGATTCCCGGCGGTGGGGGTGGGGATTTTTCTCCGTCCAAGATAATTCCTCATCTTCCACAGAGTCTGGAAGTATGAATGAGAGTGTGAATGTGTGCGTGATCTAATGATTAAAACCCAACGAATACGAGTTAACACCTTTGATATGTTCCAAAGGAGAACGGCCGCCGATATGACCATAGTAGTTATAGGCGGGGTATAAATGGAACAAGCAAAACAAAAAAAAAAAAAAAAAACAAAAAAAAAAAAAAAAGATAAGGGAAAACCTGCAACGTTGTCATATCAGACGATGAATGAAATGATGTTCAAATGACTGCATGGTACAGCGAGCTTAGAATTACTAGACATTCATATTTCAGGATAAGGGAAAAGTCTAGAAAAAGCTTTATTCAGGTAATTCACTCTGACCGAGATGCGAACACGGGATATCTTGCATACGAGACAGACATGCTACAACCACGCTACACAGGCAGGTGTGTGTGTGTGTGTGTGTGTGTGTGTGTGTGTGTGTGTGTGTGTGTGTGTGTGTGTGTGTGTGTGTGTGTAAACAGTAGAACTCAAAAATGAAAAGGCGGTTCATTACAAAAGTTGCTCAGCATCTCCTAAGAATACAATGTTAATGTTTTCAAGAAAATCCCCCACCCAGACTGCGGATAATTTTCGAAAATTTATATTTCCTCGAAAATAGCTCTGACGATATCAATTAAAACACATATTTAAGATGTTTTCATGACGAATAAAATGTATTTCTTAAATTTTTTAAGAATATCCTCAGAAGTTTTCGTTCTGAATGACTTTTTTTTTTATAAATGGTAAACCGTAACAAAATCTGAATTTTGAGTGTTTATTTATGGATGCTGTAGTTCTCATCGTACCATTCTATACTGGACGTAAATGACGCTTAATGTTGCTTAGAGATCCCTTTATAAGGTTTGAGGTTCTTTTACGTGTGGTAATCCTACGACACAGGACCCCCGGCTTTACTTCTCTTCCGAAAGGAGCCACACTAAAAATTTTTACACCTGAATAACTCCATCAACTACCGCCGGGTTTGAACCCAGGATTGGGGAACCAGAGGCTAATACGAGGGCTGTTCATTAAAGAATAATCACTTTTTTTTGGACAATGTAGGGGAAGTCCGTGTAATTTGGACCAGCGTGTATTTTGGTCCACGGTCGGTTTAAGAGAATGGCCACAGATGACAGTACCAACCAGACGGTTATCTTGAGCAGTCCTTCCTACAAGCGTTCTCCCCAGTTTTCCGCATTCCAGCGTCAGTGACCTTGGAGGGGGGTTGTGATCTTTACTGAGAGCGTTTTCGCTGTAATTTTGCTCCGCTTTTATTATAGTGTTTTCCTCCACCTAGAAGCTTTCTTTGGAAACACATCTACAATACGGAATACTCCAATACATCAAGGTAAGTGTGGCGTAGATATAAGTTGTTAATAAAATTTAGGTTTATAAGATATGTGATATTCATAAACCTTTGTTGTGTCGTGTAATTTGGACCGAATATGAAGTTTAATTTGGTCCGGACCAAATTACACGGATTAAGTAAGTTAGGTAATAAATTTCAAATAAATAGTAACTATAAAATAGTGTTCTTAAGTTATTCTGGTAAATGATCATTTTTATAATTATTTCTGTTGCACACTATGTAAATTGCATTTTTTTTTTCACATGACAACACGAGAAGCTCGCAAATCTAAGGACATGTACCGTAAATGGACAGAGGAAAATCTCAGAAAAGCTCTTGAATCTATAAATGAAGGCATGCACGTTAATGAAACGGCACGAAGGTTTCAAATGCCTTCAAGCACATTAAAAAGAGCACCCATTGTGGTATTGGACGGCCCACAGATCTGCAAAATGAAGTCGAGGAAGAGCTAGTGCATCATCTTCTGCACTTGGAGAGAATGTTCTATGGGTATGTTATAACAACGTTAACAATTACACGACCTAGAGGATAATAACAATAATAATAAATTGGCATGTTAAAATAAGTTCAATTTAAACGTACTTTTTAAAGTACCTTGCAACAATTTAATTATGTAAGCATTTTTATTTTCCAGACCGACACGAAAAGGAGTTATGCAACTGGCATATGAAATCGCAAAGCGAAATAATTTAAAAACTCGCTTTTCCTATGATAAGAAAACTGCCGGGAAGGATTGGTTCTCCAGTTTCATGAGACGTCATCCTGATGACAACAAGATAACAGCTGCTAGAATTTTCAAATGTAATTTCAATTTGGAGTAAGGAGTGAAGCTCACCTTAAATTGGGACAGAGAACTTGATTATTCAAGTGCTAAATCAACCGTTATTGTGTATTTCAGTCAATAAAAGTTAATGATAAAGCACATGAATGGGTTATAAATGTATTATGTAGCGGTCCAATTTACACACCTTATCAGACCAAATTACACACCCTTGGTCCAAAATACACGCCTTAGGAAAAATATTATAATTGCAATTTGCAAATTATGTGGTTGCGACTAAAATCTGTACATTCTTATAATGGTACAACTTCCTCTTATTAATACATTAAAACAAATTGTGGGCCCTATCGAAGTTATATTGTACAGTTATTAGCGCCTAAAGTTAAGTGGTCCAAATTACACGGTCTTCCCATACCTACCTTTACTCATCCTCATAATTTTTATGGTCCTTCTCAAAATAGTCTCCCCCGAATGCAATGCACTTGTCCCAGCCTTTCTGCCAGTCTTCAAAGAAACCATTTTTGAGGAATCCTTCAAAATCGCCTCCGCAGCCTTCACCACTGCTACTGATGATGCATAATGCCTCCCACGAAGGTGTTTCTTCAAATTAGGGAAAAGAAAAAAGTCACATGGGGCTAAATCCGACTTATAGGGAGGTTGAGGGATGCTCTTCACGTTTATTTTTGCAAGATATTCAGCAACAACTTTAGGAATATGCAGCCGCGCATTATCATGGTGCAGCATCCAGCCTGCTTCACGAAAATGTGGTCTTTTGCGCCTGATATTCACTTGCAATGTTTCCAGGACATGCCTGCAGGTACAACATGCTGATAAACCATTCCATGAATATCAAAGAATGAGATGACCATAACTTTCCCAGCAGAAGCAAACACTTTTGCTTTTTTACGGGTTGGTGATGAAGGAGATTTCCACACTGAGCTTTGATGTTTGCTCTCAGGATCAAAATGATGTAGCCAAGTTTCATCAGCTGTTATTACGTTTAAAAAACTCCAGATCTTCCTCTAACATCAACTTTAACTGCATGCAGACCTGCATGCGAATGTCCTTTTGTTCGGGAATCTGCAGTCTTGGAGCCCATCGCGCACAAACACGTCTTATGTGTAATGTTTCTGTCACCAACGTGTGGGAGGCACCCAATGAAATGTTCAGTATTTCAGAAAGTGATCTTAAGGTAATTCGTCGATCCTCTCTCACAATGGCAGCAGCAGTGTTGATGTTTTCTTCTGTAAGAGCAGTAATTGAAGCACCGGGTCCACCTTCTTTTGAAATTGATTGTCTCCCATCTTTAAACATTTTAAACCACCTTGGAGCTGTGCTGTGGGGAAGAACAGACTCTCCATAGGCCTCCTGTAACATTGTATAGGCCTCAACTGAAGATTTGTTGAGACGAAAGCAGAATTTCAAAGCCGCATATTGTTCCTCGCGTGTTACCTCCATTGCAGCGGTAGGCGACATTGAACATGTCTGAACTTGCCTGGTTCTCACAGGCGGGAACCAGGAGTAGCAACAATGAAACTACTACGACACGTTTGTTTACATTAAGCTAACAGAATAGAAGATTGAATTATGACCGCGAAAAGCTATGACCGTTAAAAAATTATGATCATTCTTTATTGAGCAGCCCTCGCATGTTAACCCTAGACGTAAACTGTAAGAGATAGACAAAATGGTAGTACACAAAAAATCTAGTTGACCTTGTTAAAAATAATGTTAAATACATTTTTGTTGTGAAATTAACATTTTTGAGACATTATATGTATTTGTTTGAATTTTCAGATATGTAGCTACTTCTTTTCTCAAATAGCAAGTCGTTCCATTTTTTATTCTGCTTTTTCCATTGTACCTACGTTTATCCGGATTAACAAGAAGAATAAGCGTGTGTAAGAATGGTTTGCACAAGAGAAGCTAGGAAAGTAATGTTAGTGCAACAGCAGAGCTTTTTGTTTAATGAGAGACCTCTATTGGAATAATTTGGTGGGGGAGCCTTTAGTAAAATTGCTGCGATGCCCAAAGTTGAGGGTTTATAAAAGGCAAGAATCGCGTGCTCGGGAGATAACGCCAAAATGGGCCGCAGCCTGTCCTCTCCCATTCACTTGTTTGGCTTCGTCCGCCTGCCGGTCATTGCCAAGGTCTTCACGTGACTTCCCGACATTACTGACCTGAGGTGTGTATGCGATAATGCAACAATTAGTTCCTGTAGAGATTCAATTTTACGACTGATTCAGCCATTCTGTACACTTTAACTGCATATTGTACCTTCCGTTACAACTTGTTCATTCTCAGCTGGAAGCAGAGCAAACCCTGAGACAAACGAAGTCGCATTTTCATCTGAATCGTTATTCTGTTATCTATGACGAGAGTAATCGATAGCATTCACAGGTCGAAAAGTGGACGACAGTTGATAGTTAAAGTGAGCTTTTCAGCAGTTGACGACTGACTGTGTTAAAAGTAGACAATTCTTTAGCTCAGAGCTCAAAGACTTTAATACTTGTATAAAATGGCGGAACAATTTGAATATGGACTATACTGAACCTGTTGACATTTTACAAACAGCAGAGAGCGTGACATTAGAATTGATCCCCCCAAAATCAACAAACCAATATGAAATTGCATCCAAGTTCCTGGACTGGTACAAGATAAAGAACATACAAAATAATTATACAGAAAATGTATTGTTAGTGTTCTTTGTAGAAAAGGCAAAAATATAGGCATCCTCAACATTGTGGGCAAACTATGTTGTCTTAGTGTAAACAAGAACCACGCTATCAGTACATACTACAAATTTATAGCATTTTTAAAACGTATATCTGAAGGTTACCAGCCAAATCATTAAACATTCTAAACAAAGAACTAATGCTGTAGTTCGATCAAATTTTTTTAATCGATTAACCGTGTTACTTTAATCGATATATTATGTGCTCAAAAACTAGGTGTAAGGATTATACAAAGTACTTTAATACTCTGCACATTTCACTGTTTATGAAACGTTTAAACATTTAGATTCAAAGCTTGTGTTTGCATCAAGTGCACATGCTTTATATATGTATTTAATTAGATCTACAATATTTTGTAAGTTATTATTTAGTAACATATTATATCAATATCTACTAAGATTTGTGAGACTGACCTACAGTTGTTTTTTATAACATTTTTCCTTATTTTAACTTTTTAACACAAAACTTTCACTCACTGTCAGGAACTCAGAAACGTTACTGGCTCACTGCAGTTAAGAGCAAAGTTACACCACCACCAGCCCTGAGAAGAGGGATCAGCTATTGTTTCCATAGCTGCGTAAGCGAAGTGTTCCGTTCAAGGTTGTACAGCTCAGTTTATGCTTGCAAGCGATAAATAATCAGTTCTATACGATATATTGTATACACACAAGTTGTAAGGAAAGAAACCTCTCTGTCAGCATCTGTATATAGTTATGTACCTATTAGAATATTTCACAACAGAAGTGTTATTTGGATTCTCTCGGGGTTCAGAGTGATTTCTTTTAGCTATCAGGAGTTATATTATCTCAAAGTTCAAAGAACATTACGTGTCTAGTGAAAGCTTGATGCGTTGGAAAGGCTGTTTAGGTTGGAAGCAATACATCAAAACAAAGAGGGTCAAATTTGGCTAAAAGAGTTTTGATTAATATTTATTGTAATCGATTAATTTTAATCGACTAGATTAATCGATTAAATTTTTAATATTTAATCTAAAATAAAGAATTAATCGATTAATCGTTTCGGTTAATCGATTAAATCACGCGCCACTACAAAGAACATATCGACACCTGCCTCCCTTATGTACGAATGTTGTGGTTTCCCCCCCCCCCCCAAAAAAAAACATGCTGTCAACACTGCTGCTACACAGGACAAATGAACATCATGACCATGAGAAAGGTAAGACAATATCATATATTTATATATAATCTATAATATATCTATAAATATTCAGGACTGTCTAAAAATTGTGTATCATATAGGAGTTAAAAGGATTTTATTTTCTTGGCACGTCTCGGACTGCAGCCTCGTTTAGGTATCACACCTACTCACAAAATAAAATCTTCCGTTTAACCCTTGTATCATAAATAACTATTAAAGAGTCGGACGTTTGTTTGTTTTTGTAATTTACGTCCTCCAACGTTAAATCATATCGGACGATGAATGGAATGGGTGAAATGATGCTCAAATGAGCTCGGGGCTCATGGAGCTTAGAGTTACCCGATATTCGTCTTTCAGGATAAGGAAAACCCCCGGGAAAAACCTTATCCAGGTAAACCACCCTGACCGAGATTCGAACTCGGGACCTCTTGAACGTGAGGCAGACATGCTACCACCACGCTACCGAGGCGGGCAAAGTTGGACGAAATTACAAACAGCGCAAAGGGTAACTTAAGAATTGCTACCTAAAAACAAAAATATAAATAAAACAAAATAAAAGTCGGATGTGTTACTTTGCATGATTTTGGCTCCTAATTATTGAACAAGCTAATCTTAAACAGAAGATTATTCTAATTCATGTTTTCTAATCTAATTTTATCTAACTAATTTTAATCAAAATAAATGTTATTGCAGCTTCAAGGAAATACAGTACACTTTAAGTGATAGTCAAATGTTTAAAACAGCTGGTCGTTATGTAATGACTTATTTATACGGCCAGGCCAAAAAAACAAACAAACAAAAACAATGCTTTGGATTATGGTGACTTACAAAACAAAGTATCGATATCGAATATTTTATTGCTATGGAATACTTCATGTAAGTAGCAAAGGTAGAATGCTATTTGTAGACTTTGAAGTTATGCCCAAGAAAAGGAATGAGCATCTAAGTATAGAGAACTTGATTACCAACCTGAACTTTTCACAGGGTTATGGCTGGATTGCATGACTCACCTGAAAGAAATGAAACATTTCAATTAGAAAAGCAAGGGTTTGAAAATCAGCAACAAATGCATGTATTTAAATCGCCTTTTGTGACTGGAAATCGCAGTCGTTCAGCAGTGATACTGCGCATGCGCTATTTACCCCAACCTGGGAAGCTATCAGAGGTATTGAGCCTTGACTGTAGAAGCGCTGCATTCGCCTGTCAATTTAAACACTAGGAAATGTGTATGCACAAATGTAAACTGTTGTGTTTGATATGAAAGGTTATACGACTAATTATTATACAAAACTGAAATAAGGAAACAAAAAATAAACGTATGCCCGATTTCACAACATATGTTAAAATCCAAGTTAACAAATGCAACGTAAGAACTGCATCGTGCATTTCACCAAGTTCTTTTCTGAAAATGCTAACAAACACGTGTCAACGCCAAGAGACTTGTAAATATGATAGCTATTGAAGGCTACGGATAAGTCTTATGTGATGCGCTTTTGTTTTTATTTTCGTTTACACACAGCGGGTGAAGAAAATCAGAAGAGAAGTCATGGGACAAATTTCTCACAATCGAGAAAGAATTGTTAGCTGAATTAGTAACAAAATATAAGGATATTGTGGAAAATAAAGAGGTCGGAATCGGTAAATCAGAAACAGAAAGATGTGACGTGGGAAAAGATTGGAAATGAGCTTAATTCGAATGCAAATGTCACAACCAGAATTAAGAAGCAACTTCATCAATATAACGTAAATTGAAAACGAGGTGCGAAGAGGGAGAGAGTGAGGAGAGATTTGAACGTTTCAAGACGGGAGGTGGACAGTATTATCCACATAATAGAGTGAATTATAAAATCGCAAAGGCATTAATTAATACTTGAAGCAAAGGCGAGATCGGCATGTTCTAACCTTACTTGTACTTCCTCAGCAACTTGTTTATACAGTTTATACCTCCATAGAAAATCTTCTGATAGCTCCTCAAAATCATTTCCCCTCATAGGCCGTTCTCTATTGCGAATGCCATTTATTATGTGTTTCAAATGGGATGATGTTCGACCTTGAGTGCTAATAGGTGAGCAAACAATGGGAACGCCAAACTAATCAATCTCTAATAAATACTATTCAGACAAAAATTCAGATTTTGCAAAAACTGATGCTTGAGGATGCAGCTGCTGGTTGCAGACAAACCACGATCATTTGTGGCGATTCGCAGGAATCGACTCTGGATGACCGATATCGATTTCTGATCTTGGTATGTAGTACAAAATGTAACAATAAACTAGATAACAAGCAGTAAAATATATTATTGAGTGTGTTTTTAAGAGGTATCTTTGATAACGTAAGCTTTTGTGAAGAAAAGTTTATAAATAAGTCCAGTACAAATAAGAAAAACAAAGTAATTAAAAACTAAACTTAGATTTATGCCATCTAAAAATTAGAACCTTAGGAAGCATAATTTTCTTATTCAATAACTTTAATGAACTATATAAGATAGTACAACTAATTTTCTAAAGTGCAATCAATATGCACACCAGGAAGTGTTTCAAAAAGTTGATTTACACAAGTGACAAAGGAGTAATGTCAAACATTTCATCAGCTATAACTTGTCACTGAAAGATGTCAGTGTTATTCCATACAAATTGTCAATCGTTCATTTTTCAGTTCCAACAAACATCAACAATGACAAAACTCTATGAATCATCTCTCGCGCTTGTCGACTGCATATGTACCTCGATGTAAGGGCATATATTATTATCGTTGAGTATGCCTGCCGATACGCCTCTTGGGTTTACCAGTGATATCGTACGATGAATGAAATGATGTTTAAATGAGTCCAGTGTCTATAGAGCTTAGAGTTACCAGACATTCATCCTTTAGGATAAGGAAAAACCTCCAACGTTAGGTCATATCGGACGATGAATGAAATTATGTTCAAATGAGTACAGGTACTTAGAGCTTACAGTTACCAGACATTCATTTTTCAGAATAAGGGAAAACCTCCAACGTTAAGTCATACTGGACGATGAATGAAATGATGTTCAAATGAGTCCAGGGTACATAGAGCTTAGAGTTCCCAGACATTCATCTTTCAGGATAAGAGAAAACCTCCAACGTTAAGTCATATCGGACGATGAATGAAATGATGTTCAAATGAGTCCAGGGTACATAGAGCTTAGTGTTACCAGACATTCATGTTTCAGCATAAGGGAAAACCTCCAATGTTAAGTCATATCGCATGATGAACGAAATGATGTTCAAATGAGTCCAGTATCCATAGAGCTTAGATTTGCTACACATCTTTCAGGATAAGGGAAACCCCTGGATAGAAAACCTTATCCAGATAACTGACCTTGACCGCGATTCGAAGCGGGGATCTCTTGAACACGAGGCAGACACGCTGCAGAGGTGGGCACTCTCTTTGAATGAAAACAAAATGATAAATTAACGTCCTATTTGAGAACGTGTATTGGAAGTTCAAATAAATAACAAGAAATACCTTAAAACCTGTATCAAAAACATTAATCGACTTAAACAGTGAGTGTTAAACAGATTACATTTTTGTGATGTGACATTTTGCCTACTTTTTTCGGTTTACTTGAATGAAAAAGAATTTCTGAGGTTATTCTTAGAAAATTCAGCATATGATTTTAATTTCTCATGAAAATATCTTAAATATTTTAGACACAATTGTTAGGTGCTGTTTTTGAGAAAATAAAAATGTTTGTAAATGTTTCTACGTAAAGGTAGTTTTGGGGTGGAGGGATTTTCTTAAACACCACACTTCTATGCTGGGGAAGTCTCAAAAATGTGTAGTGTAGTATCGACTTTTTGGCTGGAATGCAATAGCTTCCCGCGGTGCACACGAGATATCGATTGTTGCTCCTGATGTTGGCATAGCAACCATTCACATAGACGGCACGTGACTGTGCTAACCTTGGCATTGACACACGGCCAGAGAGTGTAGAAAGCAGTTCTCTCACCTTGAGCAACCATTCCCACAAGATTCTCTTTGAAATGGGTACAGATCTGTCTTAAGCTCATATGACTTTCTCTACTCACTCTTGCACAAATTACACTTTCCCAAATCTGCGTAAACATTCGTACAAATTGTTTTATTACATAGGAATTAGGCTTATGCGATTGTCAAAACGTTTTCATGTCCGCCTCTGTAGCGTGGTGGTAGAGTAACTGCCTCACGTTCGAGAGGTGCCGAGTTTGCATCTCGGTGAAGGAGAGTTATCTGTTTAGGGTTTCTCCCTTATCATGCATGAAAGATGAATGTCAACTCTAAGCTATACTCATTTGAACATCATTTCATTCATCATCCGACATGACTTAACATTGGAGGTTTTCCCTTCTCCTAAAAAAATGAATGTCTGGCAACTCTAAGCTCTATGTACGCTGTACTCCCTTGAACATCATTTCATTCATCGTCCCATATGACTTAACATTGGAGGTTTTCCCTTATCCTAAAAGTTGAATGTCTGATAACTCTAAGCTCTACGTACGCTGTACTCATTTGAACATCATTTCATTCGTCGTTCGATATGACTTAACGACGGAGGTTTTCCCTTATCCTGAAAGTTGAATGTCTGATAACTCTAAGCTCTATGGACCCTGTACTCATGTGTACATCATTTAATGCACTTCATTCTCGTCCGATATGAGCCAATCGGTTAAGAGGACGTTTGTATTTAAAAAAAGTAAACTTTTTTTTTTTAATCTGGTCGCCATGTGATGAGTTTAAATGCCGTTCAGCTTGAACTATCAGGAGGGAAATGGTAAATGCGAAAGCATTACAAGAAATATCTCGGAAATGGTTAACTACGCCTAAAAATATTACACACAAATGCCATGTTTTAACGTAGCCCACAATTTTTGTGCAGTAAGACTTTCTCTATCTCATACGATTTACCAAGTATACAGAAGCCACTCAGAGTGAACAGAACTTTTGATATCACGAGAAAATTCAAGATACAAATTCATTTATAATCAAAATATCTTAAACAAATGGTATTTTAATCAAAATCGTTTAAACCATGCTTTTCCGAGATAAAAAGCCCACGTAAAACATAATTTGGGGTGGAGGATTATTTATTTCGCGTACTTATTGATTTTTAAATCAAATCTTCGTGTTGTATCATCGGAAGATGCAGAATTCAAACGATGTTTATTTTGTGGCTTTTATTTCTGCTCAAAGAGATCAGGATGTGGGTTTTATTGTTATTCACGGTGAAATTTGGTATAGAACTTTCGGGAGGAAAAAAGAATTTTTCCTATATATATATATATATATATATATATATATATATATATATATATTTGTAATTTACGTCCTCCAACGTCAAGGCATATCGGACGATGAATGAAATGGGTGAAATGATGCTCAAATGAGCCCAGGGTCCATAGGGCTTAGAGTTACCCGACATTCGTCTTTGAGGATAAGGGAAAACCCCGAAAAAACCTTATCCAGGTAACTCACCTTGACTGAGATTCGAACTCGGGACCTCTTGAACGCTAGGCAGACATGCTACCATCTACGTTACCGAAGCGGGCATTTTTTTCTCTACTTACTGAAAGTAAATAAAATAAAAATGTGTAATAAAATGGTAAAGTTGGTTTAACCGAGTCGATTTATTAAATATGTGAACCTGAAAGCAAAGCTAGTAACAATGGTGTGACATTCACACTGTATATAGGAAATTTATGTGACTTAGTTAAAAATTGTGGTTCTGGGTGTCTAAAGAAACTTTGATAGAAGTGAGGCTCTGTAATTTATCAGACGCGAGACATTCCGTTTCCTAGGAACGATGCACCAGCATGTTTTGACCTGTTCCCAATTCGGGGAACCTATTGACGGAGAAGGTACGAGCCGGCAATTTGAACCTCTGCCAACTTAACCCTCACTTCCACGAAATTTGAGTACGCTGCAGTTCCTCGAACGGAAACTGCATTCCAGTAAATTTTCCTTCTAGTGATTCACCGCCGCAAACGTTAGAAATGCAGGTAGGTACAGGGTTCGAATGTATAGCTGAGAAGTCATTGCAGTCTACCGTATCCAGATATCCTCTATCCGCTAACCCGACCCCCAAGCAATAAAAGAAGAAAACGCCCGCATAACATGTGAAGATCGCATTTTGAAATTCCCGGTGTCCATTTTCACCGTAGGGCCTCTTGATCTTGCTTTTCCCTGGTGTGTAGGCAAATGCTATGGTGATTTCAGGTCTGTCATTAACCTTGTATCATTTCGCTGTCCTTATCTCAAGTGTTGCGTACGGATGTCAACATTACGCCGTACCACAATTTAGAGCGAGTGAAACAGTGAAGCGCGAAATTGTTACTGCATTGCCTATATTACATATTCTGATTCCCAAGATTAAGTTGGGACATACAATGCTTTCGATTTCATTTCCAATATTTTGTATTAGTTCTTCCAATATATGAGGATTAGTCTCCTAAATTTGTCTTTCAGGATGCCCTACACTCTCTTAGCGAGATGGCTAAACACTCTTATCTTCAAACGCTCCCTAGTTTTATATGGGCAGTAGCAGAATCTTGTTGAAACCGCCTTCTTCTGTCAATTCGTAATAAAATTGGGTCAAAATGTCATTTCAGTACCTCTCTGCATTTACAGTCTGCTGGTAGAATATTGGAGCGATTGTATCTAGCTGAGCAAACCCCAACTTTCCAATCATAATGAGGGATTTCTTGTACGCCATGTGGATTTTCAGAGGCCCAGTACCGACTTTTATCATCAGGAAGTTCGTACCGCTTGCCGTTCCCTATGCAGGTTGCGACCGACCCTCTCCCGGCATCCAAACAAGTCATAGATAAAAGCGCACGGCGGAGAGGCAATGAAACCGGTTGCTCAGAGAAAAAAAATGACTTATGAGACATTCGTAAATGCACATCTATTTATAACATTATGTACAACATGCAAATTCTTATATAGTACATACGGGTTTGTCTCTAGGCTGATCTCATTATTTAAATAGGCATATTGTGGCAACCCCAAGCAATTATTACGCGGATTGTAACATTTCCTGATCAAATGTAAAATACTATCCAAATGAAAACATTAATTTTTTAAATATCTGAAAACTCCTACAAGACAAAATACCAAAGCTGGAATTTTACTACATATTTACTCATCTGCGGCCGTATTACTAAAAACAATAATGTACCTCTGAAGCCTTTCAAATGAAAAACTCATTCTATCTCCCGTAAAACAAGATTTAGTTCATTGAAAATCTGTTGCAAATTCTCTAATGATTTCAGCTAATTTAGTTTCTTGATCTTGCTTCTATTTTTTCCATGTTTGCTGAAGTATCCCACTGAAATGTAAATGCAAATAATGAAGTAAATAAGGACATGAATAAGTACACTTCTAGAAAACATACAATAGTTGTACACCAAATTTAGTTGCTCATCTTTGAAGCAAAACAAACATGTTATTCTAATGTCTTCCTTCCTCCCAGCGTGCTCCGTGTCATGCAGTTACACCTGTTTTACAGTAATGAGTTGCATTCTATTATGAATCTTGCCCTTGCTAGTAGTGCAGCATTGTATAGCCATGCCTGGCCGCTCTTACACTGCTCAAGGAAATCGCTACGAACTTCCTAGCTCTATGCCATGCAGTTACACCTGTTTTGCAGTAATGAGTTGTATTCTACCACGAACCTTGCCCTTGCTAGTAGCGCTGCGTTGTATAGCCATGCCTGGCCGCTCTTACACTGCTCAAGGAAATCGCTACGAACTTCCTAGCTCTATGCCATGCAGTTACACCTGTTTTGCAGTAATGAGTTGTATTCTACCACGAACCTTGCCCTTGCTAGTAGCGCTGCGTTGTATAGCCATGCCTGGCCGCTCTTACACTGCTCAAGGAAATCGCTACGAACTTCCTAGCTCTATGCCATGCAGTTACACCTGTTTTGCAGTAATGAGTTGTATTCTACGATAAATCTTGCCCTTGCTAGTAGTGCAGCATTGTATAGCCATGCCTGGCCGCTCTTACACTGCTCAAGGAAATCGGTACGAACTTCCTAGCTCTATGCCATGCAGTTACACCTGTTTTGCAGTAATGAGTTGTATTCTACGATAAATCTTGCCCTTGCTAGTAGTGCAGCATTGTATAGCCATGCCTGGCCGCTCTTACACTGCTCAAGGAAATCGCTACGAACTTCCTAGCTCTATGCCATGCAGTTACACCTGTTTTGCAGTAATGAGTTGTATTCTACCACGAACCTTGCCCTTGCTAGTAGCGCTGCGTTGTATAGCCATGCCTGGCCGCTCTTACACTGCTCAAGGAAATCGCTACGAACTTCCTAGCTCTATGCCATGCAGTTACACCTGTTTTGCAGTAATGAGTTGTATTCTACCACGAACCTTGCCCTTGCTAGTAGCACTGCGTTGTATAGCCATACCTGGCCGCTCTTACACTGCTCAAGGAAATCGGTACGAACTTCCTAGCTCTGTGTCGTGCAGTTACACCTGTTTTGCAGTAATGAGTTGTATTCTACGATGAACCTTGCCCTTGCTAGTAGCGCTGCGTTTGTATAGCCATGCCTGGCCGCTCTTACGCTACTCAAGGAAATCGATACGAACTTCCTAGCTCTGTGTCATGTAGTTACACCTGTTTTGTTGTAATGAGTTGTATTCTACGATGAACCTTGCCCTTGCTAATAGCGCTGCGTTTGTATAGCCATGCCTGGCCGCTCTTACACTACTCAAGGAAATCGATACGAACTTCCTAGCTCTGTGTCATGTAGTTACACCTGTTTTGTTGTAATGAGTTGTATTCTACGATGAACCTTGCCCTTGCTAATAGCGCTGTGTTGTATAGCCATACCTGGCCGCTCTTACACTGCTCAAGGAAATCGGTACAAACTTCCTAGCTCTGTATCATGTAGTTACACCTATTTTACAGTAGTGAATTGTATTCTAGATGAACCTTGCCCTTGCTAGTAGCGCTGCGTTGTATAGCCATGCCTGGCCGCTCTTACACTGCTCAAGGAAATCGGTACGAACTTCCTAGCTCTGTGTCATGCAGTTACACCTGTTTTGTAGTAATGAGTTGTATTCTACGATGAATCTTGCCCTTGCTAGTAGCGCTGTGTTGTATAGCCATGCCTGGCCGCTCTTACACTGCTCAAGGAAATCGGTACGAACTTCCTAGCTCTGTATCATGTAGTTACACCTGTTTTGCAGTAATGAGTTGTATTCTAGATGAACCTTGCCCTTACTAGTAGCGCTGCGTTGTATAACCATACTTGGCCGCTCTTACACTGCTCAAGGAGATCGGTACGAACTTCCTAGCTCTGTATCATGTAGTTACACCTGTTTTGCAGTAATGAGTTGTATTCTAGATGAACCTTGCCCTTGCTAGTAGCGCTGCGTTGTATAACCATACTTGGCCGCTCTTACACTGCTCAAGGAAATCGGTACGAACTTCCTAGCTCTGGTTATGAGTGTTAACACAACCACTGAGGTGGAACCAGCCTCAACGGAAAAGGTCAGAAGCTGTGGATCAGTTAAACCGCTATTTAGTGATTATGCATTTGGATACTGGATCGCTATATTTTAAAGCACGCCGCCAGTCCCCGCGCACAATGGCAGCCGGTAGTGCGGGAATCCAGCAAGGTGGCGGGAAAGGCAAAATGCCATATGCTCCGTTAGGTTTTAATTGAAGAACCCTTTATAATTATTATTCAAATCTCATTCAACCTTTGTAGCCAATGTCAACACGATCGACAGATTTCCATTGTTGACTCATTTCAGGGATAGTCGACCTTGACAGTTCTAAAAGCGATAAGCAATTGTTTCTGGCTGTTCCATCTCATGCATTTAAACAACTGCACAAGGTGTTAAGGTCATTCATTCTGGGTTTTCCCAACTCGCGACGCTGTTTATAGCATTGTGGAAGTGTTTATTTCAGTAATGATCCCCCGCCCTTATTCAAAAGGAGCCTGACTTATTGTTTACAAGACCTTAATGCACAAACAGCACACGTTCTCATCACCAAATCTCAACAAAGCTGGTTTTCACTCTCGTCCGTCATTGATTCCTTACCGTGCTAAAATGAATGGCTAAAGGACAATAACCTATCGCTAATCCATTCAGAGCTAGATCATGGATTCCGCAAAAGAACATTCTATTACTCTGTTCAGTATGTAGGAGGGCTGTTCAATAAAGAATGATCATAATTTTTTACGATCATAATTTTTCGCACTAACATTCAATCACATTATATTCTGTTAGCTTGATCTGAAACAAACACGCCGTAGTAGTTTCACTGTTGGTACTCCTGGTTCCCGCCTGTGAGAACCAGGCAAGTTCAGACATGTTCAGTATCGCATATCGCTGCCATGGAGGTACCACGCGAGGAACAATATCCGGCTTTGAAATTCTGCTTTCGTCTCAACAAATATTCAGTTGAGGCCTATACAATGTTACAGGAGGCCTATGGAAAGTCTATTCTTCCCTACAGCACAGCTCGAAGGTGGTTAAAAATGTTTAAAGAGGGGAGACAATCAATTTCAAAGGAAGATGTACCCGGTGCTCCAGTTACTGCCCTTACGGAAGAAAACATCATCACTGCTGCTGCCATTGTGAGAGAGGATCGACGAATTACCTTAAGATCACTTTCTAAAATACTGAACATTCCATTGGGTGCCACATCGGTTATATACCTAATTTGGTATAAAGTATACGACACAAAACTTTTGAAGGAAATTTCCCCACTTCAGACTACCTTTTATAGAAACTTTTGCTCTCTCAAAAGCTGTTCTAATAATTTTGTTTAAAATGCCAATGTTTTAAACATTTTAATGACATGAAATGTACAGCTTGAAATTTCTGGTAATGTGCTCAGAAGTCCTTTTCATTTGAAAGTGCTTTGTAATACCGGTAAACTGCGAGTGATAAAATATTACTACGCAAAAATGTAAATCTCTTAAAACCACAAGATTTCTGCCAAATACTCGTACTCGTACAGTGGGGCAAACCACTTCCGAGATATTCCTTGTTATTTCCTTGAATATTTTATACTACTACTGTTTTAAAATGGGAAGTCATTTGGTTTTCCTCGTGGTCACGCAGTAATTTTTTACCTTATCTCCAATTTTCCTGTCGTTCTTCATGGTCTAGTTCACAGATCGCCGACGTAGCGTGATAGATCCTTTTCGATCACAAAAGTACTGTGCATACTTTTCTTCGGAAGGGATGTAAAGCCGATAGTTCCGTATTGTAGGTTTACAACACTCAAAAGATGAACCCTGAGAGGCCTATGCGCAAAATTAAAGAATCTTTCATGCCCACTATTGAATAAGACATTAAACATCATAGCATTTAAAGAGCGGACTAAAAAATTGGATAATGTATCTCATCGCTTGTGTCTGTAAGTGTTCGGGACAGCATAACGAAAAAATGAACGAATTAAAACATCGGTGTTCAAGCTCAGAATCTTGCTAGGTGGGACACGAAGACTGAAGAAAATCCTTCCAACCCAAAATACTTTTCCAAGGAAAATTTGTCTTCATTTTTAATACGTCACGATTTTGATTAAAATTCCATTATCTGATATATTAAATGGCAAATAATTATTATATGAATCACAAAATATATGTTGGCGAACTACATAAATTTTGTATATGTGTAAATATAAATCTGATATGTGCACTCACATCTCTTTCTCTATTTTTGTACAAACACTTATTGCTCTATCTACTTCAAAATAAACATTATCCTATAGTACGTAAAAGGGAATACAGTAGACTAAGTGGTAGTCAATTGTCTTAAAACTGTCACTAATGCGACATCTTCGAGATTCCGTTGTATTTTCATAACCAATAAAAATAAACACTGAACAAAGATTACTCGTCTGAAAGGAGTATTGGAAAATTCAAACAAATAACAAGAAACGTAGAGTCAGAATGAAAGGTTCAATGCCATAGCCGGGATTTGAACCACGTATCTTCTGGTTTCCTTCCAGTGGCTTTACCATTGAGCTACTACGGCCAACGTGCCGATATGACATTAAATTCTCCAACTGACTCGTATTTTTCCCGGTAAACCACTTAGAAGTTGTCATAAACACGTGAGACAACTACCTTCATGGCGACTTACAACATCTAAGTACTTTAAGGCCCAGGCTTTAAAGTTAACTACTATTAGGTCAATTAATTTCCAAATAACAAGAAATATGTTTGAAAAATGGGAAGACAAATTTTGTGCTTTAACACGTCTTACATTTCTGGGTGATAATACGTTGTCTAAGTCTTATGGGTTACTAGCTATACAAAATGCATTCAAAATGAAAAGTACTTCAGAGGCTACTATAAGAAAATTTAAGATGTAGAATTTATTATAAAAATCAGTCACAGCGATGGTGGGAGCCGCCCATTCCAACATCTTTGTTGTTCGCCTGCAAGAGCAAAAACTAAACACAAACATTCAAGGAGCCATTTGCTGACTTTACGATGTCCGCACGAGCTCGCTAGAGACGCATTGTTAGAGTGACGTAATTTTCCTACATCTTTCCAACTCAGGAAATCGAGTGCATTCCACTTCCAGAACCTTCTCTCCACGACCGAGGTTATATAAAAGGCGCTGCAAAACCGGACAGTCTAGTTAATAGTAAGTGGGAGTCCAATACGTTCCACCTCCGTGGTGATGAGTATGCAAGCACAGCAATGTATAGAGAAACGTTGTGTATACGTCACATAAATTACAAGCAGCGCAAGTTGGTGCGTGCATCGGAAACATAATGGAACATTAAAGAGACGTGTTTACGCTGCGTAATTATAAGTGATTGTAAGTTAGCACTGGAATAACGTTTTAGTGAAAATAAACTGAGTTCCTCTTTAATTATTGTCACGATGTTAAAATAATGGTGTTATAATCAAAATTTTCGAAAGCATTATATGTAAAGAATAGTTGTGGATAGGGGAAATTACTGAAAATCTTGCTGTCACATTCTTAAAGACATTGAATTGCAATAGGAAATGTGATATTTAGCTAACATTTCTTTGTCATCTACTCCACAAAGAAACACACTTGACAAACAGACCTTTCCTAAAAGCAGTTTTTAGACAGTGGATAGTAAAAGTAGGCCTTTTAGTAGGTCACGACTGTGTTAAAAGTAGAAAATTCTTTAGCTCAGTGTTGAAAAGCATTTAACACGTCGGTAATGCCAACTTTGGTTTGTTGTGACAATCGCCTCATTCAAGAAGGCCAGAGTTAAATAATACTTATATAAAACAGCGAGTCGTTTGAATGTAGAACGAGTAAGCTTTGAAAAATTAAAAGTTTATTATTTTCATAGTTTTATTACTTCCACAGCCTCCCTTATGTAGAATGTTGTGGTTTTCTAAAATTCATGTTGTCAACACTGATGCTACGCATAACAAATGAATATCGCGACCATGAGAAAGACAAAACACTTCAAGAAGCCATCCAACTTCTGAAGAAGCATTTTCCGGCTGATATCACAGAGCTCTTCTGACACACCCTGACGTCCACTTTCTTCTTGTTTGGTGGTACTTTCTTTGAACAAGTAGACAGAGTAGCAATGGGCTCCCCTTTGTCACCAGCTATAGCTAATTTCTATATGGAACACCTAGAACATGAAATACTTGCCGCAGCTCCACTTAAACCATCTCATTTCTATAGATACGTGGACGACACTTTTGTAATCTGGCCACATGGATCAGACACTTTTCCTGGCTTTCTTGTGCATCTCAACAGCCTTCGACCTCAAATACAGTTTATCATGGAAGTGGAGAAGGATGGATCTCTTCCATTCCTGGACTTTCTTGTTTCAAAAACAGCAACGGTACACTGGGGCATGCTGTATATCGCAAGCCTACACACACCGATCTCTATCTGAACGCTCATAGTTTTCATCATGTCTCAACAACTGGGAGTTCTGAATACACTGGCCCACAGAGCTTTGTCTATCTCCGATCCCAGCCACTTAAAGCAGGAATTACAGCACCTGAGACTCACTTTCCGTCAAACGGCTACTCCGAAAATGACGTTGAAGCCTCGATCACCAAAGCTAGGAAAGGGAAACCTGTAATACAGCAAGCGTCAGATAAGCCTACCGCTACAGCCTACATCCCGTTTACCGGCAATCTATCCGGCAGAACCAGCAGAATTCTCGCCAAATACAACATCAGGATCATCCACAAGCCTCCTCCGAAGACTAAACACCTGTTTAGACCAATGAAAGACAAACTGGGCTTCCAAGTTGCGGGAGTATGCCGCATTCCCTGTGTATGTGGGGCACCGTATACAACACAAGCCGGAAGGACCATCGCTATCAGAATAAGCGAACATGAATGGAGCATTCGTTTAATGCAACCTCAGACTGGCAGAGCATTGTTTTGATTACGACCATAGAGCCAACTTTCGGGAGCCGACCATCTTGGCAATATGCAAGTTACTTTTTTTTTTTTTTTTTGGTAATTTCCGTTCTCCAACATTAAGTCATATCGGACGGTGAATGAATTGGGTGAGTCAAATGAGTCTAGGGCCCATGGAGCTTAAAGTTTCCCGACATTCGTCTTGAAGGATAAGGCAAAACCCCGGTAAAACCTTATCCAGGTAACTCACCCTGACCGAGATTCGAACTCGGGACCTCTTGAACGTGAGGGAGAGATGCTACCATCTACGCTACCAAGGCGGGCGCAACAGTTACTGGGAGCGGAGAGTTAAGGAGGCCTCGACCATTTCCTCCGAGAGGAGCATGCTTAATCGTGATGCTTGATTTCAGTTCAGCTCCTCTTGGAAACCCGCCTTAAAATGGAAATCCGTCGACTTAAGAAGCACCAATCAATACAACTTGATAATCAAGATAAGTAGTTAGATTTCTTTGACCCAATTAATTTTCTATACTCACGCCATTTCCTGACCTGGCATTTAATTTACTGAAAAAGTCTTTTGTTCAGTAGTGAGAATTTTGATAGTGTTTTGTCTTTGTTTATATTTGTGTTATATCCATTGATTCATTTGTGGTTATACCATTTAATAAATAGCCTGATGATGGGAGAGATGCACACGTCGATTTCTAATCGTCTTTTCAACTGGCTTGCTTCCCGAGAGCAACTTAAGCATATTCGTCGCCAGAAAAGCTTCACGTCTTATTTCACTATTGTCTACACGAGTTAAAAGGTTTCACTTGTTTCGTAGGTTTCGTCAACTCGGCCTGTATATAAGGAAATCCTGAAAACACGTACTTACACGCAATCCTGTTGTGGAATTGGGTGCAATTACATAAAGAAAATAAAAGCTGAATGTGGGTAGATTACCATGAGTAAAGTTCACAAAGGTGTACATTTTGTTAAAAGCTTGGTTCAGAATCCCTAAACAAGCACGCAAGTACCTATCTTATCAGCTCTGCTTCTGCTGCAGGCTCCCACTGATAAGATTAAACCGCGTTAGCCTTTTATCTAAAGACAAAACCTGCCAAATAAAAGTGTTATTATCTTGATAAATATTATTCACTTTAGTACAATGGATTTCGAAATATCCGGTTTCGTTCTGGCTTAACATGAAAAAAAGCCCGCATTTTTACTACATTTCCCGATTTCTCAAAGAATCGTCCGCAAACGATGGGAGAGCTATGGGATACAGAACACCGTTATTCTAGGGGAAAAAAAAAGACAGCCGAATTTATGCCGTAGAGGCGGGCTACGAGGGCACGGGTTCGGATACCTACTGAGGTGTTTGTGTCCGTATGCACAAGATATCATCATCTCCACCACCATCATCATCATCATCATCATCATCACGGTATAAGCCTTGTGGCCCGTTCCGACTTCAAGGAAATTGATCGGACCATCTCATTCGTGGCCTGCCAACATTTCTTCTACCTACAGGTTTATACTTGTATACTATTTGTGGTGTACGGTCTTCGGTCATTCTCTGCACATGATCTTGCCATTTTTGCCTGTATGCAATGATTGTTTCATTTAGACTCTGAATTTCTAATTCTCTTCTAATATCCCCGTTTCTTTTCTTGTCTATGAGTCTATAACCTGTCAACTGTCTCAGAAATTTCATCTCAGCAGCCTCCACTTTCTTCTGTTGTGAGATAGTCAAGACCCAGTTTTCACACCCATAAAGCAGGGTTGGGATCGCCATTATTTTATATAGTTTTAACAAAATTTGACGATTACAATTTTTAAAAGTTTTTTTTTTTATTGTGTCACATATTGTTTGTAATTTGTTTATTTTGTTTTGTATATCTCTATTACTGGTATATGACACAATATAGCCAAGATAATTAAAATAACTTTGTTGTTGGATGGATTTATCATTTATGCAAGTTTTTGCTCTCAAATTGTTCGTTCCTATAAAAACCATTATTTTTGTTTTTTCATATGAAATTTGAAGATTATATTCTCTTGTAATATTATTTAATTCATGTATGGCTCTTTGTAAGTTATCTTCCGTCTCCGCAATTAAAATCTGGTCATCAGCAAACAGCAATGTGTCAACATTTATCCCCTTTATTTTAAAATGTGTTCTGAGCATAGTTTGCCATCGTACAACTGTGTCATTAGTATATATATTAAATAGGGTAGGTGACAAATGTACAATATATTAGGAATATAATTGCAGACATTTTGTTAATTTACTCTCTGATATATATCCACGTCAGAAAGTTAAAAGAAGACAGTATCTAACAGTTCTCGTTTAAACCCATGCCATAAACTCCTACCTGATGCTTTCTACATTGTTGTAACTAGTCCACGGAATAAAAAACACCTGTCAGTATAGCCCATCCACTTTGGGTTCATGTGTACATAGTTTCAATACCTGACAGACCAGAGAAAGACAGCTTCGACATTTGTGACGTATTTCTGCGTGTGACGCCAGACAAGAGCCGTGTAGTACCAAGTTGCCTATATAAATGGGGCAGTGAGTACAGAATTTGTAGTTTGTTTTTGTATTTTGTAATTTACGTCCTCCAAAATTGAGTCATATCGGACGTTGAATGAAATCAGTGAAGTGATGCTCAAATGCGTCCGGGGTCCATGGAGCTTAGAGCTACCCGACATTCGTCTTTCAGGGAAAGGGAAAAACCCGGAAAAAACCTTATCCAGGTAACGCACCCTGACCGAGATTCGAACTCGGGACCTCTTGAACGTGAGGTAGACATGCTACCACCACGCTACCAAGGCGGGCAAAGAATTTGTGGGTTCAGTCACGTTTAGCACACTCGATGACAGCAATGTAGCTGCCACGTACCTAATGGAACTGTTAAATGTACAATGTGACGATTTATTATAAATAAATAAATAAATAAATAAATAAATAAATAAATAAATAAATAAATAAATAAATAAAATCTGAATATTCTACCCCGGCACCTAGACAACTATACCGGGGCATGTATCCAAATTTTCTCTTTATTTTTCCATAAAATCTTTACAAATGTTATAATTATACAAATCTCTCAGAAAACTACTCTACAAAACTAAAATGAAATAAAATAACAGAAATAAACACAAAAAATCAAAAACAAAAGAAAACAACTATGAAAATTACAAAATCCTTATTTCCTAAATCTATATCTAAATCTACTAATTCTGTAGTCCACCATGGCCTCCGCCATCACTCTCTCCCTCCGCCGCCCATGCAGTCAACTCCATTGTTTGATTATTCAATAATTCTTCCCGTCTAATCCTATTTTGTATTCTAGAACTCCTTCTTGGATCTTGTACTATTCTTCGCCTATTATCAACTCTTTCTCCTTTGAATATTTTTACCTCCCATGCTTTCTTACTTACAAAGTTAGTCAAAACTTGTAATTTATTTACTAATTGTTGATCTCGAATTATGTCATATACGATATATCCTGCTAGCGCATGCCTCTCTTCTTGTTGGTGAATTGCATATCTTCCACATTCAAATACTACATGTTCAGGATTATCTTGTTTGTTACATAATTCACATATATCATTTTCAGTTTTATTGATTTTCTTCCAATAGGTCTTATAAGGTCCGTGTCCTGTTATATAATGTATAAATCCCTTTGTTGGTTGAATAAAATTCAATTTTAGTCTCTCTTTGACGTTCTGAAAAATTTCAAACACTCTTCTACCTTCTAGACTTTCTGTCCATTCTTTTTGCCATTTATCTTTTAAACTATTTTTAATCACCCAAGATTTGTTTGTTCTGACTCCAGTTATATTATAAACTTTTTCTAAGTTACCTTTTTTCGCCCAAAATTTTGCGCCCTTCAATCTTATTAATAAATCAATCGGCCAAATGGCCGTTGTTACTAGCAATGCCATAGTTGGTGTTGTTTTTACAGCTCCTGTCAGACGTAATAATACTTTTCTTTGCGTTCTTCTCAACAATCTTCTTATTTGCACATCATCCATCCTTTCTGCCCAAACTGCTGCCGCATACGTCATAATTGAAGCAAAAATGGTGTTATGATATATCTGTATGTTACGCAATGGAAGTACAAAATTTAAATTGGTTATTCTTGCTAACTTTAGCATTATTTTCTCTGTTTTCTGCCTAATATACTCCGTGTGTTTTCTGAAATGAAATTTTTCATCTATCATGATACCCAAATATCTCATCTCTTTTTCCCGTTTAATGTTCTGATTATTTATCTTCACTGTAGGATCCCGCTTTAAATTTCCCTTAAAAAGCACATAATTTGACTTGTTTGGTGCAATTTTTAGTTTTGTTCTGAAACACCAATTTGATAATGTATTTGTAACTTCTCTTGCTTTATTTTCTAGCTCTAGTCTGCTCTGTCCATCCATCATTATGACTATGTCATCAGCATACGCTATTACATCCAAAACCTTATGATCTCTTTCCAGTAGTTCTAATAAATCTTCTGATAAAATATCCCAAAAAAGGGGCCCCAAGATAGAACCCTGAGGGCAACCCTTGGTTATCTTCTTCCTAGTTTCAAAATTTGATCCACCAATGAATACTTCTCTATTGGAACAATAATCCTTTAATAAATTATAAATAGTACTTGAATATTTCTTGTCTTTTAAAATGCCGAAAAAATACGGCCACCATAAATTGTCAAAAGCGCCCGATATGTCCACAAATAATCCAATTACATAATTCTTTTGGCTTTTTGACACTGTTTCTTGAATTTTTAATATTGCATCCTCAGTTGAATATCCCTTTCTGAAACCAAATTGTTTATTATTCATACCCAGCATCAACCTATTTTCCATTATTCTTTTATATATTAACTGTTCAAAGATCTTGCCAATAGCATTTAATAAACATACTGGTCTGAAAGATTTTGG
Organism: Mantis religiosa; assembly: GCA_030765055.1. NCBI lineage: Eukaryota > Metazoa > Arthropoda > Insecta > Mantodea > Mantidae > Mantis > Mantis religiosa. Next base: position 195,060,698 of record CM060949.1, on the reverse strand, counting down.
TTGCGTTCTGTCCTTATCTGCTCCTTTGCACAAAATTACAACCTTTGCCTCCTTCCACAAGTTTGGAAATCTCCCTCTTGCCAAACAATCATTAAACAAGAAACACAAAAACAAGACAATTTCTTCTCGTAGATTATACAAGACTTCATTTATAATACCATCTGGACCAGGTGCCTTCTTCTTTTTTAACTTCTGCAGAATTAATTTTATTTCTGTAATATCAAAGGGATAAACAGGATTTCCTGTATACTGCAACATCATCTGGTTTCTTTTTTCAACATGAATATCATCATCTTCTTCCTCTTTATCATCTGGCAATAACGTATGTAATAACAATTCCACCGATTCTTTCCCACTTTCTGTCATCTCTCCATTACCCTTATCTAATGTGGTTAAGATTTCTGGCTTCTTAATTTTATCCATAATAATTTTATACGGTTGTCCCCAGACATCTTGTTTTAAGTTATTCTCAACGAACTGTTCCCAATGTTGTTTTCTGGTGTCCTCTAATAATTGTTTATACTTTTGTTTGGCCTCCCTATAATTCTTTAAGTTCTCTTCTCTTTCCGTATGTATGTTTGATTTTTGATATATTCTTCTTAATTTCCTTGCTAACGATCTCAGCTTCTGCAATCTATCTGTCCATTTTATTTTATCCTTATTATTATAAATTGTTATCTTTGGAACGGATTTTGATACTGCTACTTTTATTGCTTGTGTTAAATTTACTGCATCCAAATCCACTGATATTCCCGTATACTGTAAATTTAAATCCTTAAATACTTGCTTCATCTTATCCCAATTTGCTCTTTTATAATTATAACGTAATTCCATTTCATGTTCTTCTTGAATTACTTCCCCATTCAATATATAATCAAAATAAATCAAATTATGATCACTTGTGGTCTGACCCTGTGTGACCCACCAATTTCTAATCTTCTTCTCCGCTGTTGCTGACGCTAAAGTAATATCTATATTTTCTTCAGCACCTGCTCTATTTTGAAAAGTTGGTGGATTACCATCTTTATTTATTACATATAAATTTAATTCCGAGATATGTTCTTCCAGTTTCTCCCCTCTTTCATCTGGTCTTTTACTGAACCACCAAGTTGATTTTGCATTACAATCACATACATGCATGATTTCTTTATTTCTGAATTTATTATGAATATTTTGTAATTTATATAGAAAGGGTTCAATATCCAAACTATATTGAAAATAATAATTTGCCAATATAAAACTTCCATACTTTGTTATAACTTCAATGCAATTAACATGCGTATCCAGAAATTGCGCTATGTTTACTATTTGCAAATCTTGCTTGAAAATTACTATTGCTGCCATTGCCTTTTCCTGAGATAAGATTTGTCGGGATCTTAACGGCATATATGGAATTTTGGAATTTACCACATACGGTTCTTGAATACAGATAATATCTAATTTTAATTCTTCTGCAATTTTTCTTATTTCCGCCATAACCAATTTACTTCTTTGCCCATTTATCTGTGCAATTCTTAAGCTTTCCTCCATGAGTTACTTCCTAAATTTAATCCACCAAATACATCTCTTCTTACTTTTGCGAAATTCTCTCTATTTTCATTTACTTCCTTTGCCATATTATGATTGAAACTTCTTATATTGTCCTTAAATTTATTTACTTGGGCTATTTTATATTTATTTTGTTTAGAAGTTATAGATTTATTTGTGTTTACAGCTGATAAACATGTTGCTATAATATTTTCCGATTTATTAGATTTATTTGGAATTTTTTGTGCATTGATCTTATAAAACGTTTTTTCTGGCTTAAAGCTAGGATTAAAATTGGCAGTTTTTACTACATTATCCTTTACGACATCTTTTTTAACAATCTCCGATCTATTTAATCCTGAATGTCTAATTTGTGCATAACAATGTGGCCAGCTTGCTGCTGAATCAAATACAACTCGACCATAACATAGAACAAGATTATTATATAATTCTTCTAGATCTAATACCTCTCCCCTTCTCTCAGAAGCAATATTTAACAATAACATTAATTCTTCTAGATCTGTTCGTAGATTTTTTGTTCTTGAATCCATCCTTTCAACTGCATTTGGAACTGGAATCATAATTTTATTGCCATTTTCATGAGCTCTTCTTGTAATGTATCTTAATGCCGCAATTAGTGTCTTGGGTTCTTCTAATCTACTTAACTTCAACGTTTTTTCAAAATCATTATAAATTTCCTTAATATTAAACTCTTCGGTCTTTTCTTTCGTATCCTTTTGATTTATTAACGACCATTCTCCCTGTTCTCTATCCTTCTCAAACACAAACTCAACTTCTTCAACTTCGTCTACAACTTGAACATTCTCCTTTCTTTCCTCTTCTTCGCCTACTTTTTCATATATTATTTCATCATAATTTATTTCAACATTCCTTCTTGTATTCCTCTTCTTATTCTTCTTTATTGGTAAGTTAATATTTTCTTCACTGTTGACCATAATCAATTCGGGAAACAAATCTTTCTAACATCATATTATAAGTTGAACAATTCCCCTTGCCTCCGCAAATCTTGCCTCTCCTCTTGCAAGGAATACAACATTCTTCTCTTTTCTCACATTCATTCCTCAGATGTCCAATTTCTCCGCATTTTCCACACACTTTATTGTTTTCCCTACAGGATTTCTTGACATGACCATAATTATAGCAATTCAAACATTTCGGTACAGAGATGAAATTCTTTACTGCTACCGCTTGAAAACCTGCATATATTCTTCCTGATTGAATGAGATTTTTCCACAATATTGGAGAAACTTCGGCCACAAATTTCCCAGACATTACGTCCTGACATTGATAAACTAGTTAAAGAAAAACGAAACAGAAAGTATCGGAAAATGCCCATTTAATTTTATTCCGAATAGGTCTCCTCTAATTTGCAGAGAAAATTACTTATGTTTTATTTTATTTACTTTATAACATGCCTGTCCTTCAGATAAACTACGATTTTAAAGTTTTATATGTTTTCTCATAGCACATAACTAAAATGTAATTGTTTATCAACTGTGACCAATTGTATAATTAAAGCAGTCAGCATTAATATTACAACACCCAAGAAGAAAGTTGTACATATTATTAATACCCGATACGTTTCCTGACTTTCCTACCCGCACACATCAAACTATTACTTCCCCTTCGACAGCAGTAATCAGCGCGGTGACGTCACACGCTAACCTGCCTTTCGTTCGGGAGCATATTTTGCGGTGAGAGCTGGCAGAGCTGACGTCACACCACTACTGTCTTCCCCTGTGACAGACTGTTCCAGGTATAAAAAGAAAGTTACAAATGTGCAATTACAATGTTAGGGGAGGTCGCTCGGTTTAGAGAGGTCAGACAAGACGGGAATATACTACTGTCCACCAACGCAGGTAAGTCCGTGAAAGGAATGTGCCACCGAGTGCCACCGTTACACAGTGGGATAAGGACAGTGAATGTGTGTGACAGAACGCATACTACACAAGGAGTAGAACCGTTAAAAATACATGCCCCCTATTCACTCACTACACTAAATCCGAGAAGACTTATTCGCAAAAGTAGAAGCCGTCAGAATATTTTTGAATGGTCTGTTACTGTACTGACATGGGGTGTCATAAACCTATCCAGGGAGGGTGTAGGAACCTTCGCCAACCCCCCTGCGTCTCAGGCCCCGGAGACTATCTTTGTTGTGGTAGTCTGACCATCGGTACAGCGTACGTAACACGACGTATATTTTTGTACTTGAAAAATCGATATTCCACGTATTCTCCAGAATGTGTCCCTCTACCTTCGAAAGCGATTTTTCATAAGTTTACGTACTGTAGGAACTTCTCTTCTCTGTTCATAAAACTCGACAAAAGTTTCAAACTCATCGAGTTCGAACCTTTTTGGATGTGGGCGATGTTGAAAGTTTTTCTCTCGTACACTTTGATTTTTGAACCTATTTTACTATATTATGTAGAGTTCGTTGTTATAGCATTATTTAACGTAATAATTAGACCTTTACGTTGGTTTTTTTTTTTTTTTTTTTTTTTTTTTTGACTTGATTCGAGTCTGTCCACTGTAACACTCAACTATTGCATTGCCGAACGGTACAGGCAATGGTGACATAATAGCGCTTATCTGTTAACGCAAGCTACCACTGCTTTCGTACTTCAGTTATAGTAGTGCTGGTGAAACGGTTACCATGGATTTATCTTTGGCAATAGAAACTTCACAGATAATGCACTGATTATTCTTGTAAGAGTGAAGGAGGTACTGACGCGCCTCCCGGTCGTGTGCTAAGCACCAATAAACGTATCACTTCAGCCAATGAAATTCGCAGAAATCACAAATGACAGATACATGTTCACTCCACGTGGAGTAATCAGTGCATTATCTGAGAGGTATCTATTACCAAAGATAAATCCATTGTAACCGCTAGAAGAGCGCGATTATACCTATGTCTATTGCATTTCCATCTTCACCTGTACCTACATAAGATAATGTTTATCTTTATTAACATGAAGTAGATAGAGAAATAAGTGTTTTTAAGAAGTTTATACAAGAGTAGAGAAAGTTATATTGAGTGCAACAGCTATTTATTTTATCTGGGCCATGCAAAGAGAAGGAAGAGAATTTCAAAGCTATCACTTAGCGACCAGTTCTTAAAACATTTGACTATTGCGTAAGGCTACTGTATTGTCATATTACCATTGCATCTATAGCTATTAGAAGTACAGTGCTGTTAGTTTAAGAATCGATGCCCACGACAGATGCGGTGCTGCGGTGGTCACCCGCTTGATCGCCGATATTCGGGAGGTTTAGCTCCCAGAACTAAAAATAACGTTACTTAACTTGCTGTGCTATCTTAATTACATAAGTCAGTACTTACTCTAATCACAATAGCTGATGTAACTGCTGTCCATTTTGTGCTATACACAAGTTATACCATAGTAAAAAACTTGCATTCCTTTCGTCAATTCCACTGAACAGATCTTACCAATCTCCCTAGGAATGTTTTCTTTAAGTTTATCTAAGGTACATTGTGGATGAACTGACAAATTTTGAAAGATTAAATATCTATTTTCAGCAGGATAATGCGACCGTGCATTCTGCTGAGAGATCCATGACAGAGATCCGCTGTGTCACTGGCAATAAAATTATAAGCAGCGGATTATGGTCGGTCCGTTCCCCTGAACTGACACTATTAGATTTTTATTTCTGGGGAGTACTGAAAGGTTAAGTCTATGCAAATAATCCACCTACCTTATATAAACTTAAACAGAACATTCGTAGGGAAAAAGGTAGGAATTGTGCAGTGGAATAATAACTGGTGAAAGGAATGCAAGGTTTTTACGACGTTGTGACTTGTGTATAGCACAAAAGGGACTGCTGAGTCTATCTTGAAATCATGGCGCCCTCTACGGAGAAGCGGTAATTTTTGCGGAAAAGTAAGCAAATTATAGCGCTCTGAGTGTGGTTACGCTGGTAACTAATACAAGCAGCTTCCCCTGGATATCAACACAGAGGACAGCGTCTTTATGATTCTTTTTTTTATCAAAAAAAAATATATATCTATGTATATAGATATATATTTTTCTTTTCTTCCCCTTATTTAACCGATTTTTCATTATTTCCGTTTATTTTCTTATCTGTTTTCCTAGTTTCACAAATATTCACTATACGCATAAACACCCATGCCCAAGGCGGGACTCGAACCCGCGACCCTCTACGCGGCGGAACACTAGAGACATACGCTTTAGCGATCACGGCTACGAGGGCCGGCCTATGGTTCAATACTATTTTCGTAGCAGCATTAAAATTGGTGCGACATATAAATATAATTTAAGCCGCTGCATACAGGATTTATGCAACGCTATCCAGCATTCAGACAAGTCCCTCACTCGGGGCGTAATGTTGTCAAAAGTATCCAGGTACCGTCAAATTGACATGCTTTTGTTTGCAACATAAACGTCTTACCTTTTATCAGTATGTGATATAAACTTTTTGCATTCTCACGCTTAACTAAAATGTCTATTTATGTTGGTATCCTTATGTCTTTTAAAACCAATAAGTGCATCAAACATTTCCAAGATACAGGATCAGTTACTCGCAGAAAGAGAGACACTGGACGCTATAAAGTGACTGGTCCCAATCTAGAAGCAATAAATAATGTTATGACAGAAAGGCCTCAAGCATGCCTTCTCGCAATACATACAGTGTTTAAGGGGAAGAGAGAAAGGAAATATAAGAAAATGGACACATAAGACTATGTGCTAGAGATATTTTCTTGTTTAGACTTGGATAAAAGCTTTGTACATATTGTAACACTAATTTATTTTTCATTCCTAGAACATGCTGTACTAATTTTCTAGTTTGTAATGAAGTTACTTTGTGAGGAAACTGTGGGTGATAGAAAAGAATTGAGATCAAATTGAAAAATTTCTATTTTATGTGACAGGTTTACAATATGCATATGTATATGTCTACTATAACAGAAAAACAGATTTTCATTGTGAAATAAGTGTTCATTGACTTATGCTTTCGTATATTCTTCACGACTACATAATTAACTTTGCAGTACATTGCATTGCAGTATATAGTCTTTTAAAAGCAGTTATCGTATCTAAGCACCAGACGAAATTACGTAGCTTTATATTACGCAAATCTCAAATAGTATATTTACCTGCCGGTAGAGGGAGGCCTCAAAGCTGCTGTCAGCACATCAAATACGATTGCAAGCCGCTAGGGGAATCGTATATAAACTCGCCCCATCAGCGATGCTATTGATGACGTCAAATTTTGCGCGATAAAACTACAGATAAAGATGAACATCGTGTATTAACAGCACTGTAGTATGAACGTATCACATTTACTGTTTTAATGATACATTTCTAAATTCTCTTATCATTATTCTTAAATGTGTTTTACTTGAATAACAAGTATGCCTCTATATATTAGTCTAATTTTCTGTTTTAAGTAAATCTGGGTTTAAGATAATCTCCTGTAATTATAATGCCATATTTCCAACATTTGTGGCCTATTTCAAGCATGTTTACATATTTCACGACCTTGACAATACAAACGATAGGCATTTGGGCGTGCGTCTATTATTACGTGATACTAACTGTAGCTCAAGGCTGCATGTTAAGGACAAAATATCCCTAATTTGCTCATTTGCATGCCATCAAGGTAACTCGAACTATAAAACTAAAGTATCTTCGTAAAGGAATCAAGGGGGAATTCCTGAGCACTAAATATGGGATATGTGGCCTACTTCAGTGGCAGTTTTTTTCCTTGAGAGGTTGGCTGCGTGTGATACTAATAAAGCACATGTTATCTGTCATGCGAGGGTTATAGTGTCATACAGTCGCTTCAATCTGCTTGCGTATACACACTAATGAACCTTTTTGGTTTTCTCACGTTTTCCACTTCAAGTGTGTACAGTTTGCCAATTTTGACACTTGTTTTAATATCAACACAAAATAACTAACTGGAGTTCAAAATGTACTTGCAAAAAGCATTAATTATACGAAAAACAATCATTTGACGCTATCTACGGTAAAAGCACTGAGTTCTGTAAAGGTTAATTGTTCTTTCACACTGGCCGTGTGTAGGCTAAATTGTGGAAACGTAGAGTCAGACTGAAAAATTCAATGCCATTGCCGGGATATGAACCACGGATCTTCTGGTCTCCGTCCAGCCACTCTAAACATTGAGCTACTATGGCCAACGTGCCGATATGACATTAAATTCTCCAACTGACTCGTGTTTTTCCCGGAAAACCACGAGGAGTTCTCACAAACACACTATCTTAATAGTGACTTACTATGCTGTAAGTACTTTAAGTCCCGGGCTTTATAGTTAACCACTATTAGGTCAATTAATGCAAATTGTTCTTTCACACTGGCCGTGTGTAGGCTAAATTGCGGAAACGTGGTTCAAAAGATCCGTGGTTCAAATCCCGGCTATGGCATTGAATTTTTTCAGTCTGACTCTACGTTTCCACAATTTAGCCTACACACGGCCAGTGTGAAAGAACAATTAATTTCCATTAATTGTACCTAATAGTGGTCCGAACTATAAAGCCCGGGCCTTAAAGTACTTACAGCATAGTAAGTCGTCATTAAGGTAGTTGTCTCATGTGTTTATGAGAACTCCTAAAATACGAGTCAGTTGGAGAATTTAATGTCATGCCGGCACGTTGGCCGTAGTAGCTCAATGGTTAGAGCGGCTGGACGGAGACCATAAGATCTGTGGTTCAAAACCCGGCTATGGCATTGAATTTTTCAGTCTGACTCTACCTTTCCACTATGTAACAGTTGTTTTGAATTTAGCCTCGAAAGAGAAAATCAGTATTGTTTGTTTGTTTCATGGTGCTACTTAAAATTAAAAATTATTTAAAGAATTTTTGAAAGTATTGTGCTTACATTAAGTTTAGGAAGTGAAATTGTGAAAATAAATAAGACGCGTATACAGCTTGCTACGAATGACGTAGTGATAAAGACATGAGTGGTTGCTACGTGGAAGAAAATCGATATAATCTAAGAGGTTCATAGTTCCAATATCGGTCAGGGTGAGTTATCTGGATAAGGTTTATTTTGGGGTTTTCCCTTATCCTGAAAGATGAATGTCTGGCAACTCTAAGTTCTATGTATCCTGAACGCATATGAACTTCATTTCATTTATGTCTGACTTAACGTTGGAGGTTTTCCCTTATCCTGAAAGATGAATGTCTGATAACTCTAAGCTCTATGTACCCTGTACTCTTATGAACATCATTTCATTTATTGTCTGATATGACTTTACGTTGGAGGTCTTTCCTTATCCTGAAAGATGAATGTTTGGTAACTCTTAGCTCTATGTATCCTGAACTCATATGAACATTATTTCATTTATTGTCTGATATGACTTTACGTTGGTCTTTCCTTATCCTGAAAGATGAATGTTTGGTAACTCTTAGCTCTATGAATCCTGAACTCATATGAACATCATTTCATTTATTGTCTGATATGACTTTACGTTGGAGGTCTTTCCTTATCCTGAAAGATGAATGTTTGGTAACTCTTAGCTCTATGTATCCTGAACTCATATGAACATTATTTCATTTATTGTCTGATATGACTTTACGTTGGAGGTCTTTCCTTATCCTGAAAGATGAATGTTTGGTAACTCTTAGCTCAATGAATCCTGAACTCATATGAACATCATTTCATTTATTGTCTGATATGACTTTACGTTGGAGGTCTTTCCTTATCCTGAAAGATGAATGTTTGGTAACTCTTAGCTCTATGAATCCTGAACTCATATGAACATCATTTCATTTATTGTCTGATATGACTTTACGTTGGAGGTCTTTCCTTATTCTGAAAGATGAATATTTGGTAACTCTTAGCTCTATGAATCCTGAACTCATATGAACATCATTTCATTTACTGTCTGATATGACTTTACGTTGGAGGTCTTTCCTTATCCTGAAAGATGAATGTTTGGTAACTCTTAGCTCTATGTATCCTGAACTCATATGAACATTATTTCATTTATTTGCTGATATGACTTTACGTTGGAGATTTTTCCTTATTCTGAAAGATGAATGTCTGATAACTCTAAGCTCTATGTATCCTGAACTCATATGAACATCATTTCATTTATCGTCCGATATGACTTTACGTTGGAGTTTTCTCTTTATCGAAAGATGATTGGTAACTCTAAGCTCTATGTATCCTGAACTCATTTGATATGACTTAATCTTGGAGGTCAAATGCGGGAAAAGGCTGTTCTAGACTATCGTGTTAGAATAGGAGAGGGGGAGCTGCCCCTTGTTCTCCTCCTACTCCTCCTCCTCCTGCTTCTCCTTCCCCTTTCATAGAATACGCCATAGGAGCGTTTCGGTCTGCTTCCACCTTTACACTGGTCTTACTTTAGGTTCATATTTTAGCACTACTTTAGGTAAGCTGCTTGAAACCATTGACCGTTCCATTTCTGTTTATTATTCTCTATGATATCTCCTATAGCACTAATATTTCAATCTTCTTCAATTTGTTCTTTAGTTAATCTATTCCATCTTGTTACTCCTGTATCCTCTCTCAGCTTTTCAACATAAATTTTATCTTTCTGTCTTAAAATCCAACTTTCACTCCCATATCAAATTCCTGGTACTGACATAAACTTATAAAATGTAAAGTTGGGTTTCTTTCCTTTATTTTTTAAATTCCATATTAATATATTGGAACTTTTGAATTTTATTGTGTAAATCATTATCCATATGAAACATATCACATTCAAGATAAGTACAACTTTGCACCTACTTGATTATTTGATCTTTCGCTACTATTTTCGCTCATACTGGCATTTTCCCGGAAATGCAAACACTTTCGTTTTATTGACTGAATATGTAACCAAGATAACGGCGCCATACAACATTTGGAAGCGCGAACAGTAAGATTTGTAAGAACCCTGCCTCTACATTGTCGTCGCTCCTTCGGACGGGCGCCCTCTGTCTCTCCTCGCCTCTCCTTCCTACCGGGGATGCCACACTTGGGCATAGGTACCCAGGCGTGCAAAAGTTCCGATGGAAGAGGCGGTTGGAGAGGCAAGGAGAACAAAATTCTATAATCGTTTAATTTAGCCTAGTGAAAGTAAAGGTCAAGTTTACCTGCTGATCAACACTGACGTTACCCTCCACAGGTGGCAGGTGACAATAATGATACTAAAGGCTGATCAGCATGAGTTAGATGCTGGCATTCAGATCCCAAGGTTGCGAGTACAGACCCGGTCTAGTTCGATGGTTTCTTCGTGACGCTACAAGTGAAATGCATCACCTCAATTTAACTGACATTTAAAGAACTCCTTCGTGAAACTTCCGACATGCCGGTGACGCTAATGTGATTTTGCATATGAACTGTTATTATCAAACAAAATAATTATTTTATTTATTTCATTGGTCGTTAAGTCATTTGTTGTCAAATCATTTGGTAACTATATTAATTGTAGTAGTATGTCCATATAATCTGTTCTTCAGAACTGTAACAAAGGAAATAATGTATTTACTTTCGGAACAAGATACACTTAATTTTAAATACCACGCAGTTTAATATTATATTAATTATCGCTAATCTATGAAAGGTAGAAGTATTTCGTTCCAGATAAAACTGCAAGTTTGAGTGTTGGAAATGCATTTGAAAAGAAGAAAGGGAGATTAAAATGGTTGAGGAATGTGTGTGCGAAAGAGGAAGAGAGAAAATCACGTCAATAAGAAAAGGATCGATAAATACCTAAGTTGATACTGAAGAGTTGTATAAAACCACCTACGTTTCAAGTGGCAAAATTGTTTTTATTTTCCTTTGAGGCTTAAATACCTGTGCGTCGAACTCGCTGGTTAGGTATAAGGAAACTGAACCGTCCTGGTACGACTAACTGATAAGAAACCCGCCTCCCTCGCGTAGGTCAGTTCTTGCATGCATCGGAATACATTTGCTCGCGTCTGCCGAGACCCCTCCATAACGTAAACCAGTCGAGTGAGGTTGTATTTAACATTTATATATATATATATATATATATATATATATATATATATATATATTATATTTGTTTTGACTTGCTGTTTCTGATGCATTACTTATTCTAAGGTTCGCTGTCTGGTAATATTTAGTGTTGGAACTGATTTGTGATTAAAGATGAATGAAGTCCGGTTAGAATGAGATGTTTGCATACATTAGCGACCTGTGAAGCATGGCTGCAGTTGGTTTACTTAGCATTAAACAAGCGAACCAGCTTCTGGCACAAAGTCAACATTCTGGTGCATCACAGCTGCAAGCAAACACCCACGTGAATGCTTTATTGGTCCACGGGTAGATAGGTCAAGAACAAGGCGGTCCAATCTCATTGACAGCAAAGACATAAATAGAAATAGAATAATTTATATTCATATGACTTTCCCTACCCATAATTCGACCTTCTGAATGGGAGAGAGAAAAGCCAGAAGAGAAAGTCCTGCAAGTGAAAAACAGACTCTATTTTTAAATGAAAAGCAGTACTGGTATGCATGTAACTACTCCGAAAGGGCATTATTATTTAAGTGGTTTGAAACAGTAATTGCGACAAGTTGAAGCTGCAAAGTCACTTTGCGATGTCTTGACGATGTTACCAGCTCAAATTATGACAAATCTATCTCAGGGTGTACGTGGATGTGTATTATTCAATGAAAGGATGACACGGTTCTACACTTTAGCGGAGAAGTTGCCGAAACTACTATATGAATGTCCGGTATTTGATTCCTCTACCAGACGGTTCTGTCATTGAGACAAGAACGACGTCTAATCCGTCTTGTCCCACCAGCGATCAGACCAGAAGTGTCTTAGATTATGTCCAGGATGTGCTATTAAACTTCAAATTCTCCTAATAACCTCCTCTTTGGTAATGACTCCGAACTTCTAATCCGATGTTCCCAACTCATTTCTACTTTTCTAATATTTGCTGCTTTACAACTCAGAGTTCGCCTATAAATTACTAATACATCCCACCTCACATCCAACAATCCCAAGTTAGCCTACCATATCTAATCTGACAACCTTCACCTTTCACTCAAGTAACTGTTCGAACTGCGAGGGCTGTTCAATAAAGAATGAACACATTTTTTTTTTTTTTTTTTTTTTTTTTTTTTTTTGACAACGTACCTTTACTCATCCTCATAATTTTGATGGTCCTTCTCAAAATAGTCTCCCTGATTGCGATGCACTTGTCCCACCGTTTCTGTCAGTCTTCAAAGACATGCTGGAAACCATTTCTGAGATATCCTTCAAAATCGCCTCCGCAGCCTTCACCATTGCTTCTGATGATGGATAATGCCTCCCACGAAGGCGTTTCTTCAAGTTAGGGAATAGAAAAAGGTCACATGGGGCTAAATCCGGACTTTAGGGAGGGTGAAGGATGCACTTTACGTTGATTTTTGCAAGATATTCAGCAACAACATTGGCAATATGCGGATTATCGTGGTGCAGCATCCAGCCTGCTTCATGGAAGTGTGGTCTTTTGCGTCTGATATAGACTTACAATGTTTTCAGGACATCGCTGTAGTATTGCCCAGTTACTGGTGTGCGTGCAGGTACAACATGCTGATAAACCATTCCATGAATATCAAAGAATGAGACGACCATAACTTTCCCAGCAGAAGCAACCACTTTTGCTCTTTTGGGGGTTCGTGATGAAGGAGATTTCCACACTGAGCTTTGATGTTTGCTCTCAGGATCAAAATGATGTAGCTAAGGTTCATCAGCAGTGATTACGTTTGAAAGAAACTCCGGATCTTCCTCTAACATCAACTTTAACTGCGTGTTACTTCCATTGCAGCAGTAGGCGATACTGAACATGTCTGAACTTGCCTGGTTCTCACAGGTGGGATCCAGGAGTAGTACAATGAAACTACTACGGCGTGTTAGTTTCACATTAAGCTAACAGAATATAATAAAATTGAATTTTAGTGCAAAAAGTTATGACCGTAAAAAATTATGCTCATTGTTTATTGAACACTCTTCTACCTCTACGAATTTTCTAAAAAGCAGCCGTCGCTAGTTATCGAACTTAAATGTCATCTTAACCCCAAAAATGTAGTCATAATGTATTTCCAAACCTATAGTCTATTAACATTGAACACAACTTTACAAATTACTCATACTTCATTTCCTGTAGGTTATAATTTATTTAATTGATCCATAATTTCTGTACCAGCTTGATTAATTTGTTGCTTTCTTAATACATAAAACAGCTTCACTTCTATAAGAAAATTCACTTTTATGTGTTCCAATTTCCACGTGATTTTACCTAATTGAGTTAGGTACATAATTACGTTAATTTCAGTAAATATCGCTGATGTGGAAAGCTGGGTAATTTGTCGGAACATAACAATTTTAATGGATTACAATGTACCAAGGTCAGCAACTACTGTTTTAATACAAACCGATCAAGAATAGTGTACAAGGTTGTAATGAAATTAAATGTTCCGGTCGGTTCAACCTTGAGTTCATGGAAGAGAAATGCATACAGTCACACGTTGCTTCACGATATCGTAAAATGTTGTACTCACACTTTCCCTACTCACTCTCCCATAAAACTGCCAGTCTCTGTAGCGTAGGTGGTAGCGTGTGTGACTCACGTTCAACAGGTCCAGAGTTCAAATCTCGGTCACAGTGAGTAAACCAGATAAGGTTTTCTTCGTGGTTTTCAATTATCCTGAAATATGAATGTGAGGTAACTCTAAACTCTATGGACCGCGGACTCATTTGAACATCATTTCATTCATCGTCCGATATGACTTCACGTTGGAGCTTTTCTCTTATCCTGAAAGACGAATGTCTGGTAACCCTAACCTCTATGCACTCTGTACTCATTTCAACATCATTTCAATCATCATTTAACGTTACAGGGTTTCCCTTGTTTTGAAAGATGAATGGTAACTCTAAGCTCTATAGAGGTTTTTCCTTACTCTGAAAGATAAATGGCAAGTCTAAGCTCTATGGACCCCGGACTCATTTGAATATCATTTCATCGTCCGATATTACTTAACATTGGAGGTTTTCGCTTATTCTGAAGGATGAATGACAACTGTAAGCTCTATGGACCCCGGAATCATTTGAACATCATTTCGTCGTCCAATATGACTTAACGTTGGAGGTTTTTCCTTATTCTGAAAGATGAATGACAACTCTAAGCTCTATGGACCCCGGACTCATTTGAACATTATTTCATTCATCGTCCAATATGACTTAACTTTGGAGCTTTTTCCTTATTCTGAAGGATGAATGACAATTCTCAGCTCTATGGACCCGGGAATCATTTGAACATTATTTCATTCATCGTCCAATATGACAACTTTGGAGCTTTTTCCTTATTCTGAAGGATGAATGACAATTCTCAGCTCTATGGACCCGGGAATCATTTGAACATTATTTCATTCATCGTCCAATATGACTTAACTTTGGAGCTTTTTCCTTATTCTGAAGGATGAATGACAATTCTCAGCTCTATGGACCCGGGAATCATTTGAACATTATTTCATTCATCGTCCAATATGACAACTTTGGAGCTTTTTCCTTATTCTGAAGGATGAATGACAATTCTCAGCTCTATGGACCCGGGAATCATTTGAACATTATTTCATTCATCGTTCAATATGACTTAACTTTGGAGGTTTTCCCTTATCCTGAAGGTGAATGACAACTGTAAGCTCTATGGACCCCGGACTCAGTTGAACATCATTTCATCGTCCGATATTACTTAACGTTGGAGGTTTTCCCTTATCCTGAAGGATGAATGACAACTCTAAGCTCTATGGACCCCGGACTCATTTGAACATCATTTCATCGTTCGATGTGACTTAGCGTTTAAAAAAATCTTTAAAGCACAGGCTTGAAGGTTGTCAATATAATTTCCTCACCTCAAAGTACCCTTTACATGTAATTAGATGCATTGAATTATCTGGGTATGTCCTCATTCTGGATGATTTTTGTACAAGTGGTAAGAGTAAAAGAACACACATAATTTAAGTAAATGTATATTTTTTCTAGAATGAACCACTTCCAAGTTATTTTCTGTTATTAGTTTAAATATTCGAATACCTATACTTTGCTCAAATAGGAGTCGTAATTCATTTTTATCTCTTGGCCATCAAAGAGAACATGTCAAAAGGACAATATATATAAACATCTATAATTTCTAGTCTGCTGTAGTCCTTTATTCCCTTGTACCTACAATAAGATAATGTTAATCTCGATCAACATGGAGTAATTTGTACATGAGTAGAGAACGTTATGCTAGTGCAACACCCTAGATTTTATTTTTAGGTTTGAGGGGGTCTTAAAGTATGAACTCTTGCTGTGAGTGAAGCAGCTTCGGAAGAATGAGAGGGATTTGGCGCGTATTTGTGAAAGATATCTGGGACAGGATGTGCCGCAGTATCGATATTGGCGGGGATGTTCCTAAGCCACACGCAAGCTACATTTATCTCTTTTCATGAGAGCGATACACTTGTCAGGGGCTATGTATCTTTCAGAACACTGCGATAGCGCCAAGCAGTGATGTCACCGCAGTCTTGCCAATCTCTGCCTGCGAAAATAGAATTTCGAGCGGTTTATTCCCCGGTGAGATAAATATATTACAAAAAATAATGCGAAAATGGATAAATAATTGCAATGAATAACACTCACATTTAAGTTAATTGGTGGAAATTATTGGCTTCTCCACACTAGCCGTATACTGGCTAATACAATGTTTCTCAAACTCTTCTGCGTCAAGGACCCCTTATCATTTAACAACTTGTTCGCGGAACCCCATAGTTTGAAAAATCAATTTATATAAACTGGTCGACTTTTGGTTGAATGCTATAATTGGAATTTAAATAATTACTTTATGTATAAGTTAACATATTTTCTGGTACGAGGGCTGTTCAATAAAGAATGATCGCTTTTTTTTTTTTTTTTTTTTTTTTTTTTTACAACACGCCTTTACTCATCCTCATAATTTTGATGGTTTTTCACAAAATAGTCTCCCCTGAATGCGATGCACTTGTCCAAGCGTTTCTGCCAGTCTTCAAAGACATACTGAAAACCAGGTTTTGAGAGATCCTTCAAAATCGCCTCCGCAGTTTTCACCACTGCTTCTGATGATGAATAATGCCTCCCACGAAGATGTTTCTTCAAGTTAGTGAATAGAAAAAAGTCACATGGGGCTAAATCCGAACTGTAGGGCGAGTTAGGGATGCACTTCACGTTGATTTTTCCAAGATATTCAGCAATAACATTGGCAATATGCGGCTGCGCATTATCGTGGTGCAATGTCCAGCCTGCTTCACGGAAATGTGGTCTTTTGCACCTGATATGGACCTGCAATGTTTTCAGGACATCCCTGTAGTATTGTTCAGTTACTGATGTGTGTGCAGATACAACATGTTGATAAACCATTCCATGAATATCAAAGAATGAGATGACCATAAATTTCCCAGCAGAAGCAACCACTTTTGCTTTTTTGATGAAGGAGATCTCCACACTGAGCTTTGCTGTTTCCTCTCAGGATCAAAATGATGTAGCCAAGTTTCATCAGCAGTGATTACGTTTGAAATAAACTTCGGATCTTCCTCTAACATCAACTTTAACTGCATGTTACCTCCATAGCAGCGGTAGGCGTAGCTCAACGTGTCTGAACTTAGCTGGTTCTCACAGGCGGGAACCAGGAGTACCAACAATGAAAACTACTACGGCGTGTTTGTTTCACATTAAGCTAACAGAATATAATAAGATTGAATTTTAGTGTGAAAAATTATGACCGTAAAAAAATTATGATCATTCTTTATTGAACAGCCCTCGTATATTTAGTTTTAAATTTAATTAATAATAAATTAAAAAATAAAGTTAAACTAAATAAATTAACGTGTGTAAAATGTATTTTAAATAAAAAGTATATTTTTAAATTGTCTTTGTTAATTTTTTTTCACTTTGAAGTAAATTGATACAAGTTTGCCCAACTAGATTTTTATTTAACTTTAGCCTTACATCAGTAAAAATTTGAAATACCACACTCTTTGGATTACCCAAGGATTAATAACATTACACACATGCTATAAAACGAATTTATATTCCATTTAAAGAAACTATTGTTATACATATAAAAAGTTATTCGTAATGTTATGAATTCACCATTTTAACAAAGTTAGTATTGGGTTACTAAAACAGCAGTTTACGTGGTAAAAGCTTGAAACTTTGTTGTTTGGAATGTATCAATGTGAACAATGCAATTGTTTTGTTTTATTGAATAAGCTCAGTTAAGCTGGACTTAATGTTGGTGATTTTTACTCTTAAGTCCGTTTGCAAGTACATTGGTAAGTCTGTTTCTCTTCAATGGCTTGATGTTGCACAACACTGACAATGTTTGCTCGGACATATGGGTGATTGGCAAGGGCACAATATACGTCCTTTGGTAGCAAGTTCAACAAACTTCCGTCGCTGTACTACACACTCGCAACTGTTAGGTTAATTGCACCTCTCAGCTGTGTGACATCGTTACGCCATAGCTGTATAAGAAATGTTAAGAAAAACAAATGTAATTCGGCACCGAGCAGATAAGTAACTCAGTAAATACAATTCTACGTTTTCTATAGTTTTAATTCAAAATTATAACTTGAGTTAAGGGACCCCTCGCTGACCCCCTGACTTCCTGTCGCGGACCCCCAGTGGTGCGCGGACTACACGTTGAGAAACACTGAGCTAGTATATAGGGATATAGGAGCTCTGTCAATCCAAACCCTTTGCCTATATACGGATAATGTGAAGAAATTATTAATTTGCACCAATTAACAAAATAATAAGAGTTAAATGATGAAGCCAGGGGCTTAAGCACTTACGATAGTAAGTCGCCACAAACGATGTATCTCGAATACGAGAGCCCCTAGTGGTTTACCGGGGAAACACACGACTAAAATGGAGAAGTTAATGTCATGACGGCAAATTGGCCTTGGTAGTTCAATGGTAAGAGCAACTGGACAGAAACCAGTAGATCCGTGGTTCAAATACCGGCCGTGGCATTGAATTTTTCATGTCGATTCTTATCAACACTCATGTTGAAATTGATGCGTAAAATAAGTTTACGTTACCTTGTGCGATTAGCCAATATTCGTGATAAGGGAAAGCAATTATAGTTTCTACAGGATTAAGGGGGGACGCATATTGCTCTTTGTATCACTCCGCCAACAAAAGCATGTTCACGTTCTTTGTGGTCAGCTGTTTACGTCTGACAATCGTCATACCTTTCACGCAGCAGTGTAGGGTTCGAAAACCACTCGGCGCATATTTACTAAATATACTAATTAAAGAAACTGCTTAAGAAGAGTTATGCAATATAATTTAGTAACCAAAACTTACTAAATCAAGTAATTGATCTATAGAAGAAGGTTCATTGTTTAAAAAGGAAATATGCTCGTTAAAGTAAATAGCACTTTAAAAAAGTCATTCATTTGTTTTAAAACACTAAATGGCATTTTCATTTTTTTTTACAGTTCCTGTTTGTTTAATTTCGGTTCTCACATATGTAACGGTGTTCACAGATACTTTTATGATTAGGATTACTACGGAGGGAATTCGGCACTGTGACTAGTCGTGGTTTATTGTACCTATGCCCTCAACTGGGGCATCCCCAGATGGATCAGGCGAGAGGAGATAGATGGCGAGCTTACCAAGGAGCCACGACAGTGCAGAGGGCAAGGTCCCTACATTTTACTTAGATGGAAACCTGCCCCTCCCCCCTTACTATGGTTATAAAGCGGTACCAGGCGGCGACCTACCGGAGGAAGTGGTTCACTCAAAGCATATCGTCCTGTCATTCACCGCCGAGTTACCCGCCGACACTTCTACCCTAAAAGAGACCACCAGATGATGTGAAGTAATAATGGAGATGTAATGGAGTGATAGGAAATTCGGAGGATGCAGTTAACCTACCCAGCATTCGCCTAGCGCCGCGGGAAATTCCCGAAGAAGCCCATGGATCATGTAGATCGGCCACGGGAATCGAACACGAGCCTTCTCGCTCGGTTAGATCGTAGGTTATTGTTGATTACTCTGCCATTTAAATGACAATATTTTAATTACTGATTAACGTTATCGATTTCATTGTTTTACAACGCATACAGTGAACTGCGTTTGGTCAAACCGATGGTTCTTAAAGCGATAGTCCCAAGTCAATAGATTTACTGGTATTTAAAAGAAGTGCGGACGAAATTCTGGCACATCCTGGTAAATGACGTATCATTAACAAACAAAATATTTATTTGGTAGAGAAAGTAAGGTGAGGAAAGACGTTGAAGATAGTGATAAAACTAAATAAACTGAATATTTTAAACGTCACAGTCAACCTACGAGATAACGAAGTACGAGAATTGCGGCGGTGCTGCTTTGTAGCGAACGTATGCAACCAGCCATAGCTCGTGGGCGTGAGTATTTTTACGTCATCAGCAGAGGATGCTCAAGGATGAATGAACATCCCTTACCACACCTTCTGCATTACACGCTCTGCAAATAAACCTACCTCCCTACAAAGAGTTGCTTTGTTTCACAGGTGAATATTACTCGCATGCTGTCATGTGTGCGTACACTCACACCATTTTCTCTACTCGCTCTCGTGTTAAACGAAACAGACCTTTGTTATATATTTGCCTGTAGGTAACTACCAAATGATTCGACTCCCACTAACGTTACGGGAAATGCCTTCTGACCCTGGTATGGAATGCATTCAGCCTTGCTAGGTCCCTGAGGTCCTACTTCATTGAGAATTAAAACTGTCAACTGTTTGAAGATATAGAATTAAACTGTTTCTGAATCTTAGTACTAGAAACCCTAATTATTGAACTATTATATCTGTATAACTTTACTGTTTATGTGATAACAATGATAAGTGTAGTATGTCGCGAGTCATAGTTGCCCCCCCCTTTTTTTGTAATTTACGTCCTCCAACGTTAAGTCATATCGGGACGATGAATGGAATGGGTGTCATGATGCTCAAATGAGTGCGGGGTCCACAGAGCTTAAAGTTACCCTAAATTAGTCTTGCAGGAAAAGTGAAAACCCCGCAAAAAACCTTATCCAGGTAACTCCCCCTGACCGACATTCGAACTCGGGACCTCTTGAACGTGAGGTAGACCCGCTACCACCACGCTACCGAGGCGGGCTTAGTTGCTGTCCCTCTGCTAATGCCAAGTTTGTACAACCCGAGCGCGGCCTTAGGCGACAGGGACTGTAAATTAATCCTTCATAGTAGAACAAGAATTTCAGAAATACAGAGACTCCATAAATGATCGGACAAAGTAGAATACTAAGTGTTCTAAATGAAAATCAACATCTGATATGCTATTTCATTGAAATTAATGATTATCGACAGTTATAGACGCGGTTCTCGAACGGTTACCATGCACTTATTATTGGTAATAGATAACTCTCAGATGACGCACTGCTTACTCCACGTGGAGTGAACATCTGTCACTTGTGATTCCTGCGAATTCCTTTGGCTGAAGTGATGCGTTCATTGGTGCTTAGGTAGGGCCGGGAAGTGCAGCAGTTCCCCTCTCACTCTTATAAGACGATCAATGGACGACAAAATCCAAACCCGCAGGAACCCTTTGGTGAACACCCTGGGCAGATATCACCAGAGGGAACAAAGACGCTTGCCATCATACAAACTCCCAAGAGATGTTATGGGGTCCCTTGGTTAACCCAAGGAAAATTCCCCATATATCTCTATGTCCCATATTACACCTGATGGTCCAAGCGATATGCAACCCGTAATCAAAACTGAGTAAAAACATCAAATCGTATCTCCCAAAACGGGGGAACGCTAAAAAGCAGCTGCCTTCTGAGATTATTCAAGGGCATCCCAACCCAAATTCCCTAAAACACACAACCTACCCCTAGCAGAACAAACAAATCGCACTAGACTCATCTCGCAGGTTAAGCCACAAAGCGGCTAGGTACTGCGGCACAAGATACCCGGACGGGGAAAAGCCCCGCCCGACTAGTACTACCTCTGAAATAATCAGTGCCTTACCTGAGAGGTTTCTTTTAAAATATAAAGCCCTAAGAGGTTTCTATTAACAAAGATAAAGCTGAGGTAACCGTTCGGGCAGCACGACTGTACATGATTCGTTCTTGTAAGAAAATAAATATTATTTAACATAAAAATTATATAACGCGTGCCTTTTTAAGAATTAAAAAGAAATATGACATTTTTTGGCCCTCAAAAGTAATCAGACATAACAACTTGAGGGTGATACAAAATGTGGCTTAGTACTTTGTGACTCTCCCTCTTCTTTTCACTACTTCTCACAACCTATTTGGCATACTGTGAACCAGGTTTTTCAGGTAGGCTGTAGAAAGTTTGCTCTATTCCTCTTACAACCTCTCCTTCAAGTGCTGCTTGGAGGTGATGGGGTCTTCCGCACGGCATTCTCCAGTTTATCCCATACTGCTTCTATGGGATTAAGATCCGGGGACTGAGGGGTTGGATGCAGTACATGAGGACAGTTGTAAAGTAACCATAGCTGCACAATGTGGGACGTATGATTCGGATCATTATCCTGATAAAATGAGAAGCTGTCGAAAATACCCATCATTTCTGTACTTTGTTTTAAATTTTGCTGACATAGTCTAAGATAGACTTCCTTTTTCCTGGTTGTGTCTATGAACCCCAGCTTTCCTACTCCCATAGAGGAAGTAGAGCTCCACACCATTACACTCCCTCCGCTGTGTTGGACTGTGCCTTGTAAATTGCGCTCTTCCAGCTCCGTGTTTGGTTTCCTCCACATAACCACCCTGCAATCGGAACCAGCAAGGTTGTATTTGCTTTCGTCACAAAAATAACTTGGTCCCACCAATAGGTTGTCTTGTTAACAAATTCAGCAAATGGTAATCGCTCCCTTTTATTCTTGCTGGAAATGTATGGATTTTTTTCTGGCTACGCGACCATTAAAATCTTGTTTTCGCATGACCCTTTTGACCGTCATGTCAGTCCCAGTTCTTCCTGAATCTCAACACAAATCACCGGAGCACTTATACGCGGATTCCGTTTACCTTCCGCATAAGACTCCTGCCTATCACTAAGAAGTGTACGTGCTGTTTTATCAACATGCAATATAAATTGCTAAATCTTAAGCTTTTAACAGAACGTTTGGCTTTTGGACTTACTAAATTCCCTTTCTAATTCTCAGAAATGACGTATTTGCTCTTGTTCCAACTCGTTTATTTCTGAAGTATTCAGATCTAATTACTGAATCTTAAGCTAGTGGACCTATGCCCTGACGAAATCGTAACTCGTGCGTCTTTTACACTAATTTTAGCACACGTAAGCTAATTATTACAAGTATGTGTTTGGAAAGATAAAGTCAGACTGAAAAATTCAATGCCATAGCCGGGATTTGAACCACGGATCTTCTGGTTGCCGTCCAGCCGCTCTAACCCTTGAGCTCTACTATGGCCAACGTGCCGACATGATATTAAATTCTCCAATTGACTCATGTTTTTTCCGGAAAACCACTTAGGAGTTCTCATAAACACATGAAACAACTACCTTAATGGCGACTTACAACGTGTAAGCACTTTAAAGCCCGGGCATTATAGTTAACCACTATTAGGTCAATTAATGGAAATTAATTGTTCTTTCACACTAGCCGTGTGTAGTACGCACTATGAAAGGGTACAGCCAGACTGAAAAATTCAATGCCATATCCGGGATTTGAACTGCGGATCTTCTGGTTTCCGTCCAGCCGCTCTAACCATTTGAGCTACTATGGCCAACGTGCCAACATGACATTAAATTCTCCAACTGACTCGTGTTTTTCCCGGTAAACCACTTAGGAGTTCTTATAAACACACTAGACAGCTACCTTAATGGCGACTTACTACGTGTAAGTACTTTAAGGCCCGGGCTTTATAGTTAACTACTATTAAGTCATGTATAGAAAATGAGTAGTTGTCAAACATTTTTAGGATTACTCACTCAGATGATATGTTCTTCATATCTCCAGAAGCGCTTTTCGGAGCGCACATCTCCCACAGACAACCAGTAACTTAAATATTGGTCCAGAGAACGAGGGGGAAAAAGAAAAAATGGAATTTCATCCGCCACCACAGGTCTACAGTTCAATTGATCCACATCCAGAGGAAAAACAGTTACAACCAGTCAACACCACAGATGACCATCAGCCACCTGTGTCCAGCCACAGTGTTCCAGTCCCAGAAGTTGGCAGTACAAATCAGGCGATAACCAAATGACAATCACAGGAGCAGAAGTTTCTTGGAAGGTTCGGCCCTTCTCTACCTTAGTAGCTGGTCAACACCCACTGAAGATGGTCAAAACCTGACCGAAAAGCGCTTCTGGAGATATGAAGAACATCTCATCTGAGTGAGTAATCCTAAAAATGTTTGACAACTACTCATTTTCTATACAAGAGATATCTCACTTTTAATAACTTGACAATGTCTTCTTTAAAATACTATTAAGTCAATTAATGGAAATTAATTGTTCTTTCCCACTGGCCGTGTGTAGACTAAAGTATGGAAAGATAGAGTCAGACTGAAAAATTCAATGCCATCTCATGTGTTTATGAGAACTCATAAGTGGTTTACCGGGGTAAACATGAGTCAATTGGAGAATTTAATGCCATGTCGGCACGTTGACCATGGTAGCTCAAGGGTTAGAGCGGCTGGACGGCAACCGGACGATCCGTGGTTCAAATCCCGGCTATGGCATTGAATTTTTCAGTCTGACTATATTTCCATACTTTAGCCTAGATACGGCCAGTGTGAAAGAACAATTAATTTCCAAGTATGCGTTTGTCTATTATTTCACTGTCACATTAATGTTAGCAGTCATTTTGTTTTGGATGTGTTATTTAAAAGAGGAACTAGCGTTGCTTGGAGGTGAGCAAGTTGTCAAATAAAAGGGCTGTATGCATTTTGCGAAAGCAAAGCGGAGGGGGGAAAAAGCAGGAATAAAACAAGGGGCAAGCAAAGTGGCGTTTTGAAACATGGCGAAGCGGTGCCCATTTCGAAACGCAAACATTTGCTTTAAAGCTACTACACAAACAGGTCCGGCTCTCATCTCAACCCATTTGTAACACGCTGCCTTCACTCCAGCCGCGTTCCTTCATTACTCGACACCACGTCCAATAACTTCATCTTTAGCGGAGATTCCAACGCTAAACCCGGAACGAGGAGTCCCTAACAGGTGCTGGTACCTTATTGGAACTCTCCTTACTACACTAGCTCGTCTAGCTTATCCTGAAACATGGTAATTACTAGTTAATTACTCATCTTTTTTTCTGAGTAATCATAGATGATGCTTGTTGGAAATTAAGTCCATTCTGTAGCTCAGTCGGTAGAGCACCTGCGTGCCGTGCTAGGGGTCCCGGGTTCGATTCCCGGCGGTGGGGGTGGGGATTTTTCTCAGACCAAGATAATTCCCCATCTTCCCCAGAGTCTGGAAGTATGAATGAGAGTGTGATCTAATGATTAAAAACCAAAGATGACCAGTTAACACCTTCAGTATGTTCCAAAGGAGAACGGCCGCCGATATGACCACAGCAGTTAAAGGCGGGGTATAAATGGAACAAGGAAAAAAAAAAAGACCATTCTGGAACAAATACGTTAGATATATATGGCTTTTATAGATCATCAAAATGCATTTTTCCACATTTTTATAATAAAATCATTTTTAACATTTAAATGCATTTTCCGGCCATTTTCTTTATTTTTTACGAATTTATAGGACATTTTCATCTGTAGTCCGCATTCGGTAGGCCCGGGTTCCATTCTTGTGGCGGACCTGACTCTGACCCATGCGCTTTTTGGGGGATTTTAAAATAATCTGTGATTAAAAGTCCATTTATATATTTTATATGAAATAGTAACTTTGTAAGTGTGGTAAACAGGTCAGCGTCCTAACAGTCCCAGTGAATTTATGACGCATCAATTCGAGGAATCGCTGATTACATCACGCAATACGTGTGGATCGCATCCACAGAAAAACATTTGCGAGCTCTTCAAAATGTGAAAAAAAAAAGAAGAGAAGCGTCTATTTTATTTCTATAACATAGAAGCTATTTCTACTGTAAGGAGAATAATACATCAACATATTTTTGAAGAATGGAACCAACAATGGCTAGTAACTCCAAATAGAAGTTTAACAAAAACATTATTTTTCCTTAGTGTATATGACAAGAGGAAAATGTGAAACTCTTGTACCAAATTTTGTTTTGACACAATTTTTAAGTGGACATGGTAAATTTGGTGAATACTTATCACGCTTTCACTTAACATCCAACCCCGAGTGTATGTGTGGTGAAGAATTTCAAACTGTGGTTCATCTCCTTTTCTGTTGTCCCATTTTTTGGAGAGAAAGAGAAGAATTAATATTCAAGCTAGACTCTCTAGAAACTGAATTTTCTGTTCCGCTCACATCTTTGCTAATGAAGCCACAACAATACAAGTACTTCATGATGTTTATAAACTCAGTGTTTAAACGTCTGAAATAGTTTAAATTAATATGCATCAGATTAAAACATCATTTCTTCCTTCTAGCATTTAAAATATGTTTGTTAAAATTGTATATTATTATGTATCAACTCTAACCCTAATATACCACTGTGTAAAATAGGGTTCAATAAATCTGGATAAAAAAAAGAGAAGCGTCTCCGTTACTGTTAAAAGAAACGGCTTCGACAAGTAACAAGTTATCTCCCTTTTATAAAGAATTATGTGAAGTGTTTGTTAGTGCAAATATTCCGCTAGGAAAATTAATTCCAAATTACCAGATTTTCTTGAACGTCACACTGGTCATACAATTCCAAATGAATCAACTTTGCGTAAAAGTTACCTACAAAAATGTTATGAAGACACGTTAAACCGAATACGTGAATAAAATGTGAATGGGGAAAAAATGTATGTATCAATTGATGAGACAACCAATTCAGAGGGGCGTTATGTACCCAATGGTACGCTATAAGCTACTAGTACCGGACAAATGTTTCTTCTAACCTTAGAGGTTATGGAAGCTGTTAATCACTGTCAGATATGCAAACTGTTCAATAAATCCATGTGTTTATTGTGGCCTAGTGGAGTATAGCATGACAACGTGCTCCTCTTCCTAACAGACGCGGCGCCTTACATGGTAAAGGCCGCAAAATCGATCTAATTATTTTACTGTAAGACGGTGCATGTTACGTGTTTGGCCCATGCTTTTCATCGAATTCATCATGGCGGAACAGGTCACATCAATATTTCCAGAAGTAGATACACTAATTTCCACAGTAAAGAAAATATTTTCGAAGGCACCAATCCGAACTATGTATTTCAAAGAAAAAGCCCCTAACATAGCTTTGCCCCCGGCACCAAATTTAACATGCTGGGGTACTGGTAACTGCACTGTGACAATTCTCAAATAGTGAGAGAAGTGGTTGCCAAGAGATTGCCAACATCTATCAAGAGAAAACTTCAGAACTGATATTTTTGAACAGGATTTAACACGCAGTGACAAAATGTTTTTTTTTTTTTTCAAATATGCAGCTATAACATCTGTGGAAGTGGAGATAAATTTCTCAAAGTATAAAACAGTTTTAGCTGACAACCGCCGTTTGTTTACTTTTGATAACTTGAAGATGACCAACGCTAAGTAAGGTATGCTTTGGCTAATGGGTGCAGTAACTTATTTTTTCTTATTTTATAAAATTGAAAATGACCTGATGAATTTTGAATTTATTATTAAGTAACAATAATTGCATTATTTACTAAGAAAGTTAATTTTAAAATGCGGTTATTCGAACCATATATTCATTATTTGTCTGTCACAGTTATTACTTTTTTATTGTTATGAAAGAAATTGTTAATTTTTGTTAGGTCATCCTTTTACCTTTTAAGGGCATTTTATAGCTCATTTTTAGAGAATTTTTAGCTCAACAACTTCCGGGCCGCGCCGTGGCTCAGTGGTTAGACCGCTTGGCTCTCACCAAGGCGGCCTGGGTTCGATCCCATGCGACCGCAAAGTGATATTTGTAGTGGACAACACGGCGATGGGGCGGGTTTTCTCCGGGACCTCCGGTTTCCCCAGCCATCTCATTCCACCGGTTCTCCATCTTCATTTTATGTATCATCAGTGTCACCGCCTGCGGTGCCGTATGTAGTAAAAGCGGGCGTTAAACACTACTCATTTCATTTCAACAACTTCCGGGCCCTAGTAATTACAGTCTGATTTTTAAAAGAAGATACGCGAAGGTCATTTGTTTCTGCACGTGGGTGCTGCAATGTTGCCCAGTAGATCCCCTTTCTTTATCCTCTCAACACTTGAAACATAAACAAGGGTCCGAGTTATCTCACCTCAACAAAAGTATGCACAGTTAATACGTATTAGTCTATTTAATTTGTTCACACATTCACTGCGTTGTAGGGTCTTCACGTGTGATTTTTTAAATAAGTTTTGTACTGTGTAACTAATATTCCATACTTACCGTTATTGTTGCTATACATCGTAAGTTGACATTCCCGCACAATGCGGTAACTGTTTCTCCATAGAAACACACACGCGATGCACGTTCTAAAATCTAACATTTATCTTCAATTATATTTATTAATATTTCAGCTATTATCTTAACTACTCAAATCCAAATTAATATAAATAAACGTAGTGCAAAAAATAATGTGCAACACGCATGTGGTATACACATAACGGAATCTCGAGAATTGAAAAAACTCGGTCCAAGCGGCTCCTTTTTTCAAACCTTTCCTTGTTCCGTATACATTAGTATCGCAGTATATTATTATTAACGACTTTGTTAACTGACATGGTCACATCAGCGCCGCCGATATGCCGGAATTTTGGCCCAATGAAATCTTTTACGTGCAAGCATATCTACTGACATGGGACTGTCGCTTTTGGATAAAAGGAATAAGCTGTTCATTGATAAGGAGCAAACTCTCGTCTTCCTGTTGGCAGAATTCTCTAAGAGAACAGACAAGTTCTCTAGCTTGACTATGCAATGTAACAACCCGACCGTAAGCTGATTTTGCCTTGGGCCGTGATTCCTCGGTCCACCTCTAATCCTACCACTACTACGTCTTGCTTCCATAAAAACGTATTTTGTGTTTTAACAAAGTAGGCTTAACAATACTGAACGCAACTGAATACTCAAGCAAACTATGTTTCCCGTAAATATAACTAGTGATAACTGACCTGAGGAGTATGTGATTCACCAGTGTAACACTTCACTTTTTCTTTGTGTAACACTTCACTTTGAGAAAGAAGCCCTGCCCCAAGGAAAAGAAACAAATTGGTTCGACCACCACTGGGCAGGTAGCTCTTGTCATGGCAAGTTTTTATTGAAACTAGTATTTTTTATGCCTTGTGGTAATTTATGGGAATTTATAGCTTCTTCCCATTTTTTTTTTTTTTTTTTTTTTTTTTTTTTGGCATTTGGCTTATTTATTTTATAGTCATTTTGCGTTGATATGTTTCTTAAATTTTGACTAATTTATATCTGGCTATTGCCATGAACTAGTTTTTGTAAGGGCGCTGATGACCAAGCAGTTGAGCGCCCTTATATCCAAATCATCATCGCCAGTGTAACAATCTCGCAACCTTTGTTTACGTTACCATAACAACAAACTTCCCTTCTTACGCTTCGCGACCCTTGCTCGATGACCTTCACGTATCTTCTTTTAAAACTCAGACTCTAGAGAACGCTGTTGTGGTAACCCATGACTAAAATTGTTCCAAACCACCCGTCTGTAGGGTAAGGTGTGCATAGGTAGTCACACTGAAATTTCAATGCCATAGCCGGCATTTTCACTACGGATCTTCCGGTCTTTTACAATTCTTCAATTATACTAAAGTTACCTAGAAACCGAGCTCAGGCAGTTTCGTCTATGGCCCGCATTCGGGAGGTCCGGGCTCAATTCCCGTGGCCGACCTACCTGACCCATGGTCCTGCCCTGTCTCTCCATTTCATCTCCATTATCATTTCACATCGTCTCGCATCTGGTGGTCTCTTTCAGGGTAGAAGTGTCGGCGGGTGACCCGGCTGTGCATGGCAGGATGATATGCTCTGAGTGAACCACTTTCTCTTCCTGTGGGTTGGTTGCCGATATGCCCGATCTTGTGGGCTGTTTCCGGACCGCAGTCGGCTGAGCTGCCTGTTGTGCTGGTCTGCCGGGGAGTTTACAACTAGTAAAACGCAGGGACCTGACTTCTGCAGTGTCGTGGCTTTTTGGGACGGCCGCACTCTGTCTCCTCTCGCCTCATCCGTCCTCCCAGGAATGCCACACTTGGGGACATAGGTACAATAAATACAGACTGGTCGCAGTGCCGAATCCCCTCCGTACCGTGATCCAATCCAATCCAACTCATGACTGAAATAATTCTTCCACACTACTCGTGTGTAGGAAATATTTAGTTAGGTAGCTATTATGTGTTTCAAATGGGAAGAGTTCTGGCCTGTAGGGAATCAGATGCGTTAGAGCCTTCAGCGTCGCCACCTCGTTATCCCCACTCTTTTTATATTTCCCTCTCTCTCACTCACCTGCGACTGTTCTCAGCGCTAACGCAAACTGAATTTTTCAAAGTTTTATAATAATGCAGTTGTTGAAATGAAAATTGCAACGTGGATATTTGTACATTACGCAAATGGTTTAAATATTTAGTTTAAAAGTTAATTATAGTTTATGAATTACCTATTTTCTAATCCAACGAAAATACCAGCGGTACATCCGTATAGCTGTGAATGTTACTTACGTTAAGAGATAATTCGTCATTGTCTTCATCGTCTGAGTACTGCAAATTTATGATGATAGGTTCCAAAATCTCGTTACGTGCTATTTCTTTCCAAAAGTCATCTTGTTGTACATTATCTGATGTCTGACGCAGTTGTCCCACTCTTGTTGTGTTCCTTGTTAATTTCTTCATGAATAAGTCGTTCAATGTCAGTCAGTTTAAAAATATTATTTCTATTTGCAACATAATTTGAGTCCACATTAGCTCAAATGGATTGTTCTGGCAGTAGTAAGGGGTAAGGTGGATCGTATCTCATTGATCCAGTTGATACACTTTTTCATGGAAGAGTAACTGAATAATACTGCTTTGAACTCTCTAGAGTAAATAGAGATTACGAACCATTCATAAACCCAGATAATGTGATCAGACACGTTCTGCCAGACTAGCAAGAAGTGTATAGTTTCCTCTCATCGAATTTAACAAACACCTTTGCTTATTCAAAGTACATATTTCTTTTATCACGTCATGTCAAATTCAGTTCTGAGTAATTTCAAATATACGTTCCATGCCAACCAATAATGATATTCATTACAGTGGTTACGTCGTAATGCATTGTTATAATATAATGGTATCTACTTTAATTATTTGTATAAGGAAAATTATTTGAGCTAAAAATGAGGTTTTTAGGGTTATGTTAAATACATTAATTTCTCCTTCCTCATGGATCAGTTTTTTTAAAATCTGAGTTTTCGTCTTAGCGGGAATAGTATTTATTAGAGATTGATTAGTTTGGCGCTCGTCACACACCACTTAGGGGAATGCAATACAATACCACAGTACTCCGATTGGTTGTTCAACTAGTAGCGCTCAAGGACAAACACCTTCCCATTTGAAACATATAATAGACTGAAAAATTCAATTCCTTGGTCGGTATTTAAACCACGGAACTCCCGATCTTTTATGGTTGTCAGCTATAAGGGAGTTACCCAGTATGAACAGTACTTCAAGGACATTACCAGAAAATTAAAAATATATACTTCATTTCTCATAAAATATATTAAAACTTCTACATTATTACAGCAATTTTTTAGGAAATCAAAATTACTGAAAATATAAAGACACTTTAGAGTGGAGAATTTTTTAAAATTTTCGTGTCCTTTGAAGATGCTGAAATTTAATACCAAATCTGGTATTTAACCCACTTTTGTATTTTCAGGTATGCTATTCACTGGGAGATCCGTATTCCAAAAAATGTCCTTTCATAGCATTCAAAAGAATTCAAAACGTGCATTTCCAGTTATATCTGTATATCAACATTTTGGGCGGAATTCAACACCCCCTCTTCCCCCGGAAACAGCTGACATGACTGGCCGCTCCCGTCTGTTACATTTTTATGCAACAGGTGCAATTAACTCGCTGGTTGCATGTTCAGGAATCGACACTGTGCACGACAATCGAAGGAATTCACTTCATACTTTAATACGCTAAAACGCTCTGTTATCACTTAATTTCCTCCGCCTAGCAGCTATTCGTCTGGATTTAATAAAAAGTGTGACACCTTTTTAAACTCGTTCACAAACTTGTTAGTTTAAGTTCCAACGAATTAAAAAAAAAAAAAAAAAAAAAAAAAACATTACTTCAAAAAATACGGGTTGCTTGGATATCAAAGGGACCAGTGCCCGCCTCTGTAGCGTGGCAGTAGCGTATGTGCCTCACGTTCTAAAGGTTCCGAGTTCTAATTTGGTCAGAATAAGTTATCTGGGTAATCTGTTTCCCAGGGTTTTCGCTTATTCTGAAAGATGAGTGTCTGGTAACTATAAGCTCTGTGGACCCTGGACGCATTTGAGCACTTTTTCACCTCATTTCATTCTTCGTCCGATATGACTTAACGTTGGAGGATGTAAATTAAAAAAAGAAAGTTATTGATATTCAATTTCTCGGAATTACAAAGCACCTCAACTACAAACTTCTGCGCTGTAAAGACTTGCGTGGCCGATCCTCAAGAGTAGGATGTATAGGGTGTTTCAAAACGACACCGAACGAACATATAGAAGTAGTTGCTCAGCTTGTATGTGACCCATAGTTTTTACCGCCAATAAGCCACATAAAATAAAGGCTCCAGAATGAATGTGGATTACTCACTGACAGGAAAAACGACGCGTGCCTCACACTGTCAGAGTTCGCAGGTATAGGTCACATGCCGTGTCGCGTGCTGTAATTGTAAACATACCGGCATACTCCACAGTAGCTTGCTACTCTTTAAGAATTTCTGTGGGTTATGAAACCCCAATAGCTGTTGCTTAGCTATTGCTTATGAGGGTTTAACTTGCTCCAAAATTCCGTTATAGCAGTCCATGATGGCAAATAAGCTGGTGGACAAATGCAACTTATATCTTTTAGAGGGAAGCTAATGTTAGTGAGGTTGAGGATGGAAGCATTAAATGATAAACAGAACAGAAAACAACATCAAAGAATTGTAGATATATTAGCCAAAACTAAATGGCTTATACAATCAGACGACCATTTTATTTTACGTGTTTCATGTTACTAAATGAAGCATTTGTAACTGAAAAGGAAGCTGTTGATATTTACAGTATGTGGTTGAAAGTATTGTACAATTAAGATCATAACAAAATGCTCTGAAGTTAAACAAATATCATTGATGTAACTACTTTTACAGTTCATATTGTTAATGAAACTAAATTAATCGTGCTTCAACTCTTCCATCCATCAAAACCATATCCGTCATTTCGGCGTTCGTATAGCGCTCCATATTGCTCGGATTTGCTATCTAAGTACGCGCAAAATCCTCTCTGTTAGGACGGAATGTGTAGTTTTACACTGAAGGGCAACCTTGCAACTGTCAGAGTTATTAGTCGACAATTTCACAAGTAACTGACCTTTGCCCCATTACCTGAAAGGTAGGCGAGGGTCACTGATAAAGAGCAAGGAGTAATGTTTTTGTTTTCGTGGCCGGTGCGTCCCAACAACTTTTGAGTTCCGCACACCAGTGGTTCCTGCGCTGCCTAATCACAAAGTCATGTAATATTTAATGTTGTATAAAATGATACCTAAGAGAACTTCGAAGCTGCGACACCGAAATTTGGACTAGTTAAGTTATAAACTATGCAACGGCTATAAACGTTCGGTGTTTGTTTTGAAACAACCTGTATCATTTAAAACACGTATATAATATGCGAATATCATTGTTGCAAATGTTACTTCATCAACTGCACTATTATAAAAGTTTGTAACATTCAGTTTGTGTACCCTTACGTTTAGAGCTAAGGTCTAGGATAATGTGGAGAGAGAGGGAAATATGGAAAGAGTGGGGTTAACGAAGTGGCAATGCTGAACGCGATAACGCATATGATTGGCGGCGGTCCAGAACTCTTTCCATAATACATTCACTATACATTGCTTTGAAATACAAGTCTGTCTTACGTAAACCATTTCGACCGTAGTAATCAGTGATTGAGTAATAGGCAACCGAAATGGAATAAAAAGGACCACAATTTCGATTTATTGGAAAGATAGAGTCAGACTGAAAAATTCAATGCCATAGCCGGGATTTGAACCAGGGATCTTCTGGTCTCCGTCCAGCCACTCTAAACCATTGAGCTACTATGGCCAACGTGCCGACATGACATTAAATTCTCCAACTGACTCGTGTTTTTCCCGGTAAACCACTAGGAGTTCTCATAAACACATGAGCCAACTACCTTAATGGAGACTTACTATGCTGTAAGTACTTTAAGGCCCGGGCTTTATAGTTCGGAACACTATTAGGTACAATTAATGGAAATTAATTGTTCTCTCACACTGATCGTGTGTAGGCTAAAGTATGGAAAGGTAGAGTCAGAGTGAAATGTTCGATTTATTCTTAAAAATGATGTGTGTGTTGAAATTTGGCTCAAAATACTATGAACCATGCACAATTTCGTCAATTAGGATATTTACATCTGTAGATGTGTAGCGCCCATTACATCACATTCGCAAGTTTATCACGATGCGGCCCGCAGCATAAAGAGAAGCCGCGAGCTGTAATTCGAACGGCGTTCTGTTGCAGATGCGAATAAATAAACAAACGCAAACCAAGGTCTTCTTGGATCCTAACAAGTAAATTATATTTGCCTTCCATACGAGCAGGTCTGTCAAATAAGATCGCAGTAAACATATTGTATTTGCACTCGAAATCTCTGCCGTGTGTGTAGCTAACTTTTGCCTTTGCACAGCAAGAAGGAAAAGAAATACATGGCAGGAAAGGGATGTGGCAGTTATCTGCTTCAACATTTTGTGCGGATATTCTGTAAAGGATATTTAACAATGACTCTGCCATTCAGAGAATGTCTGGACTCACTTCTGCACAAATTATCAAAACCTCATGAAACTAGATGTCATATTGCGTAATAGGAAGTTAAAGTGATACTTATCAGGTCGAGAATAGGTACTAGATCTGATAAGTAGCTTACAATTCGTGGTTAGCCAATTACTTTTTGCAATACTTGAAAAAACGTAATCGCAATAATTTATCAAAATTGTTTTTCCATATTTTATTGGACATTAAGGAAAAAATAATGAATTGAAATGTGAACAAATGAAAAGCTACCTATATTCCAGAGCACAGCCTTATTAGGAAAGAAAGTCCTTGTTTTTTTCTATCAATATTAATCTGTGCATCTGATGTTAATTCTTCCATGTTTTGTTTAGTATGTTTTGAATTACTAGTGCTGTTTTCAAGATGGGAAGAAGCAATAACTTTGGTGTATGGCTCAGTCGGTAGAGCACCTGCCTGTCGTGCTAGGGGTCCCGGGTTCGATTCCCGGCGGTGTGAGTGGGGATTTTTCTCCGACCAAGATAATTCCCCATCTTCCCCAGAGTCTGGAAGTATGAATGAGAGTGTGAATGTGCGCGTGATCTAATGATTAAAAAGTAAAGATAACGAGCTAACACCTTCAGTATGTTCCAAAGCAGAACGGCCGCCAATATGACCATAGCAGTTAAAGGCGGGGTATAAGAAATCGGCATGGGAATCGTGAATCGTGATTACATAATAAAAGAGTTACAACCCTTAAAGTGGAAAAAGTGTAGTAATAAATCACAGTATATTGACTTCGTCAAACCCAATTGTGTGTAATGGCAGTGATGACAATTTAACTAGAACAACCAGTTTTCAGTTAATAGATACAGAACTGTTATCTTTACCTTCAGCGTAAATTTTGTACTGGCATATCAGAGGACACCAAGAAACGAAATGCATGCATTATTAGTTACATTATTATTCAGTAGCCAAAAGTGTAATAATGAATATACATTTTTTCTGGAATTAAATCAATAGTTGAATTGTTTTTAAAGGTACTTGCAGAAAGTACAACGTGTAAGTACTTTTAAGACCCGGGCTCTATAGTTAACCACTATTAGGTCAATTAATGGAAATTAATTGTTTTTTCACACTGGCCATGTGTAGGCTAAAGTATGGCTAAAGTATGGCTAAAGTACTTACATGTTGTAGGTCGCCATTAAGGTGTCTCATGTGTTTATAAGAACTCCTAAGTGGTTACCGGGAAAAATACAAGTCAGTTGGAGAATTTAATGTCATGTCGGCACGTTAGTCATAGTAGCTCAATGGTTAGAGTGGCTGAACGGCAACCAGAAGATCCGTGGTTCACATCCCGGCTATGGCATTTAACTTTTCAGTCTGACTCTATCTTTCCATAATTGAAAATATTTTTTTATTAGTCGAGATTTATGGCCCCTCGGTCCACCGAACTAGCCCCTGCGATTTCTATCTCTGGGGTAACTTAAAGCATAAAATGTACAAGATAAACCCACACATACTGGAAGAATTAAAACAAACTATCCGCCAAGAAATTAATTGTTCTTTCACACTGGCCGTGTGTAGGCTAAATTGTGGAAACGTAGAGTCACACTGAAAAATTCAATGCCATAGCCGGAATTTGAACTACGGATCTTCTGGTTTCCGACCAGCCGCTCTACCATTGAGCTACCATGGCCAACGTGCCGACATGACATTAAATTCTCCAACTAACTCGTGTTTCTCCCGGTAAACCACTTAGGAGTTCTCATAAACACATGGGACAACTACCTTAATGGCGACTTATAACATGTAAGTACTTTATCCGCCAAGAAATTGCTAATATTTCTGAACGTGAACTATGGCGGGTATTGAAGGTGACAAATATGTTACCCGGACTAGGGCGACAACATCTCCTTTAATAACATGAGTAAGCAAAACCTTTAAAAGTAATTTTAAAAATGTCGCATGGTTTTATCCGCGCCTTTCTATAATATGGCCGACGGCAACGAGTGCTGAGGTCGCGGCCAGGCAAAACACGCGCAGCCGGTTAGGATGCTTTTAGGTCTCTCGCTATGTGACCCTAATAGCAATTTCTAGCATCTTCACAAATGCACCGTATTTCATTTATGAATATATCTGATTTGCCAATGATAACTCTATACTACACAATCAACATTCATTAAGCTCTTCCAATTAGGGCATGTTTTGTACATTGAGTTTGATAGACCGTATAAATTAGGTTGCTTTTATTTCAAAAGTTTTGCTTTGTGAGTATTTTAAATTACGGATTACAGCTACCTCCTGCTGGAAATTTTAATTTCATTTAAAATACTATTGATTAAATGTCATAATATTGAATGTTAATTAACTAAGTGTCCGCTAATCTCCTCAACAAACGGGACAATCACTCATTTTTAATTAAATTATAATTTAATGGAACCTCTATGGATTTAGCCTGTCTGCATAAGCGTTATTTAATTTAACTATTCTAACTATGAGGGCTGTTCAATAAAGAATGATCACAATTTTTTTGACAACGTACCTTTACTCATCCTCATAATTTTGAAGGTCCTTCTCAAAATAGTCTCCCCTGAATGCGATGCACTTGTCCCAGCGTTTCTGTCAGTCTTCAAAGACATGCCGGAAAACATTTTCTGAAAGATCCTTCAAAATCGCCTCCGCCGCCTTCACCACTGTTTCTGGTGATGGATATTGTCTCCCACGAAGCCGTTTCTTCAAGTTAGGGAATAGAAAAAAAGTAAAATGGAGCTAAATCCGGACTATAGGGAGGGTGAGGGATGCACTTCACGTTGATTTTTGCAAGATATTCAGCAACAACATTAGCAATATGCGGCCGCGCATTATCGTAGTGCAGCATCCAGCCTGCTTCAGGAAAATGTCGCCCGCAATGAAATGTTCAGTACTTCAGAAAGTGATCTTAAGATAATTCGTCGATCCTCTCTCACAATGGCAGCAGCAGTGTTGATGTTTTCTTCCGTAAGAGCAGTAACTGGAGCACCGGGTCCACCTTCCTTTGAAATTTAAACATTTTAAACCACCTTCGAGCTGTGCTGTAGGGAAGAACAGACTCTCCATAGGCCTCCTGTAACATTGTATAGGCCTCAATTGAAGACTTGTTGAGACCAAAGCAGAATTTCAAAGCCTCATATTGTTCCTCGCGTGTTACCTCCATTTCAGCAGTAGGTGATACCGAATATGTATGAACTTGCCTGGTTCTAATATTCGGGAACCAGGAGAATTAACAATGAAACTACTACGGCGTGTTTACTTCACATTGAGCAAACAGACTATAATAAGATTGAATTTTAGTGCGAAAAATTATGACTGTAATAAAATTATGATCATTCTTAATTGAACAGCCCTCGCAGAAGCTGCAAAAATTAGTGAAAAATATATCAGAAAAAAATGGATGTTTTGCATCTTTCAAAAGTTGTTCGCTATGTAATGGTTTTGACATTCATACACTTCACACAACGAGAAGGGAAATAAAGCGACTTCGCATTTGAGAAAGGTATACGTATTGGAAAACACAAACCACTAACAAGGAATATCTCGGAAACGATTAGGTCCATAAGAGCATATCTCATATAAACTATTTTTTTTATTTTATTTTTTTAACTAGATCTACATTTTTTTATAGTATGAGGGCTGATCAACAAAGACAGACTGATTATTTCCTCTAGCTTCCGTGATAGTTTCGTATCTGTAACATAAATATTTGAAAAGATCGGGTTTTTATGTATAATGTCGGTAGGCGGCAGCACTCTCTTAATGATACGTTGGTAGTAATGCTCTATTTTGTAGACCCTACGTGCATTTCGCATACCAGTCAATGGAGGTGACGCGAGAGGAGCAGTACAGCGTAATCAAATACTGTTTTCGTTTAAACAATACAGCATCATTATGATCCTGAAGGAAAATAAGCCAGCACAGTGTGGAAATCGCCTGGTTTTCCAACACCAAAAAACGCTAAAGTTGTTCCATCTGCAGGGAAAGTGATGGTGATCACATTTTTTTTTTACTGTAATGGATTTTTCTTCTTCTAATTGACGTCGTCCAACGTTAAGTCATATCGGACGATGAATGAAACGGGTGAAATGATGCTCAAACGAGTCCGGGCTCCATGGAGCTTAGAGTTACCTGACATTTGTCTACCTAGATAAGGGAAAACCCCGTAAAACAACCTTATCCAGGTAACTCACTCTAACCAAGATTCGAACTCGGGACCTCCTGAACGCGAGGCAGACACGCCACCATCCACGCTACCGAGACGGGCTGTAATGGAATGTTTTACCAACATGCAGTTCCCCCTCACACTACTGTTACAGCAGCATACTACACGTCAGTATTGCCTACACTGAGAAAGTACAATGCAAAGAAACGACCAGAGCTTTCTCGGACTGGGTGGCGACTTCATCATGATAATGCACGGCCTCACGTCGCAAATCAAGTCATGCAGTTTCTGGCTCGATTCAACAATACCTGTGTACCACATCCACCTTACAGCCCCGAGCTTGCAGCATGTGACGTTTTTTTTCATTCTCATCACTTAAGGCAAAGCTTAGGGGTATTCCATTTGAGAACTCTGAAGCACTGCTCAAGAAAAGTGAGGTGATTCTCAAGGACCTGACAAAGAATGGTCTGCAGCACGTGTTCAAGGACTGACAGAGACGCTATAAAAAGTACATTGAATTAGGAGGGGACTTCTTTGAAATAGATCATGTAAATTATGGAAACGTAGAGTCAGACTGAAAAATTCAATGCCATAGCCGGGTATGTAAACATTGAATTGCTGTAATAATAATCTCACGGGCGCTGAGGACCTTTAGCACTCGTGGTAACTCTGACGTTACTAGAGGAAGCTCGGACCGAACTGCGGAGCCCCTACCGTCGGGGAGTTGTTCGGATTGGGTTGGACTCGAGGGGTAGTGTGTTCCCGACACCCACGGGGAATTAGGTACCTCCGGCCAGGGTACGGCCGCCCAGATGGGGTAGAGGGTTGCCTCATAAGTCCCGGGTACTAGCCTACAGAACTAGATCACCAGGCGGCCCCACCGACGTTTTCAGTAGTCTTCCCTGCGGGGTTGACGCGCGTAAGTGACGTATCCACTTCCTCCCGTATTGACGTTGTTGTCAACGGAAGGGGGGTTTAATATATCAGGTATTGCCCTATAGATCCTCTGCACATAACTGTGGAAAAAAGATCAGTCTGTCTTTGTTTATGAGCCCTCGTGTTATTTTGTCTATCTCTCACGGTTTACCAGTTATACAAAGGTCATTCAGAATGCAGAGGACTTCAAAGAGACTTTTCCCAGAAAACTGAAGATATGCGTTTCATTTATCATGAAAATATAAAAGAAATTACGGTACTTTAATCATAATCCTTCTGGAAATTTTTGAGAAAGTCAAAATTTTCTGAAAACTTCCCGATGCAATTGAATATTTGTCGCCCTTAAGCTGTAGACCAGAAGAAAAATGAAAGAACTTTATATACAAACCTGGACTTGATGTAGCGCTGTGGCAGGATGATGTGACTCACCTGAAACAAATGAAATATATCAGATAAGAAAACAGCGCTTCGAAAAGCATGACTAATTCATAAGAATCACACTTTTAACGTGAAATCATGGATAAACTGCTCAGTAGTGCACAGAATGTTACTGCGCATGCTCTGTTTAGAACACTATTTATAGTGAAAATTCTGCGTATATATCGATAATTATTTCTTACAGTTTTAAATTTTGCATCTGTGTATTAAAATAGACGTTAGATCTATCTACTCCAGTCTGTTTTAATAAACAAACTTGTCAATTTTCGAATATATAACAAAGAACGCTTAAAAGGCTATTCACAGAAACTTAAAGCTATAAATTACAATTATATTGAAGATATCTTAAGCATATAGTGTGTTAATCATAATTGTCGGAGCCAATTTTGAAAAAATTAAAATTGTGAAAAATTTCTTTATATAAGGCGAATAGAGGTATTTTCTTTCTTCCCTTCTTTAAGTGTAATATTACTCTTTGGAAGATCATAACTTAAATACTAAGATTGGTATTCACCTCCCTTTTCGTTTTTGAGTTACGAGGGCTGTTCAATAAAGAATGTTCACAATCTTTTTTGACAACGTACCTTTACTCATCCTCCTAATTTTGATTGTCCTCAAAATAGTCTCCCCAGCGTTTCTGTCAGTCTTCAAACACATGCTGGAAACCATTTTTTGAAAGATCCTTCAAAATCGCCTCCGCAGCTTTCACCACTGCTTCTGATGGCAGAAAATGCCTCTCACGAAGGCATTTCTTCAAGTCAGAGACTAGAAAAAAAGTCACATGGGGTTAAATCCAGACTATAGGGAGGGTGAGGGATGTACTTCACGCAATAACATTGGCAATATGCAGCCACGCATTTAGTGGTGAGCATCCAGCCTGCTTCACGGAAATGTGGTCTTTTGCGCCTAATATGGACTAGCAATGTTTTCAGAACATCCCTGTAGTATTGTCCAGTTACTGATGTGTGTGCAGGTACAACTTGCTGATAAACCATTCCACGAATATCAAAGAATGAGATGACATTAACTTTCCCAGCAGAAGCAACCACTTTTGCTTTTTTGGGGTTGGTGATGAAGGAGATTTCCACACTGAGCTTTGCTGTTTGCTCTCAGGATCAAAATGATGTAACCAATTTTCATCAACAGTGATTACGTTTGAAAGAAACTCCGGATCTTCCTCTAACATCAACTTTAACTTCATGCAGACCTGGATGCAGTTGTTCGGGAATCAACAGTCTTGGAACCCATCGCTCACAAACACGTCTCATGTGTAATGTTTCTGCCACCAACGTGTGGGTGGCACCAAGTGAAATGTTCAGTATTTCAGAAAGTGATACTAAGGTAATTCGTCGATGCTCTCTCACAGTGGCAGCAGCAGTTTTGATGTTTTCTTCCATAAGAGCAGCGGGTCCACCTTCCTTTGAAATTGATTGCCTCCCCTCTTTAAACCACCTAGGAGCTGTGTTGTTGGGAAGAACAGACTCTCCATAGGCCTCCTGTAACATTGTATAAGCCTCAACAGAAGATTTGTTGAGACGAAAGCAGAATTTCAAAGCTGCATATTACTCTTCGCGTCTTACCTCCATTGCAGCGGTAGACGATACTGGACATGTCTGAACTTGCCTGGTTCTGACAGGCGGGAACCAGGAGTACCAACGATGAAACTACTACGGCGTTTTGTTTCACATTAAACTAACAGAATATAATAAGACTGACTTTTTGTGCGAAAAAATTATGACCGTAAAAAATTATGATCAACTTTTATTGAACAGCCCTCGTAGCAGAACACAAGCTCTACACGTATCAAAATGTACCTTTTTCTCGTCTTAAGAGGCGCTAAAAGCATATTTTATGGTGAAATATTATGGAATTTTGGGTGGGATGCAATACTTCCGTATCTTAATATATGTAACTTCTGTTAGAGAAGAAAAGAATAACGATTTCGCAATTCAGAAAATTATAGTTATTACAAAATTCAACC
Organism: Mantis religiosa; assembly: GCA_030765055.1. Classification (NCBI taxonomy): domain Eukaryota; kingdom Metazoa; phylum Arthropoda; class Insecta; order Mantodea; family Mantidae; genus Mantis; species Mantis religiosa. The sequence goes on along the minus strand of CM060949.1, from coordinate 195,018,548 downwards.
GAATAACAAGGATTATCTCGGAAAAATAAATAAAATTAAGGAAAATTCAGTAAAAAATATATTTATCATAAATTTTGTGCTTTAAGCAGAACTGCACTTTATGTGAAGAAGATATATATATATACATATATATACATATATACATACACACACACACACACACACACACACACACACACACACACACACACACACACACACACACGATTAACCAGTTGCGCAGAAGACATCCAAAAGGAAAGAAAAAGAAGGAAGAAAAAAAAAAAAAAAGAAACCTCAGAATCTATTTCCAGAGTAGTCGATATATACATTTAATTTGACGGAAATAAATATCTCCCACCTATGGTAATTGAATCAAAACTACTAATACATCAATTAAAACATTGTTATTTATTCACAAAAAGAATTTCGGTTTACCCAAACACGCCTGCTTCTGCTGTGTGATGTTAGCGTGTCTGCCTCACATTCAAGAGGCCGAGTTCATATATCGGTTAGAGCTAGTTATCTGAATAAGGTCTTATCCTGGTTTTTCCGTATCCTGAAAGATGTCTGGTAACTCTAAGCTCTATGTACCCTGTACTCATTTGAACATCATTTCATTCGACATCCGATATGACTTAACGCTGGAAGACGTTAAAAAAAATTACAAACAAAAAAACGATACTGTCAGTTGACTGTATTATATATGTATCAACGCACCAGTGTATCGGAATTTCTTTCCGCAGTTCTTTTACGCTGAAACGAATTTTATATAAAATTAATATAAAAAGTATTAATACTTTCTCAACATATTATTATAAACAATTTACGTACGTTGTTTATTTTTAATTTCAGTCTTTCTATTACTTAGCTTATATTTTTATTTGCACCTTCAAAACGTGTCCTATTTTCCCGGCGTTTATGTGTAGAAAATAGTTATTTGTGGTGGTAGTGAATCAAGACGTACTTTATCCACGAGTGGAAGGTTTGTTAATTTTCGCCAGTGTATAGGTCAATTTTTAACATTTATGTGCGTTGTGTACTTTTTAAAAAATAACAAAATTGCTTAATTTGTAAAACTGTATATTAGTATACCTAAAATTAAGGACTACTTTTAGCGTTGAGCTCTGATATTCACAAATATTACGCAAACAAATGGGAGGAGTATTTTAGAGGGAGGTCAGCAGCGGTGGAGATGATGTAGATCGCGCCCCGAGTTCATCGGAACGTATAAGAGTATTATGAATCACTCGTGACAGCCTCTAAAAGGTTGACTTATTGTTAGGCAAGTCGATTCCTGTACGGCGCTGGCCGAGTTACGCAACCACATCAAGGAGAAAGGAAAATGGAGCTGACTAACCAAAGAAATGCCACGTTACTCTCCGATTAAAATAAACCAGTTCAGCATTTAAGGAAAACAGAGATGAATCACAGAGATTAAGGAACGCGTTTTCAAAATAAAAAAAACTGTCCAATTTGGCATAAATAACAAACGCTTGGTATGTCTATTAAAGTTATTATCTTTCTGGTTAATGAGTACAGTTGTTATGGGAGGTGACTCTTGGTTTAGAGAGGTCAGAGAAGACGGGAATATACGAGGGCTGTTCAATAAAGCATGATCATAATTTTTTTTACGGTCATAATTTTTCGCACTAAAATTCAATCTTGTATTCTGTTAGCTTAATGTGAAACAAACACGCCGCAGTAGTTTCATTGTTGGTACTCCTGGTTCCCGCCTGTGAAAACCAGGCAAGTTCAGACATGTTCAGTATCGCCTACCGCTGCAATGGAGGTAACACGCGAGGAATAATTTGAGGCTTGAAATTCTGCTTTGGTCTCAACAAATCTTCAGTTGAGGCATATACAATGTTACAGGAGGCCTATGGAGAGTCTGTTCTTCCCTATAGCACAGCTCGAAGGTGGTTTAAAATGTTTAAAGAGGGGAGAAAATCAATTTCAAACGAAGGTGGACCTGGTGCCACAGTTACTGCTCTTACACAAGAAAACATCAACACTGCTATTGTGAAAGATGATCGACGTATTACCTTAAGATCACTTTCTGAAATACTGAACATTTCATTGGGTGCCTCCCACACGTTGGTGACACAAACATTGTACATGAGAGGTGTTTGTGCACGATGGGTTCCAAGACTGTTGATTCCCGAACAAAAGGACTTTCGCATGCAGGTCTGCCTGCAGTTAAAATTGATGTTAGAGGAAGATCCGGAGTGTCTTTCAAACGTAATCACTGCTGATGAAACTTGGCTACATCATTTTGATCCTGACAGCAAACAGCAAAACTCAGTGTGGAACTCTCCTTCATCACCAACCCCCAGAAAAGCAAAAGTGGTTGTTTCTGCTGAGAAAGTTATCATCTCATTCTTTGATATTCATGGAATGGTTTATCAGCATGTTGTATCTGCACACACAGTTGAGTCAGTTGAGTCCAGAGGTTCTGCTCCCATCAGTCCTGGACCCGTTGGACCAAGACCCGGGATTCCTTAACCAGGGAGTACCCGAACTGTCCCAAAAGGCGCCCGGCGTACTCCGCGGGGCTTTCCATAGGTCAAGACCTGGGTTACTAACAAGCTCTCCCCCCATCTGGTCCAAGGACACAAGACGGGATGGAAGTGGATACGCCACTTACGCGCGCCAACATCAAAATGGGAAGGCTACCGATATGACCTCGGTGGGGCCGCCTGGCGGTCTAGCACACCTTCTACTAGCTCTACAGGCTAGTACCCGGGAATATTAATGGTTTCCCTCAAACCCATCCGGAGACGTACCCGATTACTCACGTGTATCGGGAACCACTGCCCCCTCGAGACCAACCCAATCCGAACAACTCCCAAAGGGAGGGGCTCGAATGTTCGGCCCGAGGTTCCTCTAGTAACGTCAGATGTACCACGAGTGCCAAGGGTCCGCAGCGCCCGCACCACGAAGCAGGCTGGATGATGCACCACGATAGTGCGCGGCCGCATATTGGCAATGTTGTTGCTTAATATGTTGCAAAAATCAACGTGTAGTGCATCCCTCACCCTCCCTATAGTCCGGATTTAGCCCCATGTGACATTTTTCTATTCCTTAACATGAAGAAACGCCTTCGTGGGAGGCATTATCCATCATCATAAGCAGTGATGAAGGCTGCGGAGGCGATTTTGAAGGATCTCTCAAAAATGGTTTCCAGCATGTCTTGGAAGACTGGCAGAAACGCTGGGACAAGTGCAACGTATTCAGGGGAGACTATTTTGAGAAGGACCATCAAAAGGATGAGGATGAGTAAAGGTACGTTGTCAAAACAAGATTGTGACCATTCTTTATTGAACAGTCCTCGTAGTACAGTCCAATTTGATCATCAGCACTGCGTACGTAACACGACGTATATGTTTGCACTTGCTAAATCGATATCCCTTGTCTTTAAGTATTCTCCAGAATGTGTCCTTCTACCTTCATAGGTTTACGTACTGTAGGAATTTCTCCTCTCTGTTGGTAAAACTCGAGAGAAGTTCTGTTGTTTTTCGTACTCATGAGCTCGAACCTTTTTGTATGTGAGCAATGTTGAAAGTTTTTCTCTCGTACACTTTGTATTTTGAACTTCTTTCACTATTGCTGTACAGCTCGTTGTTGTAACATTATTTAACGTAATAATTAGACCTTTACGTTTCTTTTCTGTACAAAACTGTAACACATTGCATATTAATTTTCTACTTTGTGAGCGTATGACAGTGTTTACATTTTGACTTGATTCGAACCGTCCACTATGAGAGACTCAACTACTGTATTGCCGAACGGTACAGGGAATGGTGACGTAATACCGCTTATCTGTTTTTACGCAAGCTTTCACTGTTGGCCACCTGTTGAATACTGAGAATAAACAAGGTTCTGTTGAGGTTACTTAAACTGCCAGTATTTCTCCCCAATGAGATTTTCTCTATAAATAAAGACGAGGAAGTCACAATGATGAAATATTATTACAAATTGTGACATTTGTAATTGTTAACAGTGCATTTGCATAAGTTCTCCCGACACTTTTTATATATACTTTCTGTCTTTCCTGAGTTTTCATTAGCTCAGAATATTTCTCAACTCCAAGTTGCATTGTTGGTTAACCACCGGTCTATCTGATTCTAACCTCGCGGGATTAAATCCAGCCCATACCGATAACTTTTTAAATGTGCTTAAAAGTGACATCCCCATATCGCTAGTAAAACTCTTGCAGTATGAAATGCCTTGCAATTGACAGTGACAATAATAAACAAAATATTTATTTTGTGGCTGTTGGAAGGTGCAACTAAATGGGCAACAGATCTGCAAGCTAGTTACGTGATGTTATATACGAAATAAACCTGTCGCATGCTGGCTACCGGCTGAACCATCCGGCTTTGTATAACAAATCTCCACTGTTTACATGTAATTGCAAGTAAACGAGTCATCTTGATGTCCTGAATATGCGGAAGAAGTCGGGACCTCCGCTATCGGATATCTACCTGACTATACATCGACCATGTCCTTCAATAACTCTCCGTCAGCGAGTTTGTGGAAACAGAAGGAGCCCGTAGAAGGAAAAAAAAGTTGAAAATTTCACAATGAAACAACCAACTCAGCTTGCCTTCGGTAGCTCGTATAGGATGATAGTGAAATATGTATACAAACGCACTAAGACGTCTTTCCCTTGTCAAATAAACTACTGCTAGAAGAAATTACTTTGTACTTTTTAGTAAAGAATTGAAGATTTATTTTTAAAAAATATTCCACTTTGGAACAAGGTAGCTTGAAAAGCCATTGTTGTTGGGCGGATGTTGCACGTGGCAGTGAAAGTATAAAGTTAGGTTAGCTTAGATACTTGGGGATGGCATAAGATATTAAACGGTAATCGCATCAGGAAAAGGACGGCTTTGCGACACATGACGTGTTCATCTCCGAGACCTCGCAGAAGGAACACCGTATACATCGTCTGCGACCTCTATCGGCAGGCCTGAGTTCGATTTTTTCGAAATTTCCCCGAGTCGGTAGGCGAAGTAGAGGAAGGACAATTACATCCCTTATTTTCTTGTCCCTACAATTCTCCTTGCTTCGTCCTCCACCTGACAGCTGTTTCAGGATTGATCAGCGTCGAATATAGGGGCGGCGGCTCCAGGGGTACTGCCTACGTGTCATGGCACTACCTTTAAAAAGGACGGAAATACGATTTTAAATCACTTGTATAACCCTAATACCGTCATGCTTACTATTGTTCAAACGTAGAATGTCTTGTCAATAAACACAAAATCACAGTAGCTGAAGGGATTCATTGTAAGTTCTCTGTCTGAACACTATTATATATTCTATAGACATTTATGTCCGATTTCCCCAACAGATGTTAAAATGAACTTTAACAAATGTAACGTAACAATTGTCACAGCACTAACACAGCTGTTAAATTTCTTGCATTTCAGCAACCTATTTTCTGAAGATGTTAACGCCAAGAGACTTATAAATATTACAATTATAGAAGGCTATGGATGAGTCGTATTATTTTCTGAACGTACTGAGATGCGCTTTTGTTTTCATTTTCGCCTGCATACAGCTGAAAAAATGGCGGGTGAACAAGATCGTAAGAGACGCCGTGGGACAAAGAATTGTTAATTGAATTGGTGACGAACTATAGGTATGTCGTGGAAAATAAGAGGACGGATGCGATGAATGTAAAAGAGAAAGATGTCACCTGGGAAAATAAGCACCAAACAGCACCAAACAGCTTCATCAGTATTACGTAAATTTAAAACGAGGAGCGAAGGACAAGTGACGAGTGACTTGAACGTTTCAAGACGGGAGGTGGACAGTGTATTATCCACATAATTCAGTGAATTATAAAATCGCAAAGTTATTAATACTTGAAGCAAAGGCGAGATCGGCATATTCCTTTCAATGCATGTTCTAACTCAGTATTACGTAAATTTAAAACGAGGAGCGAAGAAGGACAAGTGACGAGTGACTTGAACGTTTCAAGACGGGAGGTGGACCGTGCATCATCCACATAATTCAGTGAATTATAAAATCGCAAAGTTATAAATACTTGAAGCAAAGGCGAGATCAGCATATTCCTTTCGATGCATGTTGTAACCTCTCTTGTACTTCCGCAGTAACCTTCATAGCAACTTGTTTCGACTGTCTGTACCTCTTTAGAAAATTTTCTTTCGATAGCTCCTCAAAATCATTTCTTCTTATCGGCCGTACTCTATTACCAATACCATTCAGGCGGACTTAAATATAGCAAATCGACATCAACAGCTGAGTTCATCCCATCTATTTACATTGTTAAGGGACTTAACAGAAATATGGCATGTTAGTTTATGAAGAGATTTAACACGAGTGTTAAGCTAACACTTGTTGCTGAAATGCAATTTTTTTAACAATTGCTAAACTCGTGTTAAGTCTTAACATCTCTTGGTGAAATCGGACATAAGTGTCGGGCACGAGTCCTTCTCCGCAATCACAACTACGTGCCATACATCGACAGACGTGAGAAATCATATATAACGTCAATGTACATTGTAATAAGGAGAAAGAAGATGGAATCAAAATATCTTTGTATCCAGCGGCTGTATTGGTAATTTACTTTTGTGTATAGTAATCAATATTACATATCTTCCTTTTAACCCTTGTGTCATAGATAACTATTCATGACAAAGGAAGTGTATTATCTTGTATTTTCTGGGAAAGTCCTCAGAAGTTCTCTTCGTTCTGAATGACTTGTGTAACTGGTAAACTGTACGAGATACAAAAAATATTACTACACAAAAAAATGTATATCTCTATAAAACTATTATACGTTTTTACCCGAGTTAGCCATTTCCGAGGTACTCCTTGTCTTTGGTTTGCATTTTCCAGTGTTTGTGCTACTCTCAAATGGTAAGTCGTTATTCATTTTTTATTTATTTCAGTTTTAAATTGCTTATTTATTTTTATCTCTTGCCCACACAAAGAAAACGAAATAGTAGAAGGACTTTCTTGAATAAACTGCTTTATTATCTTATCAATTCAAAAAATTGCTCCTAGGTTGATCTTCTAATTCAAATTGTGCTTTATTACGAGGTTTACGTGCAGTAGCACAAACAATTTCTTATGAAGTTAGCTTGGCTTTAATTTCAAAGACGTAACACAGCGAGCGGGTTTAAAACATTTGACTATCATTTAAAGTCTACTATATTCCTATATTCCCTTTAACTTACAAATAAATACGTAGTATTTATTATTATATCTTAGTATTAGTACTAATCTTTACTTCGACTACATATTTCCACATACGTCACTATCCTCGTACAGACCAATCAGGTATTAGGATTCCTCAAATCCCGACCAATCAATGATCTCTATATCGATAATTGTAAACCATGCATAACCATGCATGCTCCTTTACTGTTAGGTATAACGATCACTTGAGCAGTGAAGACAAGCGCGATATTCAACCAGTAACGTGGTGACTGATAGATTTGGCCAAGAGACAAGATACGAAATAAATCTTCTAATTCAACAAGCAAAGCCAAAGAATACCGAAATAAAAATGAAGTATGTTTGGATAGTGACGTATGTGCAAAATAGTCAACTTAAATAGTTGCAACTTTATTGTAGTTTAAAATACGAGGGCTCTTCAATAAAGAATAATCATAATTTTTTAAGATCGTAATTTTTCGCACTAAAATTCAATCTTATTATATTCTGTTAGCTTAATGTGAAACAAACACGCCGTAGTAGTTTCACTGTTGGTACTCCTAGTTCCCGCCTGTGAGAACCAGGCAAGTTCAGACATATTCAGTATAGCCTACCACTACAATGGAGGTAACACGCGAGGAACAATATGCGGCTTTGAAATTCTGCTTTCGTCTCAACAAATCTTCAGCTGAGGCCTATACAAATGTTACACGACGTCTATAGAGAGTCTCTTCTTCCCTACAGCACAGCTCGAAGGTGATTTAAAATGTTTAAAGAGGGGAGACAATGAATTTCAAGGGAAGGTGGGCCCGGTGCTCCAGTTACTGTTCTTACGGAAGAAAACATCAACACTGCTGATGCCATTGTGAGAGAGGATCGACGAATTACTTTCTCAAATACTGAACATTTCATTTGGTGCCACCCACATGTTGGTCACAGAAACATTGCACATGAGACGTGTTTGTGCGCGGTGGGTTCCAAGACTGTTGATTCCCGAACAAAGGGACATTCGCAAGCAGGCCTGCATGCGGTTAACGTTGATGTTAGAGGAAGATCTGGAGTTTCTTTCAAACGTAATCACTACTGATGAAACTTGGTTACATCATTTTGATCCTGAGAGCAAACAGCAAAGCTCAGTGTGGAAATAGCTTTCATCCCCAACCCCCAAAAGAGCAAAAGTGGCTGCTTCTGCTGGGAAAGTTACGGTCATCTCATTCTTTGATATTCATGGAATGGTTTATCAGCATGTTGTACCTGCACACACATCAGTAACTGGACAATACTACAGGGATGTCCTGAAAACATTGCAAGTCCATATCAGACGCAAAAGACCACATTTCCATGAAGCAGGCTGGATGCTGCACCACGATAATGCGCGATCGCATATTGCCAATGTTGTTGCTGAATATCTTGCAAAAATCAACGTGAAGTGCATCCCTCACCCTCCCTATAGTCCGGATTTAATCCCATGTGACTTTTATCTATTCCCTAACTTGAAGAAACGCCATCGTGGGAGGCATTATCCATCATCAGAAGCAGTGTTGAAGGCTGCGTAGGCGATTTTGAAGGATCTCTCAAAAATGGTTTCCAGCATGTCTTTGAAGGCTGGCAGCAACGCTGGGAGAAGTGAATCGCATTCAGGGGAGACTATTTTGAGAAGGACCGTCAAAATTATGAGGATGAGTAAAGGTACGTTGTCAAAAAAGATTGTGATCATTCTTTATTGAACAGCCCTGGTAAATGAAGTTTGTTGTTTGAAAATAGAGGTTATGTTACTTTACTATTTTCTTATTATCAAACAGCATCACCTGACGGCCATAAGCCCAAAGTTGCTTTCATCAGTGTTAACTTGTACACGGTCTGTAAGAACTATTAATGTTGTACGCCGTGGCTTGTGAGGTTAACTTGCATTCATGTGTTAATGTATGCCTATGTGATTTAGGGAATCAAATAACTTGTTTTATTGCTGAAATAAAACAAGAGTTATTTATTATTGAGTAATGTGTAGAGAAAATAATATTAATATAACATATGAGAACTGTGTTTTCTTTGTTTCCCCTCACTCCCTTCTTATGGGACTTTACTGTAAGTGGATTTACAAAGAAGACTAAAGGAACAATATTATTTGTATCACGACTTCTTAATATCGCAGTACGTTGCCTTGGAAACAGTTACCATTTAATTGACCTTGCGCCACGTGCAATTACACCGTTAGACTTCTCAACGAATCATAAACTACATATACTAGACGCTGCAGTTAATTTGCGCAATGCTCGTGAAGGTCGGGTAATGAAACTTCAATTTGCAGCGGCTTTGCTTTGACAATCCACAGGCGTGAGGCTACGATAGCACATATCCACTGTGTTGCACTTGCATCTTGTTATTAAGTATCCTTACAGACGAGTGCGCATGTATCTAATGCCCAGAATGTGATAATACAATCATTCTTATTATTATTAGGTAGAAAATGAAGCTAGCTATGAATACTGAATGAATACTACACAAATATAACTATTTGTCACAAAAAACTTCACTTATCCTAAGAAAATGATGTTAATTCTTCTTTATAATGGAGATCGATTTCACAAATTGCTTGCATCGTCAGACCATCAATACACTTTGTCGTCAAGGATTCCGGTTACCATGTTAATATGTCTTTTTAGTATTACCAAAATCTGAAAACGAAACAAACCTAAAAAGAGAACCACCTGCTGGTACTTCAAAATTCATTACGCGATGTTTATTTTTTAAAATAAATATCCTTTTCCAAACCATTAAATCTATCGGGACATTTAATTGTTTTAATAATTTAACTTCTGGATTTATTTCATGGTTAAATGACCAAAAATGATCTGCGACGGCCGATTTATCAGTCTGTTTATACTTAATGTTAGGAAAATATCATTTCGTTCTGGTTTCTAAATTACCTTTCGTCTTTCCAATATAAACCTGATCACAATCTAAACAATTAAGTTGATAAATAGCCGATTTTTATTAGTAGGAATTTTATCTTTTTTAGAGAAATGTAGTAAACTTTTAATACTATTTTTATTTTGAGGAAATAAAGGTATACCAAATTCTTTAAAAAATTTGAAAATGTTTATTAACCCAAAGATGGTAAGTAATATTTTTAAATTATAATCGTCTTTTATTTTTAAGGAAAAATAGCATTAAATATTTAAATTTTTCAATCTTCTTTTGTATAAAGTCCTTATTAAAACCATTAATTAAAGCAATATTAATAATATGTTTATATGCTTTATTAAATTCCTCTTTATTCAAGGGTATATTTATTAATCTATAAATCAAACTATTAAAACAGCAAATTTATGTAAAAAAGGGTTAAACTTTTATTTTTTATGTAATTGTCGATACGAGTACACTTCCTATAAATAAGAAAATCTAATTTATTATTATTTCCTATTATCTTCATATCTAGAAAACGAAGAAATCCATTAATTTCAGTTGCTAGGGTGAATTTTACAGGTTTATCTTGGAAATTTAGTAATTTTAAAGCATCGTTAATTTGTTTATAATAGCAAAAATATCATCAACATATCTATACGAGGTTTTAAAAATCAAAGGGAACGCTTAAGTGACTTGCATTTCGAAAAAACTGATAAAAATATTAGTATGAAAAGGTGAAAGAGGACTATCCATTGCTAAGCCAGAAGTTTGTTGAAAAACTTCACCATTAGAAGTGAAAAAATTTTGATCCAAACAAAAATTAGTAAGTTTAACAAAATCAACTATTAAGTCCTCATGTAAATTTATTTAATTCAAACACTTTTTAAATAAATCAAAAGTTTTTCTCTAGGAATACTAGGAAATAAAGCAGTTACATCAAGAGAAATAGGTTTATCAGTTTTAGATAATACAACACTGTCAATCTTTTTTACTAGTTCAAATTTATCAACATTACTAAACTTTTATGTAACCATTTAGCTAAATTGTAAGTTGGCGAGTTTATACAATTAACAACTCACTCTCATTTTATTTTCAGGTTTATGAATTTGAGGAAGATAATAAATTTTCTTAAGATAAGTGAAGTTCTTGTTTCCCAGTATTTGGAGACTATATTTTTGAGAATTTTACATAGAGTAAGGCGGTCAATGTGCATTAAGTCACCTTTACCATTTTGGGAAGCCATTATTCCAATCTTGAACAAACGTGCACTTGGACAATCATAATCCTGTGGTTAATCTGAACATTGCAATTACGCATATCTGGAATTGTTTTATTGTTTATGTTGGAAATTCTTCCAAAATAAGTTTTTCATAATTTGTTGTGAACATAGATTTAATTAATCTTTTACAGTGCGGACGATGATTCTGTGCCGGCGGAGACCATGTGCGCAGCCGTTTAAAATCCCGTTGCTGAGCCTACACTCTCGGTCATGCGCAGTACACTGAAATGGCCAGTATCGTGGAGAGGTCTGACCGGGTAACTTCAGCTAGTGTGGAGAAATGATTAATTTCTGTCAACTAACTAAAATAATAAGAGTTAAATGATGAAGCCTGGGACTGAAGTACTTACGATAGTAAATCGCCACAAACGGTGTATCTCGAATACGAGAGCCCCTAGTGGTTTACCGGGGAAATATACGAGTCAACTGGAGAATTTAATGTCAGGACGGCACGTTGGCCATGGTAGCTCATTGGTTAAGAGCGACTGGACGGAAACCAGGAGATCCGTGGTTCAAATCCGGGCCATGGCATTGAATTTTTCATGTTGACTCTATCAAAAACTTTAGCCCATATACGGCTAGTGTGGAGAAATGATTAATTTCCGTCAATTAACTAAAAGAATCGTGTTATGTACGCTGTACTGATGGTCAGACTGTCTGTATTATATTCCCGCCTTCTCTAAGCCGAGCGACCTCCCATAACTGTACTCATTCGTCAGACAGGTAATATTGCATTTTACTCAAAAATTCCAAATCAGATTTCATTATGAATATACGTTTGGGGTCCTTAGAGTAACTAAAACAAGTATTTTAAGAGAAAGCTAACATGTAACTCAACACCCAGAAGTTGGTACTGTTTAAAATTACCTCCTACAACGTTTTCATAGCGGACGATGAATGAAATGATGTTCAAATGAGTACAGGGTCCACATAGCGTTCTGAACCGCAGAAAAGAACCTAATCCAGATTAATTCACCCCGACCGAGATTCGAACTCGCAACCTCTTAAACGTCCCAAAATAAAATTTCATTCCAGGTTCATGATTTCCAAACTGCTGAAATATCACGCTTATTAACAAAACAGGTCAAAAACATTATTTAATTATTTGAAAATTATAATTACTCTTTTTTTCTTTCTGAAGCAGAGAAGTAATCCTGTATGTAGTGATGACACACCCAACTACCCGGCATGATAAATCCATTATAGCACCTTTGTTCATGTTCAATAACGTTCAGAAACGTGTGACGGCATTTACCAACATATCGGCGACATTGCTGTACACGCTAGAGTTTTCACTGTCAATTAGGACAGCTTTGCTTCAGCAGCATATAGAATACAATTTATTGAATTATTTACGATTCATCCAATTAACGCGTATCCAACGTTCTGGCACAACCGGTGTATATTTTAAAATTAAAATAATCACATGACAGAGGGCAAAACGTTATTACAAATATTTTTAACTTCTCTATCACGTATATTCCATAATCGGAACACAAAACACAACGATCTCATTGTACACATATTGGAGGGAAGATAAGTCTTTGTTATCGTGGAATAACCCACCTCTATAAACCCCCGACTTTGTAGTTTAGCTGGCAGTGTGTCTCTCTCACGTTCAAGAGGTCTCAATTCGAATTTTGGTCAGGGTGCGTTATCAGGATGAGCATTTTTCAGCGGTTTTCCCTTAACCTCAAAAGATAAATATCGTGCAACTGTAAGTTTTATATACCCTGTACTCATTTCATTCATCGTCCAATAAGATCTAACGGAAACTTCCCTTATCCTGAAAGATGAATGGTAACTCTAAGCTCTATGAACCCTGTACGCATTTGAACATCATTTCATTCATCGTCTGATATGACTTAACGTTGGAGGTTTTCTCTTATCCTGAAAGATGAATGTCCGGTAACAAAGCTCTATGTACTCTGGGCTCATTTGAACATCATATGATTCATTGCCCGAGCCCGCCTCGGTAGCACAGATGTTAGCATGTCTGCCTCACGTTCAAGAGGTCCCGAGTTCGAATCTCGGTCAGGGTGAGTTACTTGGATAAGGTTTTTTCCCGGGGTTTTCCCTTATCCTGAATGACGAATGTCGGGTAACTCTAAGCTCTATGTACCCTGGACTCATTTGAAAATCATTTTATTTATCGTCCGATATGATTTAACGTTGGAGGTTCTCCGTTATCAAGAAAGATGAAAGTCTGGTAACTCTAAGCTCTATGTACTTTGTACTCATTGGAACATCATTTCAATCATCCGATATGACCCAATCGGGTAAAAGGACGTTATTTTTTTAAGTAATATCAGATATTCCATTCCTCACAAATCCGAAGCTTTAAAATCCGAAGCATTTATGTACCCGTTTATTGAAGGCCGATTTTCGTCCGACCACCAGTGTATGCAAACCCTTTACGCCTTACATATTCACGATATGCTTTTGTTGAAATGCTGAGTGAAACCAACTGAAGAAAGCGAGGAGGAAGTATTACATGAAATGTCTAGTGTTTAACGCCCGCTTTTACTACATACGGAACAGCAGGCGGTGTCACTGCTGATACATGAGATGAACATGAAGCACCGGTGGAATGATATGGCGGGGGAAACCGGAGGTCCCGGAGAAAACCCGCCCCAGCGCCGTGTTGTCCACCACAAATCTCACTTTGCTGTCGCCTGGGATCGAACCCGGACCGCCTTGGTGAGAGCCAAGCGGTCTAACCACTGAGCCACAGCGCAGCCGAGGAAGTATTAGATGAGACAAGAATTGTAATCTTGAGGATTTCACTGCGTTTTTTTTTTTTTTTTTCGGAATGTAGCTTCAAAGGATATTCCGAGAAAATTCATTAGAATTTCAGTTATTGATCATGAAAATGTCTTTAACACATGGAATTTTAATAAAAATCGTTAGAGCATTTTTAATAATTAATAAATAATTTTTAAATGTTTCAATTAGTGTGAGGTGGGAGGAAGTTCTTGAACATCTTCCTGTCTCATCCTTAGTAACTCGGTGAATTTATGGAAGTACAAGTTTGGTATTTTTGTGTTATGCTGTTTAGAAACACCCATAAGGACGTTTTGTTTTTCTAAAGCGGATTTTTAGATTAGTGACATCTCAAAACATATTTCCGGCGAAATTCAAAATGGAATTTGGGGTGAAATGCAATTACAACGCTTTCTCTATTTGTAAAAGTTTGAGAACAGAGCACTTGTGTGATTGGATTGGATTGGATTGGACCGTTCGGAGGGGATTAGGCACCTCGATCAGATTGTTTTTTTGTAGCTACATATGAACCAAGTGGGACACACCCGGTAGAGAGGATGAGGTGAGAGGAGACAGAGGGCGGCCGATCTTAAGGAGTCACTTCAGTACAAAGGACGAGGTCCCTACACTTTACTACAAAACTCCCCGACGGTCCAGGAAATTCGTCATTCCACCTGACGTGCCCCAGAAACAGTCACGAGGCCGGTTCGGAGACCGGAGGCCGCCTCGCCAGAGCAGGGAGGACTCCAGACAGACTTGCACAACCGGTATCCCCCCTGCCGTGTTCCTGAATCGGCCCCTAAGCCGGCTCGGAGACTCCATCCCACCGGAGAGGAAAGCGTTTTACTCAAAGCATATAATCCCACCATGCACCGCCGGAACTCCTGCCGACACCTCCACCTTGATAGAAACCACCATATGAAAGATAATAATAGAGGTGAAATGGAGAACAAGGAAATTCGTGCGATGTAATTATAACCTACACAAGATTCGCCTAGTGACCCGGGAAAACCATGGTTCAGGTAGGTCGGCCACGGGAATTGCACCCGGACCTCCCGAATAGAGACCACAGAGGAAACCGCCTGAGCCATCAGGTGATAGTCAACTCTTAAGAACTGGCCTGCATGTGATAGCTAGCGAGCGGATTTATAGGCACTAAAAATGTGTGAAATAGGCAGGCAAACAGGCACTAAACACGGGCAAAATAGGCACTTAAATAGGCATTAAAAATTTGCTAAGTAAACGCTTAGTAACATGGCTCCTAAAATGCACTATAAATGCACTAAAACACAATGACAATCATCGCAACATATGCTGCAACAAATTCGCTAAACACACACTATTTTGCCGTTCCCTGGGCGAAATAGTTCATTTATTCCAAATTTCATGAATGGCTCCGCAGCAAGTCAAAATAACAGATATTGTCGTATAATTAAAATACATATTCAGTAAGTGAATTTTCACTAAGTAAAAACCATAATGTGCAGAAAGGTGTGAAGTAATTAACTATGTCAAAAAACAAAAACATGGGTTTGGGGGGCTAATGCGTGAAAATTGAAATATCTGAAGCTTTTGTTAGATTTGTTTCAAATATGTATCATTTATTTTTGTGATCATTAAGAATGGAATAATACCAAGTTTCAGCTTTCTAGTTACAATAGTTTCTGAGGAATTAACAGTTTATATCTAAATTACAGACGATTTTCAAAATGTCCCACGTATTGTAATTTTAAAAATTAATGCTTGGGGTATAAGTTTCTGCACCCATTTTAACCTATTAATGACCTGTACGCATGTGAAATATTTGTCTTTGCCATATCAACGAAGGGAAAAAATAATCATACCATTTAACAATTTTTATATTTTCCTAAGCGTTTTCAGTAAGAAGTAAGCATTATAATCCTTTTCAATACAAATAACAAAAACACAACAAATGTAAATGGGTACACTTAATATGCAGTTGCCCATAGAGGCATGTTTAGAATTTCATACAGATTAATAGAAAACTGCATCCTGTGGAACATTTTGAACTTAGGAAAATGTATAAAATATGCAATCTGAGAAATGTGAGGTTAAAATTACGTAATAGCAGCTACGATACAGGTGTAGGGTTATTTATATAGTCATGTGACGTTTTCTGTACTGCCGCTATTGAAGTATGTCCATATTCATTTTAAGACAAAGAAACTACATTTAGTATTGTAAGTTTTGGGCAAATTTACACAGATGTGTCTTCTTAATAAATCCATTTTTGTATATCCAATGTGCAGCTGTAAGAAATTTCTCTTCCCCGAAAACTTCACGTTGAAACCAACAAATGAAAAAGCTGTTGTCACAAATTATAAGCAGAAGAAATTGGCTAAAAAGGCAGTTTTAGGCACTAATAAGCAGAATAGGCACAAACGTATGAAATAGGCATTTATAGGCACTATAAAACTAAGAAATTAGGCCAATAATTGTAGGAAAAGTGCTTATAACTTAAAAGCCTACGCTTCTGAATAAAGGAATAAAATAGGCAAATAGGGCAAAATCCGCCCCTTAGTGATAGCTTTGAAAAGTCGTATCAGGATATAAGAAAACTTACTGCGACTTTCTACTTAGAATAAAGTGCAGAAATAGAAAACAATAAATGAATAAACAAATAAAAAAGAATTCAGAAAGGAACACAAAAACTGAGCATAGATACTGAATGCAGGAAACTTAATTTTGACCAAATTCTCTCCAAGCTTCCATTATTTCGATACATTCTTTCCATAATTCCATTACCAAACTGTGGTGCAGAATACGGTAAATGAAAATCACCGGGAAGTGCAAACCTTGAGGAGATTGATATTTGAAGCAGCTTGCATAGCAAACCAGCCTTCAAAAGCAATTGCTCAACAAGTCAGCTGTAAACCAGTTTTTTTTTTTAGTGTATATTAATGAAATGCTGAACGATCAATGAGATGGCATCCATCTGTTACTGATAGATGTTCACGCACATTAGTTGGCATTATGCAAATAACACGATCACAGCAGGACCCGAATATCTGCCACAATAATAAACTTGCAGCTCGCATTTGTTACGTGGCATACAACAGCTTAAACATGGTGACATTTAATTGTACCCCTTCAAACCCTGGGAATATATATAAAGTCTTATATTAATTTACAAATAAAAATAAACAATTTTACAGATAATACATTCCAAATGGACAACGTATACAACTAATAAATTCAATTTAAAAACAAGTTCTTAAACTTCAGTATCAGTAGCTCACTTTTATAACATATAATAGTTATTTTTATACAAGGGTTAAAAGGACCATTTTATTTTGCGTAGGCATGATTCCGAAACGACGAGAGCTACGAACAAAATAAAATCCTTTTAACCTGTGCATCATGCTATTTTAGACAGTCCTGAATATTTATAGATATGTTATAGATTATATATAAATATATGATATTGTTTTACCTTTCTCATGGTTATGATATTCATTTGTCTTGTGTAGCATCAGTGTTGACAACATGACTTAAGAGAACCACAACATTCTACATAAGGGAGCCGTGGAAATAGTAAAACGATAAAAATTAACTAACAAAAATTTAAGGTTTTTCCGAACTTACTCTCTTTTGAGAAAACTGAAATGTTAATTGTGTCAACTTAGACTCACGGCCTTCTTGAATGAGATGATTGTCACATTCTGAAGAAATCAAAGTTGGTATTACCGATGTGTTAAAAACTTCTGAGCACTGAGCTAAAGAATTTACTATTTTTAACACAATCGTGAACTACTAAAAGCTCCCTTTTTACTACCAACTGTCTAAAAATGTATTTCTAACTTACTGTAGTTCAGAATTCAGTGATAATGTATGCAAGGAAATCTTGAAACAACTAAAGGTAACTTTTAAGTCATTTGTTGTCCTTTTAGGTCATATTTAATAAACTTTAAAGCCATTTTTAATATTCTACCTTATAAAGAGAGGGCAACAGCCAGTTGTCTTTAACAATTTTTTCGCGAATTTATCCTTTTTTGAGAATAATATTTTTAGCGATAAAATTTCTATTTGATAATAGAAAATTTCTATTATGTCTAGTCTGCATAGAGAAATTTACATTTATTTCAAATTGCATAAATATAACTTTAATTTAACATTCATGTCTTCATAGCATGAAGGTAGAAGTCATGAAAGAAATGTTTACAAATTTAACGAAAGCAAGATAAAATTTAACACTTAAAGCCAATACAGTGACACCATGCGCACTGAAGTAACAACTAAAGCGGTGCAACAATAAACCGACACCACAGCACCCGACTGGTCCGTGATACTGAGAACTGTTTGTCGTATGCTAACTGGAAATGCTATTTATTGGATAGCACACCGTGCACAGCAAAAACTCCTATTATGCTGACTGAAGGTACTGAGAAGATACCGAACTTCTAGGAAGCTACTCTCAGACATTACATTAACATGAAAATATTGTCCCTCAGGGCTTAAGAATGTGTTCCGAAATGCCGGAAAGTTAAAAAACAAATACAAACAATACCTCACTGAAAACCATCCAGATTTAGAAGCTAAACTGTTCCTATTGTCTGTACTGACACACTGGTCTATCTGGTTTAATTCAGTAGTTTACATTGCCAGCTATTTTGAGGCAACTATGATTTCTATTCTAAAAGAAAAGCTTTCAGTTCCTGCGCAAAATTTGTTAAATGATCATTTTTGCTATGCCAAGTGCTGCAATATTGTAAAGGTACAACAGCAACAATATTTGTTTCTGAAAATTGCAAATTGATAACAGATCAAATATTAGAATTTCAATAACAAATCTGTGGCTCCTCTTGTTTTAACTCGCTGAGAACCAAATGTGAAATATTAGAGGGTGGTCACTTTAGAAACAGAGTAAGTGCACTTGTAGATCATGTCATGGATCCCAGGGTTAGAAAAGCAGTAGAAGAGAATATAAAGGTTTGCTGCCATGTGGCTTTGTCTAAATTAACTTCATTATGGCAAAAGAAACTGATAATGTAATAAGTAATAACCATAAAAGCTTTAAATCTTCTAGGCTAGTTACAAATCAAGCACAGGTGATTTAAATCATGTAATGGCAGCATTTAAACAACTAAATGCATTTAAAACCAGTGTTATTACTTGTGATTCTGATTTGCTTCTTTGTTAAAAAGAGCTTTGTGACATTGTTGAACAGCAAAGCCATGATGGTAACGATAACAGATTAGATGTAGTAACAGCACTCTTGGCATTGAAGGCAAAAGCTGATTCTTACCGCAATTTCTGTGAAAAGTCTCTTCGGTGTCTTTGGTTGCCGAAGTCAAACGCTGACTGAGAGATTTTGCTCTACATATAACTTAGTTGTGACAGACAAAAGTACAAGTATGAAAAGCGAAAATATCACAACTTGTTGTATGCTGCAGTTTAGCGATGTCTGATGTGTGATATTTGATCTTACTCAGGTTACCTGCTGTCTGTTGATTTCAAAAAAAAATGTTTTTATTTTGGAAAAGAGAGGTTTTAACAGTTACGTTACTCTAGTTATCTGTTACTTTTGATTTGAGCCATGTCATTACTCATTAATTCTTCCCCAAAAATTTGCACGGAATTAATGCGATTTTATGGTGCCAAAAACACAAAACAACACCAATCAAAATTATTTATGCGTATTTTATAAATAATTATCATCACAAAATCTTGCCTCTGTCTATAGGTTATAAAATTCCCTGCCCTAGATATTACAATATAAGTACTGTAATGTTTATGGAATCATGCACGTCGATATGGGTTGAATCACAAGTCGAGAAGTATCGACTGATGTAGCGCCGAGTAACAAAAGATGCACGTCTTGCAGTTTCTTATTGCGCATAAATCACTTACGGTTACGCAGTTGTAGCATTTATAATACTCGACCGAGCTGCTGCAAACGTGACAAAAGCGTGCAAGAAATGGCTGCGTTGAGTCTACGGCTCGCGTATCAGTTACACGGTGTTCCGCAAAGAAGTCACGTATGTGTGTGCGAGACAAAAGAAGTAACAAAATCACTATAAACTTAATTACGTAATGCATCATAACAAAACCAAACCCACAAAAAAGAGCGAAAACAGGCAACACTGGCTAACATACAACAGATAAGGGTGAGATATTTAGCAGTTTGTAAACAGAAATTTAGCATTTTTTCTTTTACATTCAGCATTTTGTAGCATTTATGCATTTGCAATGCAACATTTTATAGCATTTTTAAAAAAGGCTTACTTTGTGTTACTTTCTTTAAATGATCAATTTTAATATTATTTATATGAGATTTAAAACACATTTATGGAGGGTTATTAATGTCAATGAGTAAAAAATACATGAAGTGTCAATTTATTTTACATTAATATAGGTTAAAGCAATAAAAGAAATATAGAACAAGCGATACAAACTAAAGCATACTACATAAAACAAAAAGATAAATCCTTACGGATATCAAATTAGCATAATAAAAAACACACAAAATTAGAGAACGCCGTAACTTATGATTCATCAACGTTGTTGAACGAAAGCATAGAACATATTTCAACACTCTGTTATGTCATTCGAGTCCTCCTATCACTCACAATCAAACTATATTTACTGAAATATCCGTCAGTTTCTACGCTGTTGGTAGGAACCCATACGAGCACATTGCTCAGCTGCTCGGGCAAACTGGGTATTTAAGGGCACTGCGAGGTATATTTTTACCCCGACGGGGCTAGTTTTTAACAATATTGAAATATAAATATACAAAAAACTAAACATTGCAAGAAACTGAAATTTGGTATGATTGTAGTATAAGGATGTGTGCATTTAACGACTGTAAAATATTTACATTAAGTTCATACAGTTCCTTGCATAAGGGGCATAAGGCACTCTGTGTATCCTGAAGAAAAGTATTACACCCTATACTTCAGATCTAGGTTCCTTGTAGGAATTTAAAGCTATAGGCACCAATCTTTTTCCTAAATAACATAATACACGGTTTTATAATCTAAACTAAATAAAAAGCATACATAGTTTATACTATGCACATGAAAAATTATTTAGTTGTGTTAAAAAAAAAGATAATATTTTTAAGGACTGAATTTTATTTTCCCTCCAGTTTATGAATCATATGAATATAAAAATTAGATTAATGTGTTCAGAGAACATTAACAAATAAGGACTAAAAATTTTGTATCAGTATCCTTTATAGTTTTTGAGAAACATGCACCTAAATTATGAGAAATCAAGGTTTTGGGAAATCACGATCAAAGATTAAGCAACATTCTTTTTAAAATATACATACTCTCAGAACATGCCTGCTCAGTTAGGTTTTCCTCATCTTTTCTTTTCCTTTTCTTACTTCTAGCTCTACTTTCAAGCAACTGAGCTGTTCTTTTTACCTCTGAGAGTCTTTTTTTAAACATGCTGCCCTCATATTTTCACCAACCTCTATACCATTTTTGTCATTACTTTATACCTACCACTGCACCCATCATTATAACAAATAACACTGCACCAATTTTTAAAGCTTTTGGCCCAACATGCACAGTTTTTGGAATTCTTTCCCATACTATATGATGAAAACTTTCATTTGGGTTTTGGGTGCAAAGACACGGCTAAAGAAGCCGGAAGTTGACCATAGAGAAATAAACGAGTGAAGCAGCAGGTAGCAAAATGACCAACACGTAAATCAAAATTTACCACATGTTTGTAAGTGGGTTAGTTCGGAAATTTCAAGCTTTTGAAATATTCTGAGTGAAATGTGTATGCAGAAGATCACAAAGTGGGCTTTAATACCAGATGACACCCTATATTATATTTATCATTTAAAAGCTGAAGAATTATATAATGTTTTAAAACTAAAAACAAAAAATCGATTTTTTGAAGCCCATCAACCTCCCAGTGTCCTTAAGCTTAATAGCATTTGCAGGCTGTCTACATCTTTATTATTCTGCATGGTTTATTTCAGTTGTGAATGAAAATATTCATATCCTTCAACAAAACTATCCATTTTAACATTCGAAAAATGAGTACTTACTTTTACTTTCACTTAAAATCGTGTAGTTTATTGGTTATTCTGCCAGCAGTGACAGGATTAAAACGCTTACCAACCTCTTGAAAAAAGAACATTTGTCACATTTTCCAGCTGTTCAACTTGTTGCGTTTAACCATATACTCCATAACAATATTTTTCATTTTTCTTTTTACATTTTCATCTGAAAAGATAAGCATTCTACAGCATTCTTTTCGACAAAGATTATAACTCAGAACTCATTCCACAGCTTATGTACAAAGGGGTAGGAAGAACCCTTCAATTGGATAATTAAATTACTAATTAAGACTGACACCTCAGACACAAATTTAGACTGATATTGTACTTCAAAATAATTGCATTGATCAGCGATATGCTTAGTAGGTATGAAGAGAGGCTTTTAAGAAGTTTTCATCCAAATATTGAAAAATATATATATTTTAAAGAATCTAAAGTAGTTGTTCATTCTATAGATTTAAACCATGAATTGCAACATGTGAGCACAGGGAAAGGGAGTACTACTGCTGGAAAAGTGGGGTAACTTTCTTCAAGAAATTTCACATAAACACTTTTCACTTTAGTGAATTGAAGGAAATTAATCATTTCTTCACACTAGCCGTATATAGGCTAAGGTTTTTGATAGTCAACATGAAAAATTCAATGCCATGGCTAGGATTTGAACCACGGATGTCCTGATTTCCGTCCCGTCTCTCTAACCCACTGAGCTACCATGGCCAACTTGCCGTCATCACATAAAATTCTCCATTTGAGTCGTATATTTTCCCGATAAACCACAAGGAGCTCTCGCATTCGAGATACACCGTTTGTGGCGACTTAATATCGTAAGTACTTGAGTCCCAGGCTTCATCATTTAACTCTTATTATTTTATTATATACGGCTAGTGTGAAGAAATGATTAATTTCCATAAATTAACTAAAATAATAAGAGTTAAATGATGAAGCCTGGGACTCAAGTACAGGAAAATATAAGAGTCAAACGTAATGACGGCAAGTTGGCCATGTTTGCTCAATGGGTTAGAGCAACTGGACGGAAACCAGGAGATCCTTGGTTCAAATCCCGGCCGTGGCATTGAATGTTTCATGTTGACTCTATCTATCAAAAACCTTAGAATGTATACGGCTAGTATGAGGAAATGATTAATTTCCATCAATTAACTAAAATAATAAGAGTTAAATGATGAAGCCAGGGACTCAAGTACTTGCGAGAGTAAGTCGCCACAAACGGTGTATCTCGTATGCGAGAGCTCCTTGTGGTTTATTGGAAAAATATACGACTCAAATGGAGAATTTAATGTCGTGACGGCAAGTTGGCCATGGTAGCTCAATGGGTTAGAGCGACTGGACGGAAACCAGGAGATCCGTGGTTCAAATCCCGGCCATGGCATTGAATTTTTCATGTTGACCTTTCATTTATCTTTTATGGAAGAATGCCATTTTCAGTTTTGACACGAAATGGCTCAGTTGTGACATTTCTTTTGTGATCAAATCCCCAATTAGGTTCACCTTGTGTGCACAACATTGAAAGTGGATAAGATGGTCACCAATTATAGTTTGCGATACTCCAAAGCATGTCTGCATGAAACGAGCTGTATCTGATACCATCCCCAGAGATGCCATTCTTTCAAAGTGTCAATGACTGCCCTGTCAGAAGTAGTACCATTTGCTGTATCAAGAAAGCTACAACTACCTAGAAATACGTCCTGGTTTGCCTGGTCACACATTGTTTGGAATAAAACCGCGAAAACACATCTTCCCTGCCTGTCTGAAATCTCGTCTGCAACTACAATGGGTTTTCCTTGCAGATATTTCTTTATTTCAGCCTTCATTGCTTCTCCACAGCGAGGTACATATACGTCGCAATTTACTTGCTTTGGGCAGATCTCCGGAGCCTGGCGCATACCTGAACACAGAATTGATTTAAATTAGCTGAAGGGACTCAAGTTCGATTCGTTTACGCCCTACTATGCTACAGAATTTAAGATTACTACCCTTAATATGTTTTTGTGTAATTTTAAATTGAAATTAATTAAACTGAATTAAATGTATTAGACTTTATTTATATAACTTTTTTGGCTTTGTCAGCTTAAAAGACGGAAATGATCTCGTTAATTTCGTGGCACATGACCGTAAAGAAATTACTTTCACAAGTAATCCCAAAAAGCTGGAATATTTTTCTTTTTTTTAATTTACGTCCTCCAACGTTAAGTCATATCGGACGGTGAATGAAATGGGTGAAATGATGCTCAAATGAGTCCGAGTCCATGACAGTTACCTGACATTCGTCTACCAGGATAAGGGAAAACACCGGCAAAAAACCTTATACATGGTAACTCACCCTGAACGAGATTCGAACTCGAGACCTCTTGAACGTGAGGCAGACACGCTACCATCTACGTTACCGAGGCGGGCCTCGAAAAGCTGGATGGTCCCTTTCTGAAGAGGGATGTTCGTCTTGAAAAACACATCTGCAGTGTGTCTTGAACAAAAGCACTTTTATCAAATTTTGCATTCTTCAATTTGTCATGCATCAATTGAATTGTGGCTTGCCGTTTTACTCCTTGTTTTTCCTCTTGTGATTTATTGTTGAAACTTTTTTGGGCACTGACACGTCCCCGACTTTGGACGTGCTGTTCTAAAACATCCTTCTTTTGCCAATCCAGGCGCTGATTGCAGAACTTGCACATAAAAATTTCGCCGTCACTAATATAAAACCTTTCGTCTTTATAATTCTCTGCTGTTTGGTTTTTCGCTCTCACCATCTTCGCACTTACTGACGTGACCTACGCATAGAATGAATAAAAGTTGCGCGTAAAACTGAACATAACATTCAAAATCGGAACTTTTACAACTGAGAACTCCAACTGGAATTAACATGCGTTTATGACTTCCTTAAAATTACACTGGGCGAAAAAAAAAAAAAAAAAATTTTGAATGTTTCCAGGACTTCATGAGGCAATTCCTACTAATTTTGGATTGAGAAAAACAAATATGACAATGAAAAAAATTTTATTAGCTCTAGTTTCTATGATATACTCAAGGTGGAAGTATTACACCTTAGCGGATTGAGAGAAAAGGATACATTTTAATTACATACATGCTAACAACAACGAAAGTGCATTTGATTTTTTTAACTGGTAATTACATGCTAAGAGTTCTAAATTGCTGGAAAAATACTTCGCAGAGTCGTGTCTGAAGAGAATCATGTGGTGGCCTATTGACTTCGTCGTCTTTTAGCTTGCCTCTTGTGAGGGAGTTCCGCAGAATCCCTATACAAAGACCAACAGTAATCCGCAAGCATTACTTTATTCCAACGGCCCTGATATCTTTGTTCCATAACAGAAATGTCCTGATGGAATCTCTCCCCATGTTCATCACTAACAGCTCCACAACTAGGAGGGAAAAAGTCTAGGTGGGAGTGGAGAAAATGGATCTTAAGGCACATGTTGCATCCAAGGTTACGGTATTTTTTGCAGGAGCACTGTCGCCAAATGCTTGTAGTTGCCATCTCTTTTGTTGCCTAAAAATCCTAAAAAACAACACTCTTGAAGGCTTCTCAAGCTTCCTTTTCTTTCCCCTCCAAAATTTGGCCAAATGCAGGACCCTTTACAAGTTCTCTTATTTGTTGTTCGACAAAAATGCCTTCCTTAACTTTTGCATCACTTAATTTTCAAAACTTCTCTCTGATGTTATTTGACAGGTGTATCAACCCTCAAATAAAATTCCCCAAATTTAAAATCTTCACTCTAAAATATAAAATGTCACTTTATCTTCAAAACAAGAGCTAATCTATCATTTTAATTGTGATTTTTGGTTTCAGCGGATGAAAATACATGTTAATTCACTATTGTTAAGCCCGAAACATTTTGATTGTTGCCCCGTGTTATAGCTGCTATTGTTTCTTAGAGAGAAGGATTGAAATTTTCCGTTATCTGGGTTATGAAAATAGATTTGATAGAAGTCAGGCGTGTTAAGAGAGGGGTTACTTTTGTGAAGCAACTGAATTCGCTAATTTAGCGAAAAGGGTTGCTTTCCACTTTTTCAGAACAGTGGTTACTTTATAACTTTGTAAATACGCAAAGGTTCTACAGATTCTTCAATTAAAGTTTCTAGAAGAAAAAGCATTGGGAGAAAATAATTATTGGGAAAATTTTCAATTTCGTATTTATGTAGCATTTTAAGTCAATTTTGCACCTTATTCGCGCTCTATTGCATATTGAAAAATCACCATCCCAAACAATAGAAGAGTTAATATATTGTTGACAAGGGTCCCGAGTTCGATTCCCGGCTCTGGGGTTGGCGATTTTAAGTCGGCCCTATCCATGCCTTCACCTCTGTCTAGCACATGTGAAGTATCCCCTATGCCCAACGTGGTTCGGAGTCCACGGTAAAAACTGTAGGTCCTCTCACCTCACCACCATCTTCACTATCACCCTATCATCGGAGGTAATGGACACCGCCCTCTGGGTGCCTCCACCTGAGAAATGGGTCCGGTCATCACTTGGTGGGGTGAGGTTACCCCGAAGGCCAAGGTTGCCATGTGGGGAGTGTTAGTAACTAACTAACTATATATTGTTGACAACAAAGAATCACAGGATGTGGTCGTCATCGTCGTGCTGTTGGGAGGCTGAGATCCTCTTCTTCAGAAAAGAGAAATTCCTACAGTGGTAAACTTATGAAAAGTGCCCTTTTAAAGGTAGAAGGACATAAATACTTAAAGACATGGAATATCGATTTAGCAAGTACAAAAATATACGTCGTGTTACGTACACTGTACTGATAGTACATATTCCTGCCTTCTCTGATCTCCTTAAACCGAGCCACGCGACACCAGACAGAATAATACACAATCGCTTTGTTGATGCAAGTCGAGTATCATCATGAGTTATAACCTACAACCAGTACTGCCTGCGAAATTACTGAATCTTGCTATAGGTCCAACAAATTTCCACGACATATATAAAAACAAAATTATTATAAAAATTATAAGAACATACCTCTGGCTATAAACGAGACGACGCATTAGTAAAAGTGGTTATGGTCATGAAATACAGCCATCACCAGTGATCGCGGTACTGCTTTGAGAATAGTATGAAGTGAAATGCCTTCCTATGACGTCAGTCGTGTGAGGCATGGAAGGGAGACGGGTAGGCGGAATAATTGAAACTACCCTTCTGATAACGCCGATTACCCTACCAATTGTATTTGTTCAGGTTACAGCTGCAATTAGTTCACGGAAAAATACAAAACGCCAAAACAAAAGGACATCCGATACCGGCAATTATTATTGACGAATTCTGTTGTACAAAATTTATCTTCGAATTACTTACTGGTATAAAAAATACAAAATTTACAGGTGCATTTCATTGCACAAAAACACGGATAACATTTGAACATGTCTTGTAAAAATAAACATGATCTAATGGGTTACCAAGAGGTCGTATTTTGTAGTTAGGGGTACATGCTAGCTTCCGATTCACGAGGTCTTCGCTAAATAACGCCGGTGCTCTCATTCACTCCCAATATGAAATGAGACGCTAAGAACCACAGAATTAAATGGCGTCTATACATAAAAACTCAGTTTTATTACCGAGAAATCGATTTTTTAATAACCACGTTTCATGATGATTACTGTTAACATTATTTCAGGACATTTCCCCGTAGGGGAGGGGATCCGTCCCCTTCAGCTGCCGTGGGGCGGGCGCTGCGGGCCCCTAGCACTCTGACGTTACTAGAGGAACCTCGGGCCGAACATTCGAGCCCCTCCCTGATTGGGAGTTGTTCGGATTGGCTTGGACTCGAGGGGCAGTGGTTCCTGATACCCGTGGGTGATCGGGTACGTCTCCGGACTGGGTTGAGGGAAGCCATATATTCCCGTGTACTAGCCTGCATAGATAGTAGAAGGTGTGCTAGATCACCAGGCGGCCCCACCGAGGTTGATCAGTAGCCTTCCCCTTTGGGGTTGACACGCGTAAGTGGCGTATCCACTTCCATCCCGTCTTGAGTCCATATGACCAGATGGGCGGGGGGGTTGTTAGTCTCTATGTCTTGCCCTATAGAAAGCCCCACGGAGGCGCTGGGCGCCCTTTTGGGACAGTTCAGTCACTCCCTGGTCATTAGAGGGGAGGTCAGTCTTCAGTTTGTGTGGATTGCCCTGATAGATACCCTCGAACTTATATATTTCAGGACACTTATGGAGAAATACACTTCTTGCGCTTCCATGCGACTCTACTCTTCGATGTTAAATATGCTACGAACAAACGAATAGTAAATACAGGAATCTTCATTTAAAACCTAATGGAGCCCACGGCGTTTCGCCTCTCCCGCGACCTTGCTTGATTGCCCCAATAACGGCTGACGTTGTGGGCGGGACTTGGCGTGTGTTAGCGCTAGACGTATAATTGGTCCGATGTTCTAAAAGCAGACTGAAAATGTAGAGAGGTACAGAAATGACATTTTGATCCCATTTTATTATGAACTAATACAAAAAGAGGAATCATATGGATGGTTTCAACAAGATTCTGGTACTTTACAGAACTTCTGCTACTTTCTCCCCATACAGCAGAGGAATCCATGCATAAAATTAGTGAAGTGTTTGAAGAAAGAGCTGGTGCATGTTCCTCTCGCTCTGCAGATATAACAGTGGGTGGGGTAACCCGAAAGACCAAGTTTACGAGACAAATCCTCATACGTTGGAAGAAATAAACCAAAATATTAGAAATGAAATCGGAAACATTACAGTCGCTCAACTTAATCATGTGAATCAGAATGTGCTCTCCCGATATAATGCTTATTTAGTCCAGAGTGGGCATTCCCAGCATCTTCTATAAGGTAAGAGCGATGTAGTGCTGCCTCAAATACTTTGTTCAGCATTGCAGATGCGATGTTGCGCACTGCCTGCCTGATACGCTCCTTAAGAATGGCAATGGAGGTGATTTCAAATTTGTAGGCTTGTGATTTCACGTAACCCCATCCAAAAAGGTCAAGAGGTGTCATCTGGGGAACATGGCGCCCATATGCGGTGTGAACACCTGCCAATCTATCGATGTGGGAATGTGGTATCCAGATACCCCCGAACAATCAGTGCGAAATGAGGAGGGGCTCCATCCTGTTGGAAAACCACAGTTTCCAAAATACCATCCTGCTGTAATTGTGTAGCATATCAAGGTGCGAAACGTCCGTCACTGTTTGTTCTTCAAAGAAGAATGGTCCATACACCTTCGATTTTGTCAGCCCCAACCACACATTAAATTTTGGGGTGAATCGTTCCCACTCCATGATTGCATTTGGTTGTTCATCCGCCCACACTCTCATTTGTGTCTGTTGACCTTGTGTGGAAGGTGGTCCCGTCGCTAAACAACACATTTTGCACCAATTTGGCTTCTTGAACTGCCCTCAACAGGTCGTAACACATTGCTTCGCGAAAAGCGTAGTCTTACCGTTCCAGTGCATGTCGAATTTGGAGGTGGTATGACAGTTTTCTCTTAAGTTAAATGCAAAATCTTCCACACTGTCGATTGTGGTACACCTAACTCTGGACTTTACCTCCTGGTTGATACTTTCGGACTTCTCGTCACAGCATCTCTTACCTGCTGCACAGTTTCTTTGGTCACCCGGGGTCTGTCCGAACGTTTCACGTCATACACACTGCCTGTTCTTTGAAATTTCTGCATCAGTAGTCTGATATTAGCCCTTGTAGGGCCGGGTTGATGGAATTTTCGTTCAAAATCCGCTAGAACCTCCAGATATGTAAATCACCTCAAACGTGCAGGAACAACAGTGATTCGTTCTTCAGTTGACAGCATCTTTAAGATCTCCTGTAAAAGAAATTCAAAATCAACTGTTTTCTCAAAAATGGATCGAGACTTTGTGTTCACCCGGTATAATGTTAACAATCTGGTAACAAATAATAAAACATAGATGTCGCTTGAAGAAACACTTGATTTTATGAGTAGATACGTTATTCTTGCCGTTCTTACTCCCGACGGGCAAGGCTTTCAACCGGCCTCTGTAGCGTGTCTACCTAACAATTCAAGAGGTCCCGAGTTCGCATCTCAGTCAGAGTGTTATCTGGATAACGTTTTCTTCCGGAGTTTTTCCATATCCTGAATGATGAATGTCTGGTAACTCCAATCTCTATGAACCCTGGACTCATTTGATAATTATTTCACCTACTTCACTGATTGTCCGATATGATTTGACGTCGGAGGACGTAAATTAAAAAAAAAATGGTATTTAATATACAAAGAAATGCTTCCAAAACCAAATAATTTAACAATTCGTATTATTAAGAATGCAGTGTGACTAAATGTTACTGCTTCGTTTTGAATACCATATGCATCAAGGTGATATGGGCCCTGATTCTGAAAACTTATTACATGATCTGAAGTTCATTGAACAGAATTTTGAACACTAGTCACAGAAAAGTAGGTCTGCAGATGTGTGAAGCTCTAAGTTTAATCGACAACTTAAAGAAAACTATTAATCAAACGCCAGATGCATTTGTCACTGAATGTGTGAAGAGAAAGTGTAATTCAGTTTTAAATAAAGTTAGTGGACGTTCTGATTTATGTGCTATAAGGAACAAATAGAGTATCTCAGCTGCTGTACATGGGCCAGATGTATGTTTGTTTTGCAGTTAGTACTTCCTGCAACGTACAGGAATTCCTCGCAATACACTGATGCATTGTAGCTCCAGTAATATGACGTAATTCAATAAGAAATGGATAACCGAAAGTTGTCCATTGAGACAGTATTTCACTTCCAACGTTAAGTCATATCGGACGAGGAATGAAATGATGTTCAAATGAGTACAGGGTACATAGAGCTTAGAGCTACCAGACATTCATCTTTCAGGACAAGGGAAAGCCTTCAACCTTAATTCATATCGGAAGATGAATGAAATGATGTTCAAAAAGTATAGGGTTCATAGAGCTTAGAGTTATCAGACATTCATCTTTCAGGATAAGGGTAAACCTTCAACCTTAATTCATATCGGACGATGAATGAAATGATGTTCAAATAAGTACAGGGTACATAGAGCTTAGAGTTACCAGAGATTCATCTTTCAGGAGGGAAAACCTCCAATGTTAAGTCACATCGGGCAATGAATGAAATGTTAAAATAAGCAGAGGGTCCATAGAGCATAAAGTTACAAGACCTTCCAGGAGAACGGAAACCACGACAAATCCGTTATGCAGATAACTTACCCAGACCTAGATTCGAACTCGGGACCTTTAGAACGTGAGGCAGACATGCTACCACCAGGAGGGCTTGAATTTTGTAGGAATGCCTTCAGTAGTTATCTTTCTTCTGGATGACACTTGTATAACTGGTAAGGTATATGGACTGAACTCCGGCTCACGTGACTCCATCAGGAGGCCAGAATCAGGGGTCACGAGAGAGCAAAGGTCAGGGCCCGTTTGAACTGTAGTCTGGCACTGAGGGTAAAGATACTTTGACTGGCCCCGTAGCTCATTCGGTGCCGTGCCGAGCTAGGGATTCCGGGTTCGATTCCCGGCGGTGGGGGAGGGGACTTTTCTCCGACCTATATAATTACTCATCTTCCCCAGATTCTCGATGTATGAATGAGAGTGTGAATGTCTGCGCGTGTAATGATTAAAGCGTAACGAATACGAGTTAACACCTTCGATAGGTTCCAAAGGAGAACTGCCACCGATATTACCATTGCAGTTAAAGGCGGTGTATAAATGGAACAGAAAAAAAAGATGCTTTGTGTTTTGAGACAAGCGCGTACCGGAAAACTCCTAATCGCTGCCGTGAACTTGGTCTCCTTCCTCTTCACCAGTACATGCGTCAGATCGCCTCCCGCTTCTTTTCAAACCTGCCAGATGTTCCAGGAGCTGTGATGTACGACATCGGCGTACGAACCCGCCAGCCCACACGCCTGAGGAGACGACTCCCACAGGATCTCCTCCTTAGTGACTCTGATTGAAAAAACTATGAATATTGTTTCACAATGACTGTTGTTCTTATCTCTTTGATTACTTGTTTGTTTTAATTAACTTATTTTCTATTGTTTGACAGTGTTAAGAAGATAATAGGAGCCAACTTGGTTTTCCTTACATGTTATTATATAGTTCATAGAAATTCAATTAGCCAACAAGGATCTGTAAAGCATGTACTGCTGATCGATCATTGAATAAAATAAAAAATAAAAAATAATAATCGCTGCCGTGGTGTGGGCGCTGTGGACCATTAGCACTCGTGGTACCATCTCGTGAGTAAAAGCGAATTTTACTACGAAAAATGACTATCTCAGAATGTGTATCAATTAGGAATAAGTGTGTGTAACAGAATTTTGTGCAAGACTAAAGCCATGTGAGTTTAACACATCAGATTTTCGATAAAGCACTTTGAATTTTTTTCTACTGGGTTTTAGTTTAATAGAGAATGCTAAAAGAAAGAAGGCTAACCTTGAACGGCAAACTGAGATCGAAAGTAACGATGCAACAATAGTGAATGTATTAGAACAAGATGGCCATAGACCAGCATACTATAAAGTGTTTAGTGCTAATAAAACATCGAATAGCTACTGGGTTTCTCCCAGCTGTTCTTTTGTATTTAAATGTGCATAAATTACCTCTCGGACTCCGAACACGAAGCAAAGACTAGTGCTGTCAAGGACACACGTTGTACTCGTTCGTTTGATATGCTAAATCGGGTATCGGCGAGCCATGTATCATATTCAGCAAGGGATTCCTATGACTACCGCTCTATCGGAGTGGTGATGCCATAACCGAGTTTCCTGCGACTGCTAAATGATAACTAGATCCCCGAAGTAGTTGATCTAAAAATTATCTAAAAATTATCTATAAAATGCCCTTAATATATACAAAATTCACAAAAAATGTTAAAAAAATGACCTAACAAAAATTAACAATTTCTTTCACAATAATAAATTAATAACTATCACAGACAAATAATGAATATATGGCTCGAATAACCACATTTTAAAATTAACTTTCTTAGTAAATAATGCACTTATTGCTACTAAATAATAAATAAAATAAAAATTCATCCGGTCACTTTCAGTTTTATAAAATATGAAAAAATAAGTTACTGTACCCATTAGCCATAAGTTACTGTACCCATTATCAAAAGTAAAGAAACGGCGGTTGTCAGCTAAAACTGTTTTATACTTTGAGAAATTTCTCTCCACTTCCACAGATGTTATAGCTGCATATTTGAAAAAACACTTTGTCACAGCGTGTTAAGTCCTGTTGTAACGGGATTATATTTTCGTTCATCTTCAACTAATAAGAAGCAAGCCAACTTTTTCTAAGATCCAAATCGAGTTTTAATCTACTGAGAGTCGTGAGATCTTTTCTCAGGTGTGGATGCGGATTTTTGGTGAAAATAAAATTTAGATGAGTCCAATTTTGTAATATATTATTTAATTATATAATATGAACTATGATTCACTCTTATCTATTATAAATATTGAATAACACTTTTTGAATCTTATTAATTTTCCTTTACAATTACAATCCTCGTAACATCTTTCCTCCTTCCCCAGCAAGATACAAGATTCTCACTTTTTCTAGATTATTGATTTTCTTGTCCCCATAGTAATTCCCGCTTTATTTTGTGATTGGCCGATTCACTGACACGTCATCACACCACGTCATACCACTACTACTTCGGCCAATCACACAACTACATACATTTTTATATATTTATTATTCCTTCGAACATTACTAAACAAAAATACTGTTACAAATGCCCCTCTTCGAAATATATGGAAAATAACCAAATAAAGGAATTAACAATCTGTTTCCATATATTTCGAAGAACAGCCCCAATTAACAATTTCGTTTACACCAATATTACACAACACCAATACAACATACATAAAATATAATAATATACATACATTGGATGAAATATAATAAATGAACATTTAACAACAATAAATTAACATTAATTAAAATACAACAATATATTGATGTTTAACAATGTTTTATTTTTATTATTATTTAACACACACATAGTATATATTCAATATTGTTTCAATTACTGTCAAGGCTTTTATGTGTATAGGGATCAGTATCATTCACTTTAAATGTGTGTGTGTATTTGTTACACAGTCCAGGTTTTGAACTAAAGGCTTTTCTATTCTTTAATATACACAATTTCAACTGTTCTTTTCTCGCTTGGTCTAAATTGTATGTGTTTTCTAACTTTACTTGTAATATTCTCTGGAATTCTATTTCTTCCTCCACTTGGCTTCCGCCGTTCTTATCTTGTATTGTATATAATTGGCAACAATGCTTTTCAAGGTCAGTTACATTATTTTACAATCCATCAATAATTAAATTCTTCCCACAATTTTCATTTTCATCGTATTCAATATTACCATTTTCTTGCAAAAGTATATCTTCCACAAAAAACCTTTCATTATTTATATTATCCCTGTTCTCTTCTTTTCTTCCATCTTCTTCCAATAATTTTATTACTAATAAATCATTTTCTGTCTTAACCTTCATTTCATGCATTTCGAAATTCAATACACTTTGCCATTCATATAATAAATCATTACCCACAATTACATCTCTTGCCAAATGTGGAATTACCAACGCAATGAAATTGAAATTCCATTCACCTATTCGCCCCTTAATTAATACTTGATATTTAATCCTATCCTTTTTCTTCCCAATTGCAGTACTGCAGTAAACGTTACACACATTTAAATATTCCACTTTATAGTTAGCTAACAGATTTTTAAACAATTCCTCACTTATCACAGTAGAACTGGCTCCAGTATCAATCAAGGCTGTATATTCTTTATCCCATAGGTAAATAATTATCTGAGGTGGGTTAACTAATTCCTTATTTTTCTGCAAGAGAGTGAGCTTATTTCCGTTATCTTCAACTTTCAATTCGCCCTGTGTCATCCTCACCGAACCACTTTCCAGAGCACAAAATGATTTGGTTTTTAGTTTTCCATCTCCCTCTGATTATTACTTTCATTGTTGGTTAGGTTGGTGCTATCGTTTATACTCACATCATTCTCTGTGCTTTGTGTATTTTCAACTCTTTCATTTTGATTACTTCTTTCAAATCTCACACCCCTAAAATCTCTTTGATTTGCACTAAATAAACTAGTACCTCTACCCCTATTAAAATTACTTATTCGCTGATTATTTCCTCGATAAAATCTTACATGGTTTATTTGATCATTTCTTCCAATTCTCGTCGACTGATTGTTATGATAATTCCTTTGCACATTATTTTGAACTCCACTTCCTGTTCCGGGAATTACAGATTCATAAGTTCGTCTAGGATCATAACCTCTTCCTTCAAATCTTTGATTTCTCACGGGTGCCCCGCCCCAAATTTAAACTCGTCCTATTATTCCTATTATTTGTAGGTTGAGATTCCTGTCGATTTCTTCCTCGCTCAATATGGACGTTATTATAGTTACCATCACAGGATGTAGTATCATTAATGAGGTTATGTGCTTCAAATTCGGATAATAATTCAATCATATCAGAGAAATCGATAGGCTTAGCCACAATTAAATGATTTCTGATATGTGGTGGATAATGACGTATTAGCATGTTGACAATTTCTGTCTCAGAAATTTCGGGATTGATCAACTTACTTTTGTTTGCTAATTTTAAGAAATATTCAGTCATAGAAATCCCTTTTTTAAACTCAAACCTACCCGTTGCTAACTCAACTTTTATTCTTCTTTGTCTCTCAGGTCCCCAAAATCTATTTATAAACAGATTTCTGAAAGTACTGTATGTTTCATGTGAAGCCAAAGTTAACCTTAACCACTCAAGAGCATTTTTCTTCAAACAGCGTTTTACTATTACCATCCGAAATTCATTGGGAATTCTCTTAATACGGAAATATTCTTCCAATTCCCTAAGAAATACTTTTGGATTATCACCTGATTCCTCATCAAAACTTGGTGGACTAATATCATTTAGTGAATAATGTACACATTCATTTTGACCTAGACTGTGGAGTTGTGTGTGTGAGGACATGTTCTGTGTGTTTCTGTGATAATTAATATCATTATCTGGACTCACAAAATCACTACATTCACTTACTACATCACTAGACTTCTGATGATTGCTTAATTCACCTGGTAAGTCACAATCGTTTATATTTGTAATTCTAGACATTTCTTTCCCGTTATTTACTTTTCTAGCCTGTAATGCAATTACAACTTGTGTCAATTTTCCTAAGTTATCCTTTTCTTTTTCAAAATGTTCTTTTACCTCTTTAATTTGCAAAATTACTTCTTCTTTTACTTTGCTTATCTCATCAATTTGTAACTTTATTTCCTCTTGGTGTATCTTACTTTCATCATGTTGTAATTGCATTTCAGAACAAATTACATTGATTCTTTGTTCTACTTTATCTCCTAATTCTTCTCTTTGTTTTTGTGTTATTTCTGCCTGTTGTATCCTAAATGTTTCTAACTCTTTGTTTAATTCCATTCTTATTTCTTGTTTCACAATGTCCTGACCTAACCTAGTTTCCTGAATTATCTCTCTCAACTCATTGACTTCCTTTCTATTCTCATCCTTATTAATCTCTATGATCTGCATGAGCCTTTCCATATTATCCCTACACTCTTTTCTCCCTTCTCTAATCTCCTGTGAAATTTCAGATTTTAATTCCTGTTTTAGCTTCTGTAATAAATTAATTTCTAAGCTACTCACATTTTGTGCTAGTTCCTGTCTTACTCCTACATCTAAATCATTCATTTTCTTAGTTAAATCGTTTACATTTTGTTCTATTTTAGAATCTAAATTACTCATTTCTGATTTTACATCTTTCATTCTAGAATCTAAATTACTTATTTCTGATTTTACATCTTTCATTCTAGAATCTAAATTACTCATTTCAGATTTAACATCTCCTATTTCTGATTTTACATCTCTCATTCTAAAATCTAAATTCTTTGCATTTTGTTCTATTTTAGAATCTAAATTACTTAACATTCTTGTTATTCTTTCCAACATTGACTCATTATCTATGCTTAATCTTGCATCCTCCCTATTCATTCCTACACTATCAGTAACTTCTCCTTCCACTATTATTTCTTTTCTACTCGCCATCTTTTTAACTATTTTCTGATTTCTTAACAACATAAATCTACTACTACTACTACTACTATTATTATTATTATTATTTTTTTTTTTTTTTTTTTTTTTTTTTTTATAATTTCACTCACTTAAACCAGTTCTCGTTTTCTTCTTTCTTCTCTCTTCTTTCCTTTTAAATTCCCACGGAGCTGCACCATGCTTTAATCTCCTCTTCTTTATCCTATTCGAGCCCCACACGTTGGGCGCCATTTGTAACGGGATTATATTTTCGTTCATCTTCAACTAATAAGAAGCAAGCCAACTTTTTCTAAGATCCAAATCGAGTTTTAATCTACTGAGAGTCGTGAGATCTTTTCTCAGGTGTGGATGCGGATTTTTGGTGAAAATAAAATTTAGATGAGTCCAATTTTGTAATATATTATTTAATTATATAATATGAACTATGATTCACTCTTATCTATTATAAATATTGAATAACACTTTTTGAATCTTATTAATTTTCCTTTACAATTACAATCCTCGTAACATCTTTCCTCCTTCCCCAGCAAGATACAAGATTCTCACTTTTTCTAGATTATTGATTTTCTTGTCCCCATAGTAATTCCCGCTTTATTTTGTGATTGGCCGATTCACTGACACGTCATCACACCACGTCATACCACTACTACTTCGGCCAATCACACAACTACATACATTTTTATATATTTATTAT
Source organism: Mantis religiosa (assembly GCA_030765055.1). Classification (NCBI taxonomy): domain Eukaryota; kingdom Metazoa; phylum Arthropoda; class Insecta; order Mantodea; family Mantidae; genus Mantis; species Mantis religiosa. The sequence goes on along the minus strand of CM060949.1, from coordinate 194,980,584 downwards.
TCCTTCGAACATTACTAAACAAAAATACTGTTACACTGTTCAAAAATACCAGTTCTCAAGTTTTCTCTTGTCAGGATATCGGTAATAGGACAAACTGTTTGGTATCTTTTTTTTTTTTTTTTTTTTTTTTTTTTTTTTTTTTTTTTTTTTTTTTTTGTCCAACACAAATTTTAGTATCTGTCTAATTTTGTCCCCAATCTCACCTTTTACATTTTGTATTCTGTCTTCCGCAATCGACTTATTCAATGCCATGCAACTATCTTCAAGACGGGTTATGGCACCCGTCAAAAATGCAAAATTTGATTTAATAAAGCTAATTTAGCTGCGATTTGAGTAGATATCAGAAAACAGATCCTGTGCCCTCTCAATTGCCTTAAAATCTACCCTATCAAAGCTATTCACCACTTCTCTCACTATTTGAAAATTGTCACAGCGGTATATACATGCAATTCCATGTTATATATGTTAAATATATATATGTATATATAAAGCCCATGCGTCAGGGTCAGGTCGGTCGCGGTAATCGAACTAGGGCCTACCGATGCAGGCTACAGATGAAAAGGCTCAATAAATTCCTGGAAAAGAAAGAAACTGACCGGAAAATGCATCTAAATGTTAAAAAATGACTTTATTATAAAAATGTGGAAAAAATGCATTTTGATGACCTATAAAACCATATATATAAGCCTGCCTCGGTAGCGTGGTGGTAGCGAGTCTGCCTCACGTTCAAGAGGTCCCGAGTTCGAATCTCGGTCAGGGTGAGTTACCTGGATAAGGTTTTTACTGGGGTTTTCTCTTATCCTGAAAGACGAATGTCAGGTAACTCTAAGCTCTATGGACTCTGGGCTCATTTGAGCATCATTTCACCCATTCCATTTATCGTCCGATATGACTTAACGTTGGAGGACGTAAATTACAATATATATATATATATATATATATATATAATGTTTTGTTCCAGAATGCACTTAATTTCCAATAAGCATCGTCTGTGACTATTCACAAAAAAAGATGACGTTTCATCAAAATCCGGGCCCTAGTTATAACTATTATCTGTGTGACGAATGGGTCCAAATTATTATGGAAGGTTTAGAGAGGTCAGAGAAGGCGAAAATAAAGTACAGTACAGTCTGACCATCAATACAGCGTACGTAACACGACGTATATTTTTGTAATTGCTAAATCGATATCCCATGTCTAAGTATTCTCCACAATGTGTCCTTCTACCTTCAAAAGGATATTTTCATAAGTTTACGTAGTGTAGGAGTTTCTCTCCACTGTTCGTAAAGCTCGAGAAAAGTTTTTTACACAACACATTTTACAAACTCATCGAGGTTGAACCTTTTTGGATGGGGCCATATTGCGTAGGGCGTTATCCAATGCCAGAACATTTCGCCGTGCCGATGTGCCAGAATTTGGTCCCACAGATAACTCACCTTGATCGAGATTCGAACCTGGGACCTGTTGAACGTGAGGATGACACTCTGCCACCTACGTTACAGAGGCGGGAATAAATCTTTATGTCACATCTTCCTTTTTTGATAGATAAACCCACAACTGAAACTAAAACTCTAACTGTTCTGTCATTCCATTCTACTTTGGAGGGAAAACTTTTAATTTTGCTCAAAGGCCTCAGGTTCTTTTCCTGTCATAAATCCACGGTATGGGACCACTTCCCTTCCGAAGGAAGCCATGCCAAGGGTTTTTGCGAACGAAAAAATTCATCCATTCCAAATCACATTAGGTATCAAGGTTCGCACACGGGCTTTTTCTTTCCCCCCCCCCTCTCCTTTCTCTTGTTTTCCAGGGAGTCTGAAAGATGCATTTGCGATGAAATCTCTGTATTGAATATTTTAGGCGAGAATTACTATTTTTCTACTTAGAGCAAACACTAAATAGATTGAGTTAAAAGGTATAATATCATATGATAAATCGATATTCACAAAAGCAAACGGGAATGTTCAGAAATGCACTGCAGAACAAAAGCTAAAAACTGTCTCCAAACCTTGAAAGTAAATAGTTCGCCCAGGGATACCTATTTACCTAGAAAGTGTAATTTTCCTTAGCAAGTTTTCCGCAGTGTTTTCCCTAAATCGCAGTTTACAAAGTTATCGCAATGTACTACTTTCAAAACAACCGTAGAGGTACAAGTTAAAAACTTTTTAAGAATTCTTCTGCAACGAACTGTCGCTGTAAACTTTGTCGGTGCTTTCAGAAAAGGAATAATGAAGCTTGGGTACGTATGAATAGTGCATACTAATGTTGGCACTACCAAAAGCGACTTTCTTTTGTTACATTTCTACCCAGCGATCCTGAGAATGTCACACACTGGGAAGTTCTTTTATGGTTTTCTGGGGTCGGTAGGGAACGCTACCACCTTCGGTACAGAGGCAGGCGAACACCCATTTCCATAGCTAAAAAGATTCAATCACAAATGTTCAGGACAGTTTGTACGGCTTTAGGAATCTCTAGGGGTTTATGAATATCCATGGGTTTGTTCGTTTTAAAAGTGATATATTAAAAATTAAATTTATCTAAATTAACTTAAAACCCTATTATTGTAGTTAATCGATGGAAATTAATAATTTATTCATACTAGTCGTATATAGACTAAGGGTTTTGTTAGATAGGGTCAATATGAAAAATTCAGTGCCATAGCCGGGATTTGAACCACGGATCTCCTGGTTTCCGTCCAGTCACTCTGACCCATTAAGCTACTATTGCCAACCTACCGTCATGACATTAAATTCTCCATTTGTCTCGTATATTTCCCCGGTAAACCACTCGAGATACACCGTTTGTGGTGACTTGAGTCTCAGGCTTCATCATTTAACTCTTATTAATTTAGTTAATTGGTGGAAATTAATCATTTCTTCACACTAGCCGTATATAGGATAAGGTTTTTGATAGAGTCAGCATGAAAAATTTAACGCCAAGGTTCTCCTGGTTTCCATTCGTCGCTCTAACCCATTGAGCTAGCATGGCCAACCTGCCGTCCTGACATTAAATTCTCCGTTTGACTCGTATACTTCCCCGGTAAACCACTAGGGGCTCTCGGATCCACGATACACCGCCTGTGGTGACTTACTATCGTAAGTACTTGAGTCCCAGGCTTCATCATTTAACTCTTACTGTTTTAGTTAATTGATGGAAATTAATCATTTCTTCACACTGACCTTAGCCTATATAGGCTAGTATGAAGAAATTATTAATTTGCATCGATTAACTGAAATAATAAGAGTTAAATAATGAAGCCTGGGACTCAAGTACTTACAATAGTAAGTCACCACAAACGGTGTATCGTGGATCCGAGAGCCCCTAGTGGTTTACCGGGGAAATATATGAGTCAAATGGAGTATTTAATGTCATGACGGCACGCTGGCCATGGTAGCTCAATGGGTTAGAACGACTGGACGGAAACCAAGAGATCCATGGTTCAAAACCCGGCCGTGGCATTGAATTTTTCATGTTGGCTCTGTCTATTAAAAACCCTTGTCGATTTTTCATGCAGTTCTGACCCATGTTTAAACATTCAAACGACTTCAGAGGCTACTCCCAGAAAAATCAAGACATACATTTTATTTTTAATGATTATATATAATATCGTATTTCAATCATAATCATTAACACTATTTTTGGGGAAATAAAAATGAAGTGTAAGGCAAGTTTATATGCAATGTGATCAGTTCTGAGCTATGTTTAAAGCCTCATGTCTCTAGTTCATCTGAAGAAAGCGAGTTAATAAATGTTTTTAAAGAGGCTAAAATGATCGGTAATATGCAACTTTATCAACCCAAGAAATCAGTATCTTTAATCGAGGCACTATAAATAAAATGAAGGCTACTCTAATGTACAGCAGTAGTGAGATTTGCTGATTCTTCGTGTGCATACTTTGGCGACACGACTGAGTTTAGTTAAATACCAGTACTGGCGAATCGCTTGCATGAAAATGACTTCCGTGATGACTTAAGCACGACAGACAGGTTTCGGTTGCAGTCATGATTATTAACCAAAGTTCAGCCACCTTTGTTTGCAGCAGAGTGGGAGGTCATAGCCGTGATATATGGTAATCGTTATCGCGGGCTATGTCGACCTTCCATTTCATCTCCGTGTGTTGCTTTAATGAGATGCAATTCACAATTCGCTCCACATCGGACGTTCGCATTCCCATGTCACCAGTTGCTGATGAGGGACGGAATCTGTCGACGGTCTAGGCCAATCTTAAACCCGGAAGCAAAACAGCCACTGCCAGGAGGAGGGTACAGTTAACGTAGCGCCGCAACGCGCCAGTCGCCGCCCAAAAGGACAAACACATCATGTTGACAAAAAGATTATATTGGGTAATTTATAACGTAGGTACTTGGGTGAGGTAATCAGGTGGAGCTTATTTTAACAAAATTCGTCTTTTTTAAAACTATTGATACAGATATAATACTTTAATAGTTACAGTTTCTACAGTATGCGCGCGATAAGAAGAGCGATCGGGTTTCAAGTCCTCATTCGGTAAGTTTCGTGTAACTCCGTAAACATAGATGACAACTTTGAAATTTCAAATGCGCTATACACTGACATCTAGCGGCTAATACGCTAAGCTTTATCATGTTCACCATATTTCGTTTTGACCAATTTCGAGGTTAATTAGCTAACCACTGTACAACAATCGTATGTTAGAATTAGAATTTTAGTTCGTCCTTGGCAACATATACATGTTATGAGACACGTCAAAATGTATAAATACAGTATATACATAAAGTCAAATTGGTTACATACAATATACACAGTACGCAGCTTTTCTATGGTTTCATGTGGTATTTGCATAGACTAATTTACTACAAGAAATGTCATAATATAAATATTACAGATTTGTGAATGTACTATACTCCCAGTTGCTCATTTTCATGGTTATAGTTTTAAAAAATCATTAACCGTATAAAAACAGTGTGCATGCAAAAATTTCTTAACCTTATTCTTAAAGTGTTTTAATGATGCAGCTTGTTTAAATGAATTTGGAAGTTTATTATATAACATTATCCCTTTGTAGTTAAAGCTTCCTTCATAAAGGCTCGTTTGGTGCGCTCGAATTGCCAGTTTATCCTTGTTATGAGTGTGGTGGTAATGTACATCAGCATTTACTTGAAAATGATTTATATTTGTATGAACATTTGTGGATGTTATGGTTCTCGAAAGGGGACACATTATTATTCGTCTACCTCCGTATAACTGTGATCTGAGTGCAATTGAGCTGGCCTGGGCAAAACTAAGGAATGTTTTCTTGTGATATCTTCTCTTATCTTACACGTTATTTTGCGTTAGCTCTCGCTTATTCCCCTCTGCCCGCACCACACCGTAAATCCAGCGCTCAAGAAAAGATACGCGTACTGCACTAAGATTCAGAAACAGTTCAATTGTACATCATCAAACAGTTGACAGCTCACTTCAAATATTAATTTACTAGTCTACATCAGTCAACTTAACCGGTGTTGTCTTATTGTCCACATATGTCCTGAGAGAAACATCACATAGTTTACAACTTTAGCATTCGGCAGCAGATTCAACAAAGCCGTAGATAATGGAGACGAGATCAAAGGTACCGCACCTTGAGTAAGACTTACCCTACACCAGATTTTATTTTTACTTTATAATATCGCCGACAGTAAATTAACAGAGCATACAAGGTATGTTCCATAAAGTCCGGAATTTTTCCACAATTTTTTTCTACTCTTACGTTTTACTTATTGGGATGGTCTCCTTCAAAACACTCTCCTCCACAACTCTGTTCACTTCCAGAAGTACTTTTGGTACACTTTCCGGTTCTCTCACAGCGCCATCTGTGAATTTTCTTTTATTCCGTCGATCGTAGGAAATCTTCGTCCTTTCATCGGCGGTTTCAACTTGGAAATAAAGGGGTCAGTTCTGGAGAGTAAGGAAGATGAGGCAGCACAGTGACTTCGTCTTTTTTGTGCAATAGCCACACACCAATAGGGATGAATGTGAGGGTGCGTTATCGTGATGCACTGTGCCTACATTTCAGGCCTTCTTACTTTCTTCAGTAATCTCTCGGACGGTCAGTCTTCATTTGGCACGCACAATTTCACTGACGTTGCTGACATGAGCGTCCTGATCGAGGTTACTTCCGCCCAACCACTTTTAAACTGCGTGAAAATACGTTACTCTGAGTACGGCTTAAGCACTCATCACCACAACATTTGGTGTATCTCTGCAAAGTTGTCTGTCTCTGTCCGTGTGTGTATGTGTATGTGTATGTGTATGTGGTATGTGTACGTGTATGTGTATGTGTGTGTATGTGTATGTGTGTGTATGTGTATGTGTGTGTATGTGTGTTTGTGTATGTGTGTGTTTGTGTATGTGTGTGTGTTTGTGTATGTGTGTATGTGTATGTGTGTGTTTGTGTATGTGTGTATGTGTTTGTTTGTGTATGTGTGTGTATGTGTGTATGTATGTGTATGTGTGTATGTGTATGTGTGTGTATGTATGTGTATGTGTACGTGTGTATGTATGTGTGTATGTGTATGTGTGTATGTGTATGTGTTTGTGTGTGTTTGTGTGTGTATGTGTATGTGTGTATGTGTATGTGTGTATGTGTATGTGTATGTGTGTATGTGTATGTATGTGTATATGTGTATGTGTATGTATGTGTATATGTGTATATGTGTGTATGTGTATGTATGTGTATATGTGTATGTATGTGTATATGTGTATGTGTGTGTTTGTGTGTGTATGTGTATGTGTGTTTGTGTGTATGTGTATGTGTGTTTGTGTGTATGTGTATGTGTATGTGTGTATGTGTATGTGTATGTGTGTGTATGTGTATGTATGTGTATATGTGTATGTATGTGTGTATGTGTATGTATGTGTATGTGTATATGTGTATGTATGTGTATATGTGTATGTATGTGTATATGTGTATGTGTGTGTTTGTGTGTGTATGTGTATGTGTGTTTGTGTGTATGTGTATGTGTGTTTGTGTGTATGTGTATGTGTATGTATGTGTATGTGTATATGTGTGTATGTGTATGTATGTGTATATGTGTATGTGTATGTATGTGTATGTATGTGTATATGTGTATGTGTATGTGTGTGCGTGCGTGTGTGTGTGTTTTCCCACGCAAGACGCTTGCTCCTCTAGCTCTGCCATCTCGACAACACTCTATTCTCAATACGATACCGATCTATAACTTATAGATATACGATAATCTTAATTCACAGTATACACGGCCGTGTGCAGGGATGCCAACCAAAATTAGCTCTAAAAGTCCAGTGGCGCGATATTAAAAATGTTTCGGAACTGTTTGAATAAACCTCGTAATTTATTTCGCACAATAATACAACATAATTAAAAATATGTATTTTGTGCAACAATGTATTAAACAGCAGTCGTTTGTACTCATGTTTTACCTATAAGTTTTTGGCTCTGGAGCAAACCAGTGCGCCGTATTCCGCTCAACCTGCAGTACACGCATATGATCCCTTCACTTTGGAATCGACTTCCTCAACTGTGAAACTCAACCTGTATTTCTGGTGACATAAGAGGGCTGTTCGATAAAGAATGATCATAATTTTTTGGGGCTCATAATTCTTAGCACTAAAATGCAATCTTATTATATGCCGTTAGCTTAATGTGAAACAAACACGCCGTAGTAGTTTCATTGTTGCTACTCCTGGTTCCCACCTCAGAACCAGGCAAGTTCAGACGTGTTCAGTATCGCCTACCGCTGTAATGGAGGTAACACGCGAGTAAAAATATGCGGCTTTGAAATTCTGCTTTCGTCTCAGCAAATCTTCAGTTGAGGTCTATACAATGTTACAGGAGGCCTATGGAGAGTCTGTTCTTCCCTAAAGCACAGCTCGAAGGTGGTTTGAAATGTTTAAAGAGGGGAGACAATCAATTCAAAGGAAGGTGGACCCAGTGCTCCAGTTACTGCTCCTACAGAGGAAAACATCAGCAGTGCTGCTGCCATTGTGAGAGAGGATCGATGAATTGCCTTAAAATCACTTTCTGAAATACTGAACATTTCATTGGGTGCCACCCACGTGTTGGCGACAGAAACATTACACATGAGACGTGTTTGTACGCGATGGATTCCAAGACTGTTGATTCCTGAACAAAAAGACATTCGCATGCAGGTCTGCATGCAGTTAAAGTTGATGTTAGAGGCAGATCCGGAGTTCCTTTCAAACGTAATCACTGCTGATGAAACTTGACTACATCATTTTGATCCTGAGAGCAAACAGCAAAGCTCAGTGTGGAAATCTCCTTCATCACCAGCTCCCAAAAAAGCAAAAGTGGTTGCTTCTGCCGGGAAAGTTATGGTCATCTCATCCTTTGATATTCATGGAATGGTTTATCAGCATGTTGTACCTGCACACACATCAGTAACTGGACAATACTACAGGGATGTCCTGAAAACATTGCAAGTCCATATCAGGCGCAAAAGACCACATTTCCATGAAGCAGTCTGGATGCTGCACCACGATAATGCACGGCTGCATATTGCCAATGTTGTTGCTGAATATCTTGCAAAAATCAACGTGAAGTGCATCCCTCACCCTCCCTATAGTCCGGATTTAGCCTCATGTGACTTTTTTCTATTCCCTAACTTGAAGAAATGCCTTCGTGGGAGGCATTATCCAACATCAGAAGCAGTGGTGAAGGCTGCGTAGGCGAATTTGAAGGATCTCTCAAAAATGGTTTCCAGCATGTTTTTGAAGACTGACAAGTGAATTCAGGGGAGACTATTTTGTGAAAAACCATCAAAATTATGAGAATGAGTAAAGGTATATTGTCAAAAAAAATGTGATCATTCTTTATTGAACAGCCCTCGTGGTATGCTATTTAGAATGCTGAGTCCCTCTGTTGTCTATCTACTTTTAGTGTTCGTAACAGGAATTATGAAAGCACTATATACTTCTAATATAGTGACGCAATCACTGTCGGTATATTTCGCTACATTCTATTTTGCAGACTCAAACCTCCAGTTATAAATGAGTCAACAAAAGCTCGTAGCAGCAGGTGCTTGTGATTTATAGATGTTAACTGCACGTAAAAAGCTATTGATGTAGCGCGAGCTCTGATTATGTTTCTAGTGTGTGAAAACAATAAACAACACAGAAAACACCATCAAGTAAATATGGGAAGGTTAAAATATTGCACGTGTAACATTGACACAGGAGCAAATCCCGTTGTTGCTTTTAAAATTCACTGTGCGCCACAAATCATTCGGATAACGCGTTAACATAAAGCATAACATTTTAAGTTAACTGCGTTACATTACCGAGATGAAAAACCGAGCGTGCCAACGCTGTACAAACAAATTCACTAAATCACCAAAGTAGCGCTGGCGCCAGAGGAAGTTCATAATGATGGCAGGGGGTGACTAGGAGCTCAAACGTATCCACACTGTACAGAACATTACTTCAAACATATACGGGAATAAATAACACAAATAAAAGTAAAAGTAAATATACTCTTTAAAATGAAAGCTGGCATGTGATAAATTTAACATTTTGAAAGGAACACTAATCTTATGTTTTAGATACATGATTTTCTCTACTCGGTCTGTTACAGACTATTCACATATATTTGTATATATATTATTGATCGATCAGCAGTACAATGCTGTACAGATCAGACTGAAAAGAAGGTAACAGCACAATAAGAACAATAACACTCGGGGGTAGGCAACAGGCCACCTCCTAACTACATTAAGTTAGAACTCCAATAATACTTTCTGAGAAATTATGTCAATATTGAAGATGTAAGACAGACATCAAGCACTAGAATCACTCGAGTCAGATGTATCACCTAGAAGCAGGTCCTGTGGTAGTCTCCTCTTCAAGCGTGGCTGGCTGGCGCGTGCGGACGCCGATCTTATAATGCACAGCTCCTGGAACTTCTTGCAGCATGGAAAAGAAACGACGAGCGATCCTGCGAATGTAGTCGTGAAGAGGTAACAGTCCTAGTTCGTGATGGAACTGCCATGGAGCGTTGGTAGCGATGCGCATGAAGCGATTCTGTATGACCTGAAGACGACGCAGATGACATGTGTGCGGCCCCCCCCCCCCCACACTTGGCAGGCATAAGTAATAAGCGGACGAACGAGTGATTTGTAGAGTAACAATGAAGACCGAGGCTGGAACGGCGATGCAACAGAGGTGAGAGTTTTGAAAGTCGGCCGGAGGCCAGTGATATAAGACGATCGATATGAGCACGCCAGGTCAGTCGAGAGTCCAAAAGCACTCCCAAGATTTTTAACGGGAGTTGTAGTGGGGAGCCAAGGGACATTGTTCCTGTAGAGACACAACGGAGTAAGCGGAGTATATCGGCGAAGAGTGAAGTATTCTCATACTGTGTGTTTCAAATGGGAAGGTGTTTCTCCTTGAGCGCAACTAGGTAAGCAACCGATCGAATTTCTGAGGGTTTTATTTTTTTTTATTTTTTTTTAATTTTACGTCCTCCAACGTTAAGTCATATCGGATGGTGAATGAGATGGGTGAAATGATGCTCAAATGTGTCCAGGGTCCATGGAGCTTAGAGCTACCCGACATTCGCCTGTAAGTATAAGGGAAAACCCACGAAAAAACCTTATCCAGATAATTCACCCTGACCGAGATTCGAACTCGGGACCTTTTGAACGTGAGGCAGGCATGCTACCATCTACGCTACCGAAGCGGGCAACAGTCCTGCGGTGTTGTCGTATAGCATCCCCCCCCCCAACAGGTGTGTGACGAGCGTCAATCTCTAATAAATACCTAAGACAAAAATTGAGATTTTGCATAAACTGATCCACGAGAATGGAGAGAGTAATGTATTTAACTTAACCGTAAAACCCCATATTTTTAGCTCAAATAGTTTTCCTAATACAAATAAATAAAGTAGATACCATTATATTATAACAATGCATTGCGACGTAAGCACTGTAATGAATATCATTATTGGTTGGCATGTATGGGTGAACGTATATTTGAAATTACTCAGAGCTGAAACGTAAACATTTGACATGACGTGGTAAAAGAAACATGTACTTTGAATAAGCCAAGGTGTTTGTTAAATTCGATGAGAGGAAACGATACACTTCTTGCTGGTCTGGCAGAACGTGTCTGGTACCATTATATCATTGTTTATGAATGGTTCGTAATCTCTATTTACTCTAGAGAGTTCAAAGCAGCATTATTCAGTTACTCTTCCATGAAAAAGTGTATCACCTGGATCAATGAGACACGATGCACTTTCCTCCCTTACTACTGCTAGAACAATCCAATAGTTTTTGTGGGCTCAAATTATGTTGCAACCAGAAATAATATTTTTAAACTGACTGAGGTTGAGTGACGAAGAAATTGACAAGCAACACAACAAGACTGGGAAAACTGCGTGAGACATCAGATAAACTACAAGAAGACGACTTTTGGAAAGAAACTGCACGTGACGAGATTTTGGAACCTATCATCATAAATTTGCAATACTCAGACGATGAAGACAATGACAATGACGAATTATCTCTTAACGTAACATTCACAGCTATACGGATGTACCGCTGGTATTTTCGTTGGATTAGCAAAATAAGTAATTCACAAACTATAATTAACTTTAAACTAAATATTTAAAACAGTTGCTTAATATACATATATTCCTGTTGCAATTTTGATTCCTACTGCATTATTATAAAATTTCGGAAAATTATGTTTGGGTTGCCTTACACCTAGCGCCACGAACACTCCCAATTGTGCGAGAGAGAGAGAGAGAGAGAGAGAGAGAGAGAGAGAGAGAGAGAGAGAGAGAGGGAAATATAAAAAGAGTGGGGATAAGGAGGTGGCAACGGTGAAGACTAACATTTGAAACACATAATACGTATACATTCAATTTGTCATGAAAATATATTTAAAAATATGGTATTTTAATTAAAATGTTAACCCCATTTTTGGGACAGTCAAAAAAAGCTTTTATACGTTCCATGTAGAGCGCAAAAAGATTCCTTTTTTTTTTTTTTTTTTTTTTTTTTTAATTTTTGTGTTTCAACCTCAGCAGCTGTGAACAGACACACAATTTCTTTCGGAAGTTTAAAACATGTATTAAGTAAGGTTTACAGGAAAGCGTTGCTCGTCCAGTACCGGGAATTGGATAGTTATAAAGAATGAAGCATGAACGAGATATCTGGTGATTCAACAGCAGCGATACGCACATCCGTCCCTGCGACAGTAGAACCAGAGATATGTACGTATGTTACATCGGAAACGAGGATTCTGCAGCCGCCGAAAAGATAACATCATGCGTCTATGAACAAAACATACTCGCTTTTTATTATTTTTGGCAATTGCTGAGTGAGCCATGTGACTTCTATGTATGAGGGCCAGACGGATTGTACTGGGTCCTTAACCATTCCAGATTTAATGGTTCCGCTGCACAACCTGCCCACGAGACTAGAAGATGGGTGTGTGAGAAGTCCTTAAGGTCTTTCAACTCCGAAATAGAACATAGAAGATGATGGGGGACAGGAAATCCATGGCAGAACAGAAACCATTCCAGCATTTACTTACCGACCGGGACAACCGAAAAAGTCGGAAAATACGAAGGCTGTTCAATAAAGAATGAACATAATTTTTACGGTCATAATTGTTCGCGCAAAAATTCATATATATTCTGTGAACTTAATGTGAAACAAACACGCCGAAGTAGTTTCATTGTTGGTACTCCTGGTTTCCGCCTGTGAGAACCAGGCAAGTTAGACATGTTCAGTATAGCCTACCACTGCAATGGAGGTAACACGCGAGGGACAATATGCGGCATCGAAATTCTCCTTTCGTCTCAACAAATCTTCAGTTGAGGCCTATACAATATTACAGGAGGCCTATGCAGAGTCTGTTCTTCCCTACAACACAGCTCGAAGGTGGCTTAAAATGTTTAAAGGGGGAGACGATAATTTCAAAGGAATGTGGAACCGGAGCTCCAGTTACTGCACTTACGGAAGAAAACATCAATACTGCTGCTGCCATTGTGAGAAAGGATCGACGAATTACCTTATGATCACTTTCTGAAATACTGAACATTTCATTGGGCGCCACCCACACGTTGGTGACAAACATTACACAAGAGATGTGTTTGTGCGCGATGGGTTCCAAGACTGTTGATTCCCGAACAAAAGGACATTCGCATGCAGGTCTGCTTGCAGTTAAGGCTGATGTTAGAGGAAGATCCGGAGTTTCTTTCAAACGTAATCACTGCTGATGAAACTTGGCTACATCATTTTGATCCTGAGAGCAAACAGCAAAGCTCAGTGTGGAAATCTCCTTCATCACCAACCGCCAAAAAAGCAAAAAGTGGTTGCTTCTGGTGGCAAAGTTATGGTCATCTCATTCTTTGATATTCATGGAATGGTTTATCAGCATGTTGTACCTGCACACACATCAGTAACTGGACAATACTACAGATATGTCCTGAAAACATTGCAAGTCCATATCAGGCGCAAAAGACCCTATTTCCGTGAAGCATGCTGGATGCTGCACCACGATAATGCGCGGCCGCATATTGCCAATGCTGTTGCTGAATATCTTGCAAAATCAACCTGAAGTGCATCCCTCACCCTCCCTATAGTCCGGATTTAGCCCTATGTGACTTGTTTTCTTTTCCCTAACTTGAAGAAACGCCTTCGTGGGAGACATTATCCATCATCAGAAGCAGTGGTGAAGGCTGCGGAGGCAATTTTGAAGGATGTCTCAAAAAATGGTTTCCAGCATGTCTTTGAAGACTGACAAAAACGCTGGGACACGTGCATCGCATTCAGGGGAGGCTATTTTGAGAACGACCATCAAAATTATGAGGATGAGTAAAAGTACGTTGTCAAAAAAAAAAAAAAGTGATTATTCTTTATTGAACAGCCCTCGTAGTGACGGGCCCCAAGAGATTCTAACCTTTCAGCTTCTAAATGCAAGCTTCGCATGTTATCACATATTTATTTTGCTCGGTAAACTAATAATCACAGCAGTCGCGAAGTGACAGCATTACCTGTGACAGAGGGATAACCCATATAAGAGAGTAACAAAGTCTTTGAATGGGCAGTTGACTAAAAGTTTGATCAACGTATAAACAAAGCTTAGGCCTGCTAGAAAAACTGGTCGCTCTATGTTGGGCCTATAATTGTGTGCCCGTTTTATGTACGAGGGCTGATCAACAAAGACTGAGACTAATGTTTTCCTGTAGCTTCCGTGATAGTTTCTTATCTGTAACATAAATGTTTGAAAAGTTCGCGGTTTTTATGTATAATAACGTCGGTAGGCGGCAGGACTCTCGTATTGGTAGGTTGGTAGTAATGCTCTATTTTGTAGACCCTACGTGCATTTCGCATACCAGACAGTGGAGGTGACGCGAGAGGAGCAGCACAGCGTAATCAAATTCTGTTTTCCTTTAAACCATAGAGCCACCGAAACTTATGAAAAGCTGAAGCAAGCGTACAGTGAAGATGCACTACCTCGTGCTACAGTGTTTAGGTGGTTCAAGGACTTCAAAGAAGGTCACTTGTCAGTGTTAATCAAGGTGGACCTGGTGTTTCGGCTTCTGCTGTGACTGAAGTCAACATCAACACAGCTGTCTTGATTGTCCGAGAGGGTAGGCGTATAACATTACGTAACCTCAGTGAAGTGTTGAAAATTTCATATGACAGTGTGTTTACAATTATGCATGGCCATTTACATACGACCCGAGTTTGTGCTCGTTGGGTGCCACTTCTGTTGACTCCCGAACAAAAGGCTGTGCGAATGGAGACAAGCCGTGAGGTGCTGCGTCTCTGCTGATGAAGGGGATACATTTTTTAAATCGATTATCACCAGTAACGTGTCATGTTTGCATCATTATGATCCTGAAGGAAAACAAGCCAGCAAAGTGTGGAAATCGCCAGGTTCACCAACACCAAAAAAGGCAAAAGTTGTTCCATCTGCAGGGAAAGTGATAGTGATCACATTTTGTGACTGTAATGGAATGGTTTACCAGCATGCAGTTCCCCCTCACACTACAATTACAGCAGCATACTACACGTCAGTATTGGCTACATTGAGGAAGCACATTGCAGAGAAACTACAGAGCTTTCTCGGACTGGTTGACGACTTCTTCATGACAATGCATGGCCTCACGTCGTAAATCAAGTCATGCAGTTTCTGGCTCGAATCAACATTACCTGTGTACCACATCCACCTTATAGCCCCGATCTTGCACCCTGTAACATTTTTATTCGCCTCGCTACAGCCAAAGCTTAGGGGTACTCGATTTGAGAACTCTGAAGCAGTGCTCAAGAAAAGTGAGGCGATTGTCACAGATCTGACAAAGAATGGTCTGCAGCACGTGTTCAAGGCCTGGCAGAGACGCTATAAAAGGTGCATTGAAGTAGGAGGACACTACTTTGAAAAAGATCTCGTAATTGCAGGAAGCATTTCACTAGCGCCGATGCAATAAAAAAACCACACAAACAGACTGAAGCCATTTTAAAAAAATCTATGGTTTAATAAGTACATTTTTCGTGCAGCACAGTTGTGTGTGTCAAGCACGCGTTGGCATTTACACAAAATTATACAGCATTCTTTCGAAAGAAGGAAATTTCATAGGTTAATTCCAAAACATTCATGATACACATTTTATTTATCAACTAATATCGTCAATATATAGCATTTGAATCAGAATCCTTACAGCCATATTTGAGAAAACAGACAACTTTGAAAAATGCTCTATGTGAAGTGTATTTTGAGTTGGGACTTTTTTTGAAAACTTTCATGACTTGACTGGCGAATACAAAATGTAAATACAGTTTCGCTCCTTGGATATAACTGGTTTTAACGATCAGTAAAAAAATACAAATGTTTTATCTATATATGAGACATTGTTTTAAAAAGTTAAAACACGTCGGTGCGTGTTATGGTCAACGTCTAATGACGAGCCAAAGGCAGGTGCTAAAACAATCAAGAAGGTCGTTTCACCGCGAACAAGTCACGCGCGCCGTACATTCTTCACATTCCCACTTCAAAACCTTATTATGATCTAAACTGGCAGCACACCTGTAATTACCTACCTCCTTCTTTGCTGTGCAAAGATAGAGTCAGACTGAAAAATGCAATGCCATAACCAGGATTTGAACCACGGACTTTCTGCTTGCCGTCCAGCCGCTCAAACCCTTGAGCTACTATGGCCAACGTGCTGATATGACATTAAATTCTCCAACTGACTCGTATTTTTTCCGGTAAACCAGTTAGGAGTTCTCATAAACACATGAGACAACTACCTTAATGGCAGCTTACTATGCTGTAAGTACTTTAAGGCCCGGGCTTTATGGTTAACCACTATTAGGTCAATTAATAGAAATTAATTGTTCTTTCACACTAGCCGTGTGTAAGCTAAAGTATGGAAAGTTAGAGACAGACTGAAATATTCTGTGCCATATCCGGGATTTGAACCACGGATCTTCTGGTTGTCGTCCAGCCGCTCTAACCATTTGAGCTACTATGGCCAACGTGCCAACATGACATTAAATTCTCCAACTGACTCATGTCACGGCGACCAGAAGAACCGTGGTTCAAATCCCGGATATGGCACTGAATTTTTCAGTCTTACTCTATCTTCCCATACGTTAGCCTACACACGGCCAGTGTGAAAGAACAATGAATTTCCTCCTTTGTTGTTGGCTCATTTGTAGGGAGCGGATTCTTGGGTAAATAAATATTTTTCCAAAAACACTAAATTACTAGAAAAACGGGGACTTCGAATAAAGGAGCATGAGCATAAATATAGAATCTTATATCCAGTCAACCTGAAAAATTCAATGCCATGGCCGGGATTTGAACCACGAATCTCCTGGTTTCCGTCCAGTCGCTCTTATCCATTGAGCTACCATGGTCAACGTGCCGTACTGACATTAAATTCTCCAACTAACCCATATTTTTTCGGTGAAACACCAGTGGCTCTCGTATCCGAGATACACCGTTTGTGGCGAATTACTACTGTAAGTACTTGAGTCCCAGGTTTTATCATTAAACTCTTATTAGTTAGGTTAATTGGTGGCAATTAATGACTTCTTCACACTAGTTGTATATAGGCTAAGGTTTTGGATAGATAGACTCAACATGAAAACCAGGAGATCCGTGGTTCAAATCCCGGCCATGGCATTGAATTTTTCAGGTTGACTCTATCCAAAGCCTTAGCCTATATACGGCTAGTGTGAAGAAGTGATTAATTTCCATCAATTAACTAAAAGAAGAGTTAAATGATAATGCCTGGGATACAAGTACTTACGATCATTCGGGAGGCCCGGATTCGATGCCCGTGGCCGACCTTCCTGACCCATGGGTTTTTTCGGGTTTTTTCCCGGGTCGCTAGGCGAATGCTGGGTAGGTTAACCACATTCCCCGAATTTCCTGTCCCTCCATTTCATCTCCATTATCACTTCATATCATCTCTCATCTGGTGGTCTCTTTCAGGGTAGAAGTGTCGGCGGGAGTCTCGGCGGTGTATGGCAGGATGATATGCTCTGAGGTAAACTACTTACTCCTCTGGTAGGTCGGTTGCCGGTCTCCGCTCCTCAGCTGGGACCATTTCGGGATCGCCAGCCAGGGACCTTTGGGGCTCGGATCGCCTGCCTGGGACCATTAGGGCTCGGCTGATGGGTTCGCCGTCCCGTTGTAGGGGAGCGAGTTCGTTGTTCTGGCCTGTCGGGGGAAGTCTCTATCCAAGTAAACTGTAGGGACCCTGCTCTCTGTACTGTCTTGGCTCCTTGGGTCGGCCACCCTCTTTCTCCTTCACCTCATCCTTCCTCCTGGGGGTGCCCCCACTTGAGGGCATAGCAACAATGGGCCCAGCATGGTGGCCTACGTACCGCATCCACTCCGTAGTGAAATCCCAATCCCAAGTACTTACGATAGTAAGTCGCCACAAACGGTGCATCTCGTATGGGAGAGCCTCTAGTGGTTTATCGGGGAACTATATGAGTCAATTGGAGAATTTAATGTCAGGACGGCACGTTGACCATGGTAGCACAATGGATAAGAGCGACTGGACGGAAACCAGGAGATCCGTGCTTCAAATCCCGGCCATGGTATTGAATTTTTCAGGTTGACCCTATCTATCAGGAATGTTAGCCTATATACGGCTAGTGTGAAGAAATTATTAATTTCAAGCAATTAAATGGAAACTTATTTTATATAAAAATATACACTTTACAAATGTGATATGTGGGACATTCACGTGCTGTCTCTACTTTTACTTATGTACATAGCCGTTGAAAATTTGCTGAGTTCCAGAACGTTTAAGATAGCGAAACGTCTAGAAGATTCTATAATATTTTCGCAAGACAAGGTGCAACTTATTTTACGTTTCTGCTGCGTGTCAGTAAGACAACTAGGGAGCTGTTTAATATAGACGTAGCGAATCCATGTCTAAACATGCTCGGTCATAATTATATAAACACATTTCTTATGATCGGCACGCCATTTTTATAATTACTGTGGCGGTGGCGATGATGTTTACTTGCCAGGTGTGTGGCATTCCTGTTTGCGGTACACATCATTATCCTGCAGATAATAATAATTCAGGCGAGTATGGCTCCAACCTGGATGAATTATTCATCTTGCTTGCTCGCTCGCTCGAATTCTGTTAACTCTTCTTCCTCCTCATAAATAACCAAGTGTCCACACTACACAATAAGCATTTTAATTACTTAACTTCTTGTGCCGATCCAGCATTCGTTATTCACTTTATTTCTGGCTTGCATAGAAAAATTGCCAGCTGTTCCCGAAAGTGAGATGAAATCTCAAAAAACATATATTTCATTTCAATACTTCTACAAAGTATTGTTAAGCACTATTTACGAGGGCTGTTCAATAAAGAATGATCATAATTTGTTTACGGTCATAATTTTCGCACTAAAATTCAATCTTATTATATTCTGTTAGCTTAATGTGAAACAAACACGCCGTAGTAGTTTCATTATTGGTACTCCTGTTTCCCGCCTGTGAGAAACAGGCAAGTTCAGACATATTCAGTATCGCCTACCGCTGCAATGGAGGTAACATACAGTTAAAGTTGATGTTAGAGGAAGATCAGGAGTTTCTTTCAAACGTAATCACTGCTGATGAAACTTGCCTACATATTTTGATCCTAAGAACAAACAGTAAAGCTCAGTGTGGAAATCTCCTTCATCACCAACTCCCAAAAGGCAAAAGTGGTTGCTTCTGCTGGGAAAGCTATGGTCATCTCATTCTTTGATATTCATGGAATGGTTTATCAGCATGTTGTACCTGCACACACATCAGTAATTGGACAATACTACAGGAATGTCCTGAAAACATTTCAAGTCCATATCAGGCGCAAAAGACCACATTTCCGTGAAGCAGGCTGGATGCTGCACCACGATAATTCGCGGCCGCATATTGCCAATGTTGTTGCTGAATATGTTGCAAAAATCAACGTGAAGGGCATCTCTCACCCTCCCTATAGTCCGGATTTAGCCTCATGTGACACTTTTCTATTCCTTAACTTGAAGAAACGCCTTCGTGGGAGGCATTACCCATCATCAGAAGCAGTGGTGAAGGCTGCGGAGGCGACTTTGAAGGATCTCTCAAAAATGGTTTCCAGCATGTCTTTGAAGACTGGCAGAAAAGCTGGGACAAGTGCATCGCATTCAGGGGAAACTATTTTGAGAAGGATCAGCAAAATTATGAGGATGAGTAAAGGTACGTTGTCAAAAAAAAAAAAAAAAAAAAAAAATGTGATTCTTCCTTATTGAACAGCCCCCGTATGTACAGTACGAAAGTCTTGCATTCCACCATAAAACTTCATATCACGATTTCATTGGAATCCCATAAAAGTATTTTTAAAAAATATAGTTGGGTATGTTAGAATTATGTGAATAGTAAAATGAAAAGTTCAGTATATTTCAAATATATTTTCTTCAAAATCTCCCACCACGAATTCCCCTTCATGGAACATCTTTGAAAATTTGTTTTTTTAAAATATATATTTAAGATATTTTCGTGAGAAATGAAATGTACAGCTTCAATTTTCTGGGAATGCTCTGTGAAGTCCTTTCCATTTTGAATAACTTATGCCTTGGGGTAGTGATATTTAGCATTTTGTAGCATTAAACATTTCCAATTTAGTATGTTATAGCATTTTCAAGAAATTTTGAGTTAATTTTGTTAAATAATGAATATTAATATTATTTATATGAAATTTAAAACACATTTATTGAAGGTTATTAATGTCGGTGAGTTAAAAATTCATAAAGTGTCAATTTATTTCACATTCATATAGGTTAAAGCAATACACAGAAATATAGAAAAATCTGATACAGACTAAAGCATACTGCATAATACAGAAAAAGATAAATCCAATAAAAAGAAAATACACTAAATTATCCTAGTTTATGATTGAGTAATCCTATCGAATGAAAGCACTGAACTTATTTCAAAATTCAGTTCTGTCATTTGAGTGCTCCTGACACTCACAATACAATTGTATTTACTGAAATATCTTTCAGCATCTACGCTGTTGGCAGGATCCCAAATACATTGCAGAGCTGCTCGAGCAAACTCTGGGTATTTGAGCTTAACAGCCAACAGCATGTGCAGGCAGTCTACATCTTTATTATTCTGCATTGCTTGTATCAGTTGTGAATGAAAATATTCATATCCCTCAACAAAACTATACATTTTAACATCACGAAAAAAAAATGAGACGTTGCTTTTACTTTCTCTTAAAATCGTATAATTTATTGAAGTTACTCTGCCAACAGTATCAGGATTAAAAAGCTTACCAACGTCTTGGAGAAAGACATTTTGTCGCGTCTTCCGCCTCTGCCCGCTGTTTGATATTTTCGCTCTCGCCATCTTCACACTTACTGACGTGACCTACGCAAAGAATGAATTGAAGCTGCGCGTAAAACCGAACAGAACAATGAAAATCGGAACTTTGGTAACTAAGAACTCCAACTGGAATTAACATGTGTTTATCACGTCTTTAAAATTAGGGTTGCTATTGGTTTTCAGAGACGAGGATTGAAAATTTTCCGTTAACTGGGTTGTGAAGATAGATTTATGACAGTCATTAGGCGTGGTAAGAGGGGTTTCTTTTGTAAAACAACTGAACTCGCTTCAGTACCAAACATACCTATATATGGGCAATGGTGGAACAATAGACCTTTAGCGGAAAGGGTTGCTTTCCACATTCCAGAAGAGTGGTCACTTACTTTATTTCTTTCTAAACATGCAAAGATTCTACAAACTCTTCAGATAAAGTTTCCACAAGAAAGAGCATTGGGGAAAAATAATTACCTCGATTTCGCATTTATATCGCATTTTGAGTCAATTACGCACCTTATCGCGCTATATCGCATTTGCGAAAAATCACCACCCCTACTTATGTCTAACTGGAGAGGTGTAAACTTTTCAGGGGTTAATAGTTTCCGAGATATTCCTTGTTACAGCCTTAAATGTTCTAATACTTACATTTTTCACAATGGGAAGTCGTTATTCGCGCCCGTCCAGCTCTTAAAACAGTTGACTATCACAAAGTCTACTGTATTGCCATATTCCTTTGTACCTACAATAGGACAATGTTTATCTTAACATGAACTACATAGAGGAAGAAATGTTTGTACAAATATTTGTACAAGAGTAGCGAAAGTAATTAAAAACATCAGATTTTTATTTAGAAATAGCATCATTTCAGTAATGTCTCATTAATAGCGAGCGGATTTATAGACACTAAAAATGTGTGAAATAGGCAGGCAAAAAGGCACTAAAAGTGGGCAAAATAGGCACTTAAACAGGCACTAAAAATTTGCTAAGTAAACACTTAGAAATTTACAATTTTGGTAAAATTCCTCTTAAAACTCACTATAAATGCACTATAACAAAATTACAATCATCGCAACATATGCTGCAACAAATACGCTAAACACATACTATTTTGTGGTTCGCTAGAAAGGTGTGAAGTAATTAACAATGTCAAAAAAACAAAAAAGTTGGTTTTAGAGGGGCTTAAGAGTGATAATTGAAATACCTGGAGCTTTTGTTAGATTTGCTTCAAATTCATACCATTTATTTTTGTGATCAATCGAGAATGGAACAATACTAAGTTTCACCTTTCTAGCTACAATAGTTTCTGAGGAATTAACAGTTTATGTCTAAATTACAGGCGATTTTCAAAATGTCCCACATATTCTAATTTTAAAAATTAATGCTTGGGGTATACGTTTCTCATCGAAGTGAAAAATATAATCATACCTATTTAACAATTTTTATTTTCCTAAGCGTTTTCAGTAAGAAGTAAAGCATTATAATCATTTTCAATACAAATAACAAAAACAGAACAAATGTAAATTGGTACACTTAATATGCAGTTGTCCTTACAGGTATGTTTAGAATTTCATACAGATTAACAGAAAACTGCATCCTGAGGAACATTTTGAAGTTAGGAAAATGTAGAAAATATGGAATCTGAGAAATCTGAGGTTAAAATTACGTAATAGCAGCTACGATACAGATGTAGGGTTATTTAAATAGTCATGTGACGTTTTCTGTAGTGCCGTTAGATAAAGAAAAAATATTTTATCATTGTAGTATGTCTATATTAATTTTAAGACAAAAAAAACTAAATTTGGGATTGTTGTAAGTTTTGAGCCAATTTACACAGATGCGTCTCCTTAATAGAAACGATTGTTGGAAAGATGGGGAATTCAGAAGTCCATCACAGCAATCTCAATATCACTTAAAATGATCTCACGATGTGTCAGAAAGATACAAAGCACAGAGCAAAAATTAATTAAAAGCTAAAGCAACAGAATCCGAATTTTTGTAATAAAAACTCTAAATGCCCCATTGTCGACTAAAAACAAATAATAAAGCACAATTGTTTTTTAGTAAGCGTTTTCCGTTCAAACAGAATTACAACAATGACGGCAGCGTGAAAAGAATTCTGGTACCTACTTTTATAAAGGCATTTCTGTAAAATCTTCCTCCTCTTCTTCTTCCTCCTCTTCCTCTTCTTCTTCCTCCTCTTCCTCTTCCTCCTCCTCCTCTTCCTCCTCCTCCTCCTCCTCCTCCTCCTCCTCCTCTTCCTCCTCCTCCTCCTCCTCCTCCTCTTCTTCTTCTTCTTCTTCTTCTTCTTTACTCCATGGTTTGGGCATATCTCCCGTTTCGGCTTCACAGATCTCTCCAGCGTTTCCTGGGACATCCATGTCTCTTCTTCCTTTTGGATTATAGTTGAGTACTGCATTTCGATATCTTCCATCCTCCATTCTTAATATATGTTCATGCCATTGTTGCCTTCGTTCTGATATTTTGTCTTGGATTGGTTCGATTTCCAATTCCTTTCTAATATCCTCATTTCTTATTTTGTCCAATATAGTACAACCTTTAACACTTCTTAAAAATTTCATTTCTGCAGTCTGTATTTTATTTAAATTCTTTTAATGTTGGCTCCCAGGTTTCGCTTCCATATAGTAAATTTGGAATAGCCATTACCTTATACATTTTCATTTTTGTATCCTTTCTCACTCTGATCTTAAAAGTTCTTTGGATTGTCCCACATATTGCTCGGAATTTGTTTACTTTTTCTTCTATATCAGCTTTGTTTCTAAAACTTATGTTACATGCTAAATATTTAAAACTCGATATTTGTTCTAAAATCCTATTTCCTAAAACAATTTTTGATCTTACACTATAAGTTCCTTTAAAAGCCATAATTTTTGTTTTTTCTTCTGATATTTTAAAATTATAATTTTGTACTATATTCCAATGAATCAGTATTTGGTCATCCGCAAACAGCAGGGTATTAATATAAATATTTTCTATTATTTTGATTCCTGGGTCTACTAAAATCTTCCATTCATTTAGAATATCGTCTATATATACTAAAAAGATTAGGTGATAAGCTACACCCTTGTCTTAGTCCAATATTGGTAGACATTTGTTCTGTTAACCTATCCCCAGTATCGATTCAGCGGGACGGATATTTTGGAAAAATTTTACACAAACCAATAAAATTGATTGGTCTGCAGTTTCATTTTCAATGTTGGAAACAACACCTTGAGATACATGTAGAAAAGCCTAAGTATGGGAAAACCGCAATTTTTTCATATATATGTATAAAAATCCTAGTCTGTGTAGCCTAGCTAATTAAGCGCTGGCCTTGCGAGTTTAAGTTGTAACAGAGTCCCAGAGTGGTGATTTTAAGATTGGGTAAAACAGCTGCTTCGTGTCACTAGATTTACACACATGTAAAAGAAATCTTACGGGAGTCAAATCCTGACTACCAGCGGTACTGATTGCCATCTGATATGATTGTTAACAATTGACACCAGCAATAATTTAATTAATAATCCCTCCCTCAAAAATTACTATTAGCTCAAGAAATAAGCCTTTACACCAGCACAAAAATATCATGCTACTGCACCGAAACAAATTCAAAAGCTGTTGTCACAAATTACAAGCAAAAGAAATTGGCTAAAAAGGCAGTTTTAGGCACTAATAAGCAGAATAGGCACAAACGTATGAAATAGGCATTTATAGACATTACAAAACTAAGAAATTAGGCCAATAATTGTAGGAAACATGCTTATAACGTAAAAGCCTACGTTTCTGAACAAAGGAATAAAATAGGCAAATAGGGCAATATCCGTCCCCTACTCACTAACTCAAACAGGAAAGGCTGAATGTTAAACAAAGACAAATAGTGTAGCTACAGTTTGTTTTATCATCTTGAAGCCGTATGGTTTAGTATTCAGTACTGTACACCATAATGACGTCAATTCGACCATGACAAAGGCAGGTTACCGGCACCAAAACGGGAAGAATGCAAAATCCCCAGCGATCCTGCTCTGAATTGACAATATTTTGCTCATAGCCACTGCGGCTTGTTCGACGTTCTTTAATTATATTACTCCCTTTACTCTTTGTTGGCAAAGTGTTCAGTCAAACGTCCCGCGAGAATTGACCATAAATGTACGAGACAAGAACTGGTAACTCAACACACTGATTGCTCTGTTTAAATGTCACAAAGATCTGCCACATAGAGATTACTATCTAAAGATTATACAGCTTCTAAAAACTGCTACTCTTGTACTGCAAGTTCTCAATATAACTTTGTTAGTGATTTAGTTAAGCTTCGCAACACGTTTTCCATTACACAGACTTTCTAGAAGCTCTAGAGGCGGAGAAAAAGGAAATTTCTAGAATATACTGCGTTTAGTGCGAGCGCTACCGCGTCTATTTATCTTTGCAACTACCCCGTTATCTCCAACAACCATTTGCTTGTATTAGGTACGTACCTGCAGCAGCAAGAAAGTCCCTTAATACCAAACCACCTCTTAAATGGAAAAATATTCGAACATTTTGTTTCTCTCAAAAACGTAAGTTTACGTCCTCCAACGTTAAGTCATATCGGACGGTGAATGAAATGGGTGAAATGATGCTCAAATGAGTCCAGGGTCCATGGAGCTTAGAGCTACCCGATGTTCGTCTTTGAGGATAAGGGGAAACCCTGGAAAAAGCCTTATCCATATAACTCATTCTAACCGAGATTCGAACTCGGGACCTTTTGAACGTGAGACACGCACGCTACCATCTACGCTACCGAGGCGGGCGAACGCCTCTAAGGATTTTGATTCAAACCCATATATTTAACATATTTCATGTAAAATAAAATGTAAATGTTGGAATTCTGGAATGACCTCCATACAGCCAGCCACCTTAAAGAAAAAAAAAAACTAATGCTTCAAAAACCTTAATATTAATGGAAATTAATTGTTCTGTCACACTAGCCGTGTGTAGGACGCACTATGAAGGGGTAGAGTCAGACAAACATTGAATGCCATTGCCGCTATTTGAACCACGAATCTTCTAGTCTCCGTGCAGCCGCTCTAAACCATTGAGCTACTACGGTCAACGTGCCGATATGACCTTAAACTCCCTAAGTGACTCGTGTTTTTTCCGGTAAACCACTAGGAGTCCTCATAAACACATGAGACAACTACCTTAATGACGACTTACTATACTGTAAGTACTTTAAGGCCGGGCTTTATAGTTCGGACCACTATTAGGTACAATTACTGGAAATTAATTGTTCATTAACACTAGCCGTGTGTAGGACGCACTATGAAGGGGTACAGCACAGTAAGTCGCCATTAAGGTAGTTGTCTAATGTGTTTATGAAAGCTCCTAGTGGTTTACCGAAAAAAAACACGAGTCAATTAGAGAATTTAATGTCATATCGGCACGTTGGCCATAGTAGCTCAATGGTTTAGAGCGGCTGGACGGAGACTAGAAGATCCTTGGTTCAAATCCCGGCTATGACATTCAAATTTTCAGTCTGGGTCTACCCCTTAATATTAAGTTGACCATATGCTGGTTTAAAATAAATGTGCGATAAGAACTATAAAAGCAGGGTAGGTGGATAAATATCTACCTGAAATCGAGGCGGTTAATCTGGTGCTCACTTTGAGACGTTTGGACACTCTTGATCTAAACGTGTGTCACAGCCGAAGCATCTTGAATCATCTTTCTTTAAACAAACTGCAACTCAGTTTGGACTTGCGACTTTTACATTAAAGAGGTGAATGAGTAAACCTTTGCTTATCGGCTATTGATTGTTTCACTAACACGCTATAGTATGTGCCAAGTTTATCTCACAAGGCCGCGTTATCTTGTGTGCGGATAACAAAAATAATGGACCTACTTCCCAAAAAGAAACTTCTTACACAAATTTGAACAAAAATTATTAACTAATAATATTCATCTGAAGGTGTAAAACTGATAGTAAATGCCGGAATAAGGGATGAAACGAAAGGTGATTATGAAGCTGGATTGAATGACGGGGAAACCCCGAAAACCCGAAGAAAACGCTGCCAGATACCAGTTTGTCCACCACAAATACCACATGCGTTCCCTGGGATGAAACCTGGTTTAACTCGACCAAAACTCCACCGCTCCCTTGTGCTGATTGCACGTTCATTTGATGCGATTCATTTGTTCTGTTTCCTGCTTTTTTTTTTCCGCGACGGCGCGTGATCGTCTCTTGGCCTGTCCTGTGGAGAGCTACCGAGAGGCGAGGCAAGGGAGTCGTGTCTCGGCTTTCTTGGCGTGCGGAGGTGAGTTATTCTTTGGTTTGGAGTTAAGCCTCGTGGATAAGTACTTTGTAGAGTAGTTACTTAATGCCAGAGGTTCTACTCCAATTAGTCCTGCACCCGTAGGACCATGTACCCGGGCCTCCTTCGACCAGGGACTTACCGAGATGTCCCAAAAGGGCGCCCGGCGCCTCCGTGGTGATTTCCATAAGGCAAGGCCTAGAGACTAACAAGCCCTTCCCTCTGGTCCTGTGGACACAAGACGGATGAAAGTGGATACGCCACTTACGCGCACCAACCCCAAAGAGGAAGGCTACCGATATGACCTCGGTAGGACCGCCTGGTGATCTAGCACACCTTCTACTAGCTATGCTGACTAGTACGCGGGAATATTAATGCCTTCCCTCAACCCCGTACCCGGAGACGTACCCGATCCCCCACGGGTATCGGGAACCACTGCCCCCTCGAGTCCAACCCAATCCGAACAATTCCCGATCAGGGAGAGGCTCGAATGTTCGGCCCGAGCTTCCTCTAGTAATGTCAGAGGTACCACGAGTGCTAAGGGTCCGCAGCGCCTGCACCACGGCAGCTGAAGGGGCGGATCCCCTCCTTTAGGGGAAGTACTTTATAAATAGAGTAAACCTGAAAAATTCAATGCCATGGCTGGGATTTGTATCA
This sequence comes from Mantis religiosa, assembly GCA_030765055.1. NCBI lineage: Eukaryota > Metazoa > Arthropoda > Insecta > Mantodea > Mantidae > Mantis > Mantis religiosa. Next base: position 194,952,796 of record CM060949.1, on the reverse strand, counting down.
CGGATCTCCTGGATGTACCAATAACCTTACCCTATATACGGCTAGTGTGGAGAAATGATTAATTTCCATCAATTAACTAAAATAATCGACACAAACGGTGTATCTCGAACGCGAGAGCCCCTAGTGGTTTACCGGACAAATATACGAGTCAATTGAAGAGTTTAATGTCATGACGGCAAGTTGGCCATGTTAGTTCAATGGGTTACAGCGACTGGCCGGAAACCAGGAGATACGTGGCTAGTGCGAAGAAATGATTAATTTCCATAAATTAACTAAACAATAACGTAACTATAACACTTTAAAAATGGCCATCTGGGTCTCTTAAGTAATCCTTCAATGTTTTGCTGAAAATTTAAAACAGAGATCAGGAATTTTAACACGTGGATAATTTCAGACAATCAAAAATAATGAACAATAGTTTTAAGGGAAAGTAATGCAATGTACGAGCACTGTTCAACTAAGAATGGCCATAATTTTTTTACAGTTATAATTTTTCACACTAAAGTTGAATCTTATTATATTCTTTTAGCTTAATGTGAAACAAACACGCCGTAGTAGTTTCATTGTTGGTACTCCTGGTTCCTGCCTGTGAGAACCAGGCAACTTCAGGCATATTCAGCATCGCCTACCGCTGCAATGGAGGTAACATGCAGTTAAACTCGATGTTAGAGGGAGATCCGGAGTTTCTTTCAAACGTAATCACTGCTGATGAAACTTGGCTACATCAAAGAGCAAACAGCAAAGCTCAGTGTGGAAATCACCTTCATCACCAACCCCCCCAAAAAGCAAAAGTGGTTGCTTCTGCTGGGAAAGTTATGGTCATCTCATTCTTTGATATTCATGGAATGGTTTATCAGCATGTTGTACCTGCACACACATCCGTAACTGGACAATGCTACAGGGATGTCCTGAAAACATTGCAAGTCCATATCAGGCACAAAAGACCACATTTCCGCGAAGCAGGCTGGATGCTGTCCAACGATAATGCGCGGCCGCATATTGCCAATGTTGTTGCTGAATATCTTGCAAAGATCAACGTGAAGTGCATCCCTCACCCTCCCTATAGTCCGGATTTAGCCCCATGTGACTTTTTTCTACTCCCTAACTTGAAGAAACGCCTTCGTGGGAGGCATTATCCATCACCAGAAGCAGTGGTGAAGGCTGCGGAGTCGATTTTGAAGGATCTCTCAAAAATGGTTTCCAGCATGTCTTTGAAGACTGGCAGAAACGCTGGGACAAGTACATCGCATTCAGGGGATACTATTTTGAGAAGGACCATCAAAATTATGAGGATGAGTAAGGGTACGTTGTCAAAAAAAATATCAGAAGATATTATTAAATCAAATACGCTAAATGAAAGTATGGGGTATAAATACAGTCAATAACAGGAATTTTAATTTTTCCAGATTTTTACAATTAGTGACAATAATATTTTGCACAAACAGTTTGTGGAGGCTATACAGTAATAAACGATAATGTGTAGGGAAATGTCACGGCGTCAGATTATTATTTTTCAACCACTTTGACAGATGTATGTTATATCGGAAATGCAGTCATAGATCATCGCATTCCTGTAGCATGACATCACAGCTGTTGCTCTGTTTATACGGTTGCTGCACGTGCTATAAGCTTGTTTGAATTACAGTCCATAACCACGCTACAAACACTAAAAAACGAAATAAAAATGAAAGAATATACCATTCAGGGTTAACTGCCAAATGTAGATAATAAAATCACCGGAAAGAAATCTCAAAAGTGTGTGTACTTTATCACGTCACTTTACTCCGGATTTTCTCTACATATAAAACTTAGATGCGATTGCAGTTATGAATGATTAATGATAATCATTATGAGATTATGGAATACCACTTATATTTCTAAAAATAACTTTACCGGCTGTTAAATAAAAGTCCACAAATTGTGGCCACGCCGTGGCTCAGTGCTTAGACCGCTTGGCTCTCACCAAGGCGGCCAGGGTTCGATCCCAGGCGACCGCAAAGTGAGATTTGTGATGGACAACACGGCGCTAGGGCGGGTTTTCTCCGGGACCTCCGGTATCCCCTGACATTTCATTCCACCGGTGCTCCATCTTCATCTCATGTATCATCAGTGTCACCGCCTGCGGTGCCGTATGTAGTAAAAGCGGGCGTTAAACACTACACATTCATTCCACAAATTGCTATGAGTATATAGGTGATCTGTAAAGTTTCCGACCTAATAAAGATGCAAGACTTTTTTCAGATTTTTGTTTTCAACATAGTCTCATTATATTTCTACACACTTATCCCAGCAACGCTTGCATCTCTGTAATCCATCCAAATAATACTCGGCGTTTTTCTCTGTAAAATACGAGGGCTGTTGAATAAAGAATGATCAGAATATTATTTGACAACGTACCTTTACTCATCGTCATAATTTTGATGGTCCTTCTCAAAATAGTCTCCCCTGAATGCGATGTACTTGTCCCAGCGTTTCTGCCAGTCTTCAAAGACATGCTGGAAACCATTTTTGAGAGAGCCTTCAAAATCGCCTCCGCAGCCTTCACCACTGCTTCTGATGATGGATAATGCCTCCCACGAAGGCGTTTCTTCAAGTTAGAGAATAGAAAAAAGTCACATGGGGCTAAACCCGGACTATAGGGAGGGTGAAGGATGCACTTCACGTTGACTTTTGCAAGATATTCAGCAACAGCATTGGCAATATGCGGCCGCGCATTATCGTGGTGCAGCACCCACCCTGCTTCACGAAAATGTGGTCTTTTGCGCCTGATATGGACTTCCAATGTTTTCAGGACATCCCTGTAGTATTGTCCAGTTACTGATGTGTGTGCAGGTACAACATGCTGATAAATCATTCCATGAATATCAAAGAATGAGATGACCATAACTTTCCCAGCAGAAGCAACCTCTTTTGCTTTTTGGGGGGTTGGTGATGAAGGAGATTTCCACACTGAGCTTTGCTGTTTGCTCTCAGGATCAAAATGATGTAGCCAAGTTTTATCAGAAGTGATTACGTTTGAAAGAAACTCCGGATCTTCCTCTAACATCAACTTTAACTGCATGTTACCTCCATTGCAGCGGTAGGCGATGCTGAATATGCCTGAAGTTGCCTGGTTCTCACAGGCAGGAACCAGGAGTATCAACAATGAAACTACTACGGCGTGTTTGTTTCACATTAAGCTAACAGATAAGATTGAATTTTAGTGCGAAAAATTATGACCGTAAAAACAGTTATGATCATTCTTTATTGAACAGCTCTCTTAATTGTTCACGAAGGTGATTGCCTCTTTATTTGACGAAATACTCTGTCCTCCGAGCGCAATTTTCAGATGAGGGAACAAAAGGAAGTCGCTTGTGGCTAGATCTGACGAGTAAGGCGAATGGTCAAACAGTTCAAACAGCAATTCGTGGATTTTCGCCATTGCAACAGCTGAGGTGTGAGACAGTGCGTTGTCTTGGTGAAACAGGATTTTCTTTTCAGGTTCTGCCTTCAGCCTGTCAAGTAATGATGAGTAGGATGCTCCTGTAATGTTTTTTTTTTCTTTTTGAAGATAATCGGTTAAAATAACTCCATGACTAACCCAAAAACACAGTCACCATCACCTTCCCAGCTGAAAAAAGCATCCTTTTTTTGTGGGGAGGGGACGGTTCCCCCTTTGCAGTCCACTGTTTGGACTATATTTTTGTTTCGAGCGTATAATGGTGATTCAAGTTTCGTCAACAGGACCAAAACTCGGATTTATTGCGCCTAAACTGCGCCAACAGAGCGTTGGAAATGTTCATTCGAACACGTTTTTGGTCTAACGTGAGCAAACGCGGCACCAAACGCGCGGACAGCTTTCTTATGTATAAATGTTGACTTAATATGTGACAAACACGTTCTTTTGACATGTTCATAGCCTATGCTATCTCTCTCACTTTAATTCGGCGGTCATCTAGCACCACTTGGTGAACTTTGGCGATGTTTTCATCGGCAGTTGCAGTTTCTGGACGTCCCGAACGTTCAGTCTCCCAAGCTCTTACGGCCACGTTTAAATTCAGCTACCCAAAATTTCACTGTAGTAAATGACAGTTCACAGTCGCCATACACAGAATCTAATTCATCTTTGAGTTGTGTAGGCATATTGCCTTGCAAAAACAATTATTTAATGACAGCTCGATACACGATTTTGTCCATTTTTATAAAAACACTCACATCAACTGACTCAAACGACTGTTACATAACAACTGAGCGTCCAAAATGGCTTAAACTTTGGTGAGTAACTGTCAACAGATGGACTACGAAATTCACTAGGTTTTATTTACGCGCGCTGCCATCTTCATGTTGAGGTCGGAAACTTTTCAGACCACCCTCGTACATACTATGAACCAACTGTGATGAACTGTCACTTATAAAAATTGCTATTCATTTTGTTGTTATAAAAAGAATGCATTTGTAAAAATGTTACAAATGGAAGTTAATACGAAATCGTCAGGCAATATGGAATAGGTGGTTTAAAAAAATGAAAAATTAATTTGATATAAAACATGATTGGTTTAAAATAGATAACATATATAAACACATGTGTATAGACCTTGACCATTGAGCAAGTGCCCGCCTCGGTAGCGTGTCTGCCTCACATTCATGTCCTGAGTTCCCGCCTGTGAGAACCAGGCAAGTTCAGACATGTTCAGTATCGCCTACCACTGCAATGGAGGTAACACGCGAGCAACAATATGCGGCTTTGAAACTCTCCTTTCGTCTCAACAAATCTTCAGTTGAGGCCTATTCAATGTTACAGGAGACCTATGGAGAGTCTGTTCTTCCCTACAGCACAGCTCGAAGGTGGTTTAAAATTTTTAAAGAGGAGAGACAATCAATTTCAAAGGACGGTGGACCTGGTGCTCCAGTTACTGATCTTATGGAAGAAAACATCAACACTGCTGCTGCCATTGTGAGAGAGGATCGACGAATTATCTTAAGATCACTTTCTGAAATAGTTAACATTTTATTGGGTGCCACCCACACGTTGGTGACAGAAACATTACACACGAGACGTGTTTGTGCGCGATGGGTTCCAAGACTGTTGATTCCCGAACAAATGGACATTCGCATGCAGGTCTGCATGCAGTTAAAGTTGATGTTAGAGGACGGTCCGCAATTTCTTTCAAACGTAATCACTACTGATGAAACTTGCCTACATTATTTTGATCCTGAGAGCAAACAGCAAAGCTCACTGTGGAAATCTCCTTCATCACCAACCCCCCAAAAAGCAAAAGTGGTTTCTTCTGCTGGGAAAGTTATGGTCATCTCATTCTTTGATATTCATGGAATGGTTTATCAGCATGTTGTACCTGCACACACATCAGTAACTGGACAATACTACAGGGATGTCCTGAAAACATTGCAAGTCCATATCAGACGCAAAAGACCACATTTGCGTGAAGCAGGCTGGATGCTGCACCACGATAATGAGCCGTCGCATATTGCCAATGTTGTAGAATATCTTGAAAAAATCAACGTGAAGTGAATGCCTCACCCTCCCTATAGTCCAGATTTAGCCCCATGTGACATTTTTCTATTCCCTAACTCGAAGAAACCCCTTCGTAAGAGGCATTATCCATCATCAGAAGCAGTGGTGAAGGCTGTGGAGGCGATTTTGAAGGATCTCTCAAAAATAGTTTCCAACATGTCTTTGAAGACTGGCAGAAACGCTGGGACAAGTGCGTCGCATTCAGGGGAGACTGTTTTGAGGACCGTCAAAATTATGAGGATGAGTATAGGTACGTTGTCAAAAGAAGTTGTGATAATTTTTTATTGAACGGCCCTCCTAATAATAATAATAATAATAATAATAATAATAATAATAATAATAATAATAATAATAATAATAATAATAATAATAATAATAATAATAATAATAATAATAATAATAATAATAATAATAATAATAATAATAATAATAATAATAATAATAATAATAATAATAATAATAATAATAATAATAATAATAATAATAATAATAATAATAATAATAATAATAATAATAATAATAATAATAATAATAATAATAATAATAATAATAATAATAATAATAGTTTAGCTACTAATGTTATACTTAAAACATTTTAACTTTATTTCTATTTAGTATATTTTGTAGGGTTATAGGAACATTATACTTTTACATCGGGTATTAAGATATACCCGATATTCCATAATACCCGACAGGTCATGTTGGATAATGAACCTTTAAAGTAATGAACAAAACAAAGCCGACTAAAAACGACCACAGTATTAGTGAATGTAGTTGGGTCAGTGGTAATAAGTTCTCATATTCGCAAGTGTCAAATGACTGCGGCCTTATCCTTGACAATTTCGCCAGCTCTCCCAGATTATAATGATAAATAAAGGAGTTTTACAATAACGTGACATGCGAGATTTGCTCTGTGATAAGATTTCTGCATGCAAGAGTTGAATACTCGCCTGATGCAATACAGATACGACACTTGCTGTATGTGGCCGTACCTAGGTCATTACCAGACGTCATTGGATAGTTAACAGTACCAAAAAAAAAAAAAAAGGACTTACGAGTTGCATTCAGAAGACTTTCTTTACTCGTTCTTCTACAACTTATGCTCGATTTCACCAACAGATGTTAAAATCGACGTTAAAAAATGTAACAGCGCTAACAAAGTTGTTAAATTTCTTGCATTTCGCCAACCTGTTTTCTGAAAATGTTAACAAACACATGTTAACGCCAAGAAACTTGTAAATATTACAGCTATAGAAGGCTATGGATGGGTCGTATTGCTTTCTGAAACTACTGCGATGCGCCTTTGTTTTCATTTTCCTCTGCACTGCAGTCTGTACACAGCTAAAACATGGCGGATAAACAAAATCGTAAACAAAAGCCGTGAAACAAATTTCTCATCGAATGAGAAAGAATTGTTAATTGAATTGGTGACCAAGTATAAGGATATCGTGGAAACAGGACGGATGCGGTGAATGTAAAAGAGAAAGATGTCATGTGGGGAAAAATTGGAAAGGAATTTAATTCAAATGTATGTGTCATTACTAGAAACACGAAACATCTTCTTCAGTATTACGTAAATTTAAAACGAGGAGCGAAGAAGTACAAGTGACGAGAGACTTGAACGTTTAAAGACGAGAGGTGGACAGTATTATCCACATAATTCAGTGAATTATAAAATCGCAAAGTTATTAATACTTGAAGCAAAAGCGAGATCGGCATATTCCTTTCGATGCATGTTCTAACTCAGCATTGCATAAATCTAAAACAAGGAGGGAAGAAGGACAAGTGACTTGAACGTTTCAAGACGGGTGGTGGACATTGTATTATCCACATAATTCAGTGAATTATAAAATCGCAAAGTTATTAATACTTGAAGCAAAAGCGAGATCGGCATATTCCTTTCGATGCATGTTTTAACTCAGTATTACGTAAATTTTAAACGAGGAGCGAGGAAGTACAAGTGACGAGTGACTTGAACGTTTCAAGACGGGAGGTGGACAATGTATTATCCACATAATTCAGTGAATTATAAAATCGCAAAGTTATTAATACTTGAAGCAAAAGCGAGATCGGCATATTCCTTTCGATGCATGTTCTAACTCAGCATTGCATAAATCTAAAACAAGGAGGGAAGAAGGACAAGTGACTTGAACGTTTCAAGACGGGTGGTGGACAATGTATTATCCACATAATTCAGTGAATTATAAAATCGCAAAGTTATTAATACTTGAAGCAAAAGCGAGATCGGCATATTCCTTTCGATGCATGTTTTAACTCAGTATTACGTAAATTTTAAACGAGGAGCGAGGAAGTACAAGTGACGAGTGACTTGAACGTTTCAAGACGGGAGGTGGACAATGTATTATCCACATAATTCAGTGAATTATAAAATCGCCAAGTTATTAATACTTGAAGCAAAGGCGAGATCGGCATATTCCTTTCGATGCATGTTCTATCTCACTATTACGTAAATTTAAAACGAGGAGCGAAGAAGGACAAGTGACTTGAACGTTTCAAGACGGGAGGTGGACAATGTATTATCCACATAATTCAGTGAATTATAAAATCGCCAAGTTATTAATACTTGAAGCAAAGGCGAGATCGGCATATTCCTTTCGATGCATGTTCTATCTCACTATTACGTAAATGTAAAACGAGGTGCGAAGGACAAGTGACTTGAACGTTTCAAGACGGGAGGTGGACAATGTATTATCCACATAATTCAGTGAATTATAAAATCGCCAAGTTATTAATACTTGAAGCAAAGGCGAGATCCGCATATTCCTTTCGATGCATGTTCTAACTCAGTATTACGTAAATTTAAAACGAGGAGCGAAGGACAAGTGACTTGAACGTTTCAAGAGGGAGGTGGACAGTGTATTATCCACATAATTCAGTGAATTATAAAATCGCCAAGTTATTAATACTTGAAGCAAAGGCGAGATCCGCATATTCCTTTCGGTGCATGTTCTAACTCAGTATTACGTAAATTTAAAACGAGGAGCGAAGAAGGACAAGTGACTTGAACGTTTCAAGAGGGAGGTGGACAGTGTATTATCCACATAATTCAGTGAATTATAAAATCGTCATATCACCCATTTCATTCATCGTCCGATATGACCTAACGTTGGAGGACGTAAATTACACAAAAAATCGGTACCGAAAAATGTATTTCTTAAGTAGTTTCTAGGTAATTAATGGCTCTTCAATTCATAGATCATTTCTATTTCGACTGGTTGGCACCCGTAAGTAATTATTATCGAAGTACCTAAATCCCGAAAGGTTCAAATTTAACTCGTTGGGTCAGCAATGTGCCAAGAAGTATGCAACAGTGGTTTGCTGTGAAGCCAAGTCGAAGAAGTTTGACCTGCAATATGACTGAATTACACAGACCCTCCTCCACGTACTGAAGGAATGTTTATGGAGAGGAAGCACTGTGATTTCTTAATGGTACTCGGCAACATTAATCACTCGCCTACGCAAGTACATCAAAGAGAAAAGAGGAAATGATGTGTCACAGAAATCTCTTACAAACATCCGACGACTCAGCGCAATTCCTAATGCTTTATTATATGTCATTTCTGATCAGTCAGCAATATTGCTTTTCAAATACACGGCTCGGGTTTAGAAAACGTGCAATTAGCAGTTTTTTAAAAACAGCGAACTAATATCACTGGAACAATGGCGCAGTGTCAAATACTACGCTTATCGGAAAATATGCGGACAACGGAGTTATTCAGGTGAGCCTAGCGCACATATTACCTGTCTGATGAGTAAGTACAGTTGTTATGGGAGGTCGCTCGGTTTAGAGAGGTTAGAGAAGACGGGAATATAGTACGGTACAGTCTGATCATCAGTTTATAAGTTTTCCTCCCGTACACTTTTAATTTTGAGCCTCTTTCACTATATTATGCACAGTTCATTGTTGTAGCATTATTTAACGTAATAATTAGACCTTTACGGTTGTCTTCTTTACAAAACTGTTGAATTGCCGATGGGTACAGGGAATGGTGACTAATTTTCCAAAGTTTTGTAATGACGAAGTTGTTGAAATCACAATTGCAATATGGTTAAACGCAATTTTTTTAATTATTTAGTTTAAAATTAATTATAGTTTATGAATCACTTATTTTTCTAATCCAACTAAAATACCAGCGGTGCCTCCGTATAGCTGTGAATGTTACTTACGTTAAGAGATAATTCGTCATAATCTTCAACGTCTGAGTACTGCACATTTATGATGATAGATTCCAAAACCTCGTTACGTGCTATTTCTTTCCAAAGATCGTCTTCTTGTAGTTTACCTGAAGTCTCACGCAGATTTCCCACTCTTGTTGAGTTCCTTGCGAATTTCTTCGTGAATAAGTCGTTCAACGCCAGTCAGTTAAAAATATTATTTCTATTTTCACCATAATTTGAGCCCACATTAACTCCATTTGATTGTTCTAGCAGTAGTAACGGTGGGGGAAGGTGGATCGCGTCTCATTGATCCAGCTGATACACTTTTTCACGGAAGAGTAACTGAATAATGTTGCTTTGAACTTTCTAGAGTAAATAAAGATTACGAACCATTCATAAACAAAGATATAGTGTGACTAGACAAGTTCTGCCAGACTAGCAAGAAGTGTATCGTTTCCTCTCATCGAATTTAAGAAACACCTTTGCTTATTCAAAGTTCATATTTCTTTTGTCACGTCATGTAAAATGTTTACGTGTCAGCTCTGAGTTATTTCAAATATACGTTCACGCATACATGACAACCAATAATGATATTCATTACAGTGCTTACGTCGCAATGCATTGTTATAATATAATGGTATCTACTTTATTTATTTGTACTAGGAAAACTATTTGAGCTAAAAAATATGGGGTTTTACGGTTATGTTAAATACATTACTGTCTCCTTCCTCGTGGATCAGTTTTTGCAAAATCTGAATTTTTGTCTTAGCGCAAATAGTATTTATTAGAGATTGATTAGTTTGGCGCTCGTCACACACCACTTAGGGGGAATGCAATACGAGAACACTGCAGCATCGCGATTGGTTGCTCACCTAGTAGCGCTCAACGACAAACACCTTCCCATTTGAAACACATAATAGTACTGCTAGCTTCCACTGTTGGCCGTCGGCATTCATTCTTAAGACACGCTGTACACGGCGAGACGTGTACGTATTACACATACACTTGCAATCACGGCAACGTGTCACAAATCTTCAAGCGCAAGAAATTATTTCAGAAGTAGAAAGAAGAGGGAATAAAAATCCCTTTGTATCAAGCGACTGTAATATTTGTTTATAATAATTGGCTACCCTTTCATATCAGACACACAGCTCTATTTGGGTTTCGTCACTTACTGTACGCCAGGTTATTAATATTTCGCTTTTGTAATAAACAATATAACAAACGAATGCAGCGCTGGTCACTGAAAGATCAATACGCCTCTAAGCTTTGACATGCAGTACAGTGTTGAAAGTTACAGAATGGCTGGTATATAAGACAAGAGGGCCTTGTGTTCTCGAGTACAATGAATTATGGTCCAACGACATTATCGGACTATATTTGTTGGAGGCAACACTTAGTACTTCGACTTGCAGAACATTTCTTGTGTCCTGAAGAGGGTATGCCCCCGTTAGCAAGGGGGTAGGAAAACATCCAAAAAGATCTTATATTATTATATTTAACAACAAAGAGGAGCTGACAGTCACAAATTCCATCCTCACTGGACTTTGCACTCTTAAATGCCAAAGGTGGGTGAAGCTTATGTGAATATTTGTCGCTTCTGCCAAGAAGAGAAGGATCTCTTTGGATAGTATGCTTCCAACACAAGTTGATCCTGTCTCATGAAGAGAGACTCGTAACAAACATTCGAATATTCACAATACAATCTATAAAGGTTATAGTGGAAGGAAACTTAAGCTTACACAGTCATCCACAAAATTTAACCACAGGATAGTTGGGTCAAAGGAGAGATGGCAGCACATGGCAGGCTACTTAACAGCAAAAGAAGAGGCGGCTTTCCTCTCTCCTGCAGGCTTTCACATTCTCTGAGGGACCGGGGAGTCTGAGAAAGCCTTCTCAGATCCAGATTACCAAGATTTACAAAGAGCAACGCACCTGCCGTGCACTTCGACGCTTACAAACCTAAAATAGCTCACCCAGATGAAAGGTGAGGTAAAACGAGAATTGGAGTGAAAATCGAACCACGACCTGTCGAATGGGAAATGAGCCATGCTGTACCATCGATCAGCAAGTATGCTTTAAAGATATTTGTTGCCCAGAAACATAGATACAGGACACATAACACATAGGTACAGTATGCGCGCAATAAAAAGAGCGATGGGGTTCCAAGTCCTCATTCGGTAAGTTTCCTTTAACTCCGTAAACATAGATGACAACTTTGAAATTTGAAATGCACTATACACTGAAATCTAGTGGCTAATACGCTAAGCTTTATCATGTCCGCCATATTTCGTTTTGATCAATTTCGAGGTTAATTAGTTTACAACAATCGTATGTTAGAATTAGAATTTTAGTTCGTCCTTGGCAACATATACATGTTATGAGACACGTCAAAATGTATAAATACAGTATATACATAAAGTCAAATTGATTACATACAATATACACAGTAAGCAACTTTTCTATGGTTTCATGTGGTATTTGCATAGACTAATTTACTACAAGAAATGTCATAATATGAATATTACAGGTTTGTGAATGTACTATGCTCCCAGTGCTCATTTACATGGTTATAGTTCTAAAAATTCATTAACCGTACAAAAACAGTGTGCATGAAAACATTTCTTAACCTTATTGTTAAAGTGTTTTAATGATGCAGCTTGTTTAAATGAATTTGGAAGTTTATTATATAACATTATCCCTTTGTAGTTAAAGCTTCCTTCATAAAAGCTCGTTTGGTGCGCTCGAATTGCCAGTTTATCCTTGTTACGAGTGTACATCAGCATTTACTTGAAAATGATTTATATTTGTATGAACATTTGTGGATCTTATGGCTCTCGAAAGGGGACACATTATTATTCGTCTACCTCCGTATAACTGTGATCTGAGTGCAATTGAGCTGGCGTGGACAAAACTAAGGAATGTTTTCAGAGGATGCAACGTTACTTGTGATAGCTTCTCTTATTTAACACGCTATTTTGCTGAAGTGTATTTTTTAAGGTTGACCACACTGCAGAAACAGAAGAGCGTTAGCTCTCGCTTCTTCCCCTCTGCCCGCACCACACTGTAAATCCAACGTTCAAGAAAACATGCGCGTACTGTAACTGTGAACTGCTTCTCTTTACTGGATAACTAACACAAATTGAGAATTTAAAGTCTTATGGCAATAATCACATGTCAGGGCGTCTGTGCTGGAGACGTCACTCAGGCGAACATCTTGTGGCAGGCTGCGCTGGGGGCGAGCGCCGAGACTGTATGCAAGAACTCCTGGAGATGGCAAGCCGTCAGATGTACTGATGAACGCGTGGAAGATCAAACTCGTAGTTTGTTTCGGACGAACCATGGAGCTTTTGTAACTGTTCGAAACACTCTGTTTTGTAGTGACTGCAGTCTTACTGGTTGCCACCCCAGACTGTAACTACATGGGACGGACTAGACATGTATATAGAAGCAGGGAGAATTCTTGCGCCTGTTGAGTAAAGGATACAGTCCGACAAATGTGGGCGTTCCAAGCAAGTTGAGTGCCCAGTAGCACCCAAAAATATTCCACCAGCCCACTGGCTGGTAGTCATGACATCTGTTCCCCCAACAGCTGTAACGGAGGATCCCTATAAGGACGTAAAGAGAAAATCTTAACCCCGGTCTTCTTCTTCTTTTTTTTTCTTCCTTGTTCCATATTTAACATATCGGCGGCCGTTCTCCTTTGGAACATACTGAAGGTGTTAACTCGTTATCTTTGGTTTTTAATCATTAGATCACGCACACATTCCCACTCTCATCCATACTTCCAGACTCTGGGGAAGATGGGTAATTATCTTGGTCGGAGAAAAATCCCCAACCCCAACGCCGGGAATCGAACCCGGGAACCCTAGCACAGCAGGCAGGTGCTCTACCGACTGAGCTCCAGGGCCAGCCTGACCGCGGTCTTGTTAGTATTGAGAAATGAGAAAATGCTGAGCAAAATGCGCCAGAGAGAACCAATGAGCTAGTTAACATACAAGGGCTGTTCAATAAAGAATGATCACAATTTTTTTTTTTCACAACGCACCCTTACTCTTACTCATAATTTTGATGGTCCTTCTCAAAATAGTCTCTCCTGAATGCGATGCACTTGTCCCAGCGTTTCTGCCAGTCTTAAAACACAAACTCGAAAGTATTTTTGAGAGATCCTTCAAAATCGCCTCTTCAGCCTTCACCACTGCTTCTGATGATGGATAATGCCTCCCACGAATACGTTTCTTCTAATTAGGGAATAGAAAAAAGTCACATGGGGCTATATGCGGACTATACGGAGGGTGAGGGATGCACTTCACGTTGACTTTTGCAAGATATTCGGCAACAACATTGGCAATATGCGGCCGCGCATTATCGTGGTGCGGCATCCAGCCTGCTTCACGGAAATATGTTATTTTGCGCCTGATATGGACTTGCAATGTTTTTAGGACATTCCTGCAGTATTGTCCAGTTACTGATGTGTGTGCAGGTACAACATGCTCATAAACCATTCCATGAATATCAAAGAATCACATGCTCATAACTTTCCCAGCAGAAGCAACTACTTTTGCTTTTTTGGGGGGTTGGTGATGAAGATTTCCACACTGTGCTTTGCTGTTTGCTCTCAGGATCAAAATGATGTAGCCAAGGTTCATCAGCAGTGATTACGTTTGAAAGAAACTCCGGATCTTCCTGTAACATTAACTTCAACTGTATGTTGCCTCCATTGCAGCGGTAGGCGATACTGAACATGTCTGAAGTTGCCTGGTTCTCACAGGCGAGAACAAGGAGTATCAACAATGAAACTTCTACGGCGTGTTTCACATTAAGCTGACAGAATATAATAAGATTGAGTTTTAGTGCGAAAAATTATGACCGTAAATAATTATGATCATTCTTTATTGAACAGCCCTCGTACCTTACAACCTTTTTATTAATTAGGTTAGTATTTTTGTACCGGAATTTGCTCGGCCTGTAGTGAGATTACAAGTTCTTTCCTTTTTCGTTTGGCAGCACTAAATGCCCTTCACACTGAATACAACACGTGATTCGCCCATAACCTAGAGCAACGTGGAATGCCAAACAGTAAGGGAACAAATGAAGAAGGTATTTCAAGTGACCAAGAGGATGGAAAGCTACTGCGAGATTACCGGACAATTAGCTGCAATTAACACGAATGAACCTCAGATGTTGACAAAACAAACACGGCTCGTCGTCAGACTCGACAAATAAAACAAACCTCTATTGAGCATTCCTTGATTCATGATATCTCCAAACAAGTTGACTGTTCACTTCAAATAGTTCAATTTGTAGTCTACATAAGTCAACTTAACCGATGTTCTCTTTTCTCCAGGTGTACCATATAGTTAAATACTGACGGAGATATTGAAGACGGTATCGAACGGAAAAAGACATCATAAGCATTTTTTAAATTAACGTCTTCCAACTTATGACATATCGGACGATAACTGAAGCGATGTTCAAATGAGTCCAGGGTATATAGAGCTTAGAGTTAACAGACATTCATCTATCAGGATAAGGGAAAACCTCCAACGCTAAGTCAGATCGGACGATGAATGAAATGATGTTCAAATGAGTCCAGGGTATATAGAGCTTAGAGTTAACAGACATTCATCTATCAGGATAAGGGAAAACCTCCAACGCTAAGTCAGATCGGACGATGAATGAAATGATGTTCAAATGAGTCCAGGGTATATAGAGCTTAGAGTTAACAGACATTCATCTATCAGGATAAGGGAAAACCTCCAACGCTAAGTCAGATCGGACGATGAATGAAATGATGTTCAAATGAGTACAGGGTACATAGAGCTTAGAGTTACCAGACATTCATCTTTCAAGATAAGAGAAAACCTCAAACGTTAAGTCATATCGGACGATAAATGAAATTATGTTCAAATGAGTCCAGGGTATATAGAGCTTAGAGTTAACAGACATTCATCTATCAGGATAAGGGAAAACCTCCAACGCTAAGTCAGATCGGACGATGAATGAAATGATGTTCAAATGAGTACAGGGTACATAGAGCTTAGAGTTACCAGACATTCATCTTTCAAGATAAGAGAAAACCTCAAACGTTAAGTCATATCGGACGATAAATGAAATTATGTTCAAATGAGTCCAGGGTATATAGAGCTTAGAGTTAACAGACATTCATCTTTCAGGATAAGGGAAAACCTCCAACGCTAAGTCAGATCGGACGATGAATGAAATGATGTTCAAATGAGTACAGGGTATATAGAGCTTAGAGTTAACAGACATTCATCTATCAGGATAAGGGAAAACCTCCAACGCTAAGTCAGATCGGACGATGAATGAAATGATGTTCAAATGAGTACAGGGTACATAGAGCTTAGAGTTACCAGACATTCATCTTTCAGGATAAGAGAAAACCTCAAACGTTAAGTCATATCGGACGATAAATGAAATTATGTTCAAATGAGTCCAGGGTATATAGAGCTTAGAGTTAACAGACATTCATCTTTCAGGATAAGGGAAAACCTCCAACGCTAAGTCAGATCGGACGATGAATGAAATGATGTTCAAATGAGTACAGGGTACATAGAGCTTAGAGTTAACAGACATTCATCTTTCAGGATAAGAGAAAACCTCAAACGTTAAGTCATATCGGACGATAAATGAAATTATGTTCAAATGAGTCCAGGGTATATAGAGCTTAGAGTTAACAGACATTCATCTTTCAGGATAAGGGAAAACCTCCAACGTTAATTCATATCGGACGATAAATGAAATGATGTTCAAATGAGTACTTGGTACATAGAGCTTAGGAGTTACTAGACATTCGTCTTTCAGGATAAGAGAAAACCTCCAACGTTAAGTCATATCGGACGATAAATGAAATGATGTTCAAATGAGTACTTGGTACATAGAGCTTAAGAGTTAGTAGACATTCGTCTTTCAGGATAAGGGAAAACCTCCAACGTTAATTCATACCGGACGAGAAATGATATGATGTTCAAATGAGTGAAGAGTCCATAGAACTTAGTTACCAGATTTCTTTGGATAGGGGAAAACCCCAGGTAAAACCCTATGCAGATAACTCAACCTGGCTGAGATTCGAACTCGGGACCTCTTGGATGTGAGGCGGACACGCAACCACCACGCTACAGAGGCCGGCAAGCAGGCTGAGAAACTGTTTGGAAATATTAGTGAGTGAGTAAACACCCGTCTATTTGTAAAATATAAAAATAATAATTAAAATATAATATGTTTAAGATTTGTTCATGACAACTAAAATGATGTATCTGGAATTTTCTGGAATAACCTCTGAAGTACTTGTGTAGCGAAAACCGTAAGAGGTTAGACACATAAAATGTATTCTTTAAAAGAGGATTTAGACATGAATTAGCTATAAAACGAACAAGGCAAGGCAAAACAAAACACAAAAAGTGTAAATCTCGCTGATGCACACAATTTAAGACAAGTGCGTTCTTTGTGGTGCTATTTTCGACATAATTCCTTGTTTGAATATTCTAATATTTACTCTTTTCTTATATAGGAGAAGTGATTCCTTTTATATCTCTTGGTCACACAGAGAAAATGGGATTACAAAGCTATCACATAGCGACCACCTGTTTAAAACATTTGACTATCACTTAAAATCTACGGTATTCCCTTGCACCTACAATAAGATAAAACTTATCTTGATTAACATGAAGTAGATAGAGAAATATCTACGGTTTGCAAGGAGCTTTTTTAAATAATGGCTTAAAAGTTATGTAACTACAAAAAAGCTGCACTTGGTGACGTGCTGTAAGAGCGTAGCAGTGTGTACAGTACCAAGAAATGATTTCTGTCAACTTCCGCACGGAATGACATCATTTTGCAATCTTGCAATCCAACAACTTGACAGGAAGACAATTATTTCTCTTGGTATGCATGCAAATTTTACTGGAGCAAAACTCTGCCTGTTTAAGTACATAATTATAGTTGTCTCGGGTTATAACGATGCTGTTGTGAACATTTGGGAGGATATAAAGAGAAAGAGAGACAGTTCAATGGAATGATCTTAGGCAGCTGATTATTATATGTTCCAAATAGGATGAACGTTGTCCTTGAGCGCTATTAGGCTAACAACCAATCGGAGTACTGCGGTGTTGTCGTATTGCATTCCTCCTAAGTGATACGTGACGAGCGCCAAACCAATCAATCTCTAATAAATACTATTCGCGCTAAGACAAAAATTCAGATTTTGCAAAAACTAATCCATGATGGAGAGAGTAATATTTAACATAACCATAAAAATCCCATATTTTTAGCTCAAATAGTTTCCCTAATACAAATAAATAAAGTAGATACCATTATATTATAACAATACATTGCGACGTAAGCACTGTAATGAATATCAATTTTGGTTCGCATGTATGCGTGAACGTATATTTGAAATTATTGAGAGTTGAAACGTAAACATCTGACATGACGTGGAAAAAAATATGTACTGTGAATACGTGAAGGTGTTTGTTAAATTCGATGAGAGGAAACGATACACTTCCTGCTGGCCTGGTAGAACGTGTCTGGTCACATTATATCTTTGTTTATGAATGGTTCGTAATCTCTATTTACTCAAGAGTTCAAAGGAGCATTATTCAGTTACTCTTCCATGAAAAAAAGTATCAGCTGGATTATAGAGATGTCCCCCCCCCCTCTTACTACTGCAGAGTTAATGTGGGCTCAAATTACGTTGCAAACAGAAATAATATTTTTAAACTGACTGACGTTAAAGGACTTATTCACGAACAAATTGACAAGGAACACAACAAGACTGGGAGAACTGCATGAGACGTCAGATAAACTACAAGAAGACGACTTTTGGAGAGAAACAGCACGTAACGAGATTTTGGAACCAATCATCATTAATTTGCAGTACTCAGACGTTGTAGACAATGATAATGACGAATTATCTCTTAACGTAAGTGACATTCACACCTATACGGATGTACGGCTGGTATTTTCGTTGGATTAGAAAAATAAGTCATTCCTAAACTATAATTATCTTTAAACTAAATACAAGGGGCGCCCAGAAAGTAAGTTCTGTTTAAATTTATCTCCGCTGCAGCACATGCGCTGTAGACGCTCTGTATCAAGAAGAAACGTGCGCCATTGTGAGATCACTGTCAGCCACATACGCTTTGTTGTGCTTGTTTACAATGTCGGTGTTGATTGAAAATCCCGCCGCTTGTGAAATCACATCTGTGATTCGTTTTCTGAATGCTAGGAAATTGAAATTTATCGGCTGCCAAAGGGTGTTGTGTTTCTTCACGACAACGCACGACCACACACTGCAAATGAACGCAAAACATCCCACAGGGATTTGGCTGGGGCGTGTTTGACCGCACCCCGTACAGGCCTGACCTCGCTCCTAGAGACTTTCATCTGTTTTTGTATCTCAAATCTTTCCTTGGCGGTCAACACTTCAACAATGACGAAGAGCTGAAAGAAAATGTTTCCAACTAGTTGAAGACATAGGGGACAAACTTCTATGAAGAAGGTATACAAGAACTTGTGCCTCGCTGTGACAAATGCCTGCAATATTTTGGCAGTTATGTAGAAAAGTAGTTTAAGAATTGTAGAATTTTGTGCAATAAATAATTTTTCTGTATCTGTACACAATTTAATTTTATTACCAAACAGAACTTACTTTCTAGACCTACCTCGTATTTAAAACATTTGCGTAATATATGAATATTCATTTTGCAATTGTGATTACATCTGCATTATTATAAATCTTTGGAAAATTCAGTTTGCGTTCCCTTACGTCTAGCGCCATGAACACTCGCAAGTGTGCGAGAGAGGGAAATATAAAAAGAGTGGGGATAACGAGGTGGCAACGCTGAAGGATCTAACGCATCTGATTCGCTACAGACGAGAACTCTTCCCATTTGAAACACATAATAGGCCAAAGTATGGTAGAGTCACACTGAAAGATGCAATGCCTTAGCCGGAATTTGAATCAAAAACGTATATTGTGAACGCAGCGTCACCGAACGTTTCCGATGTTTTCCGAATCGAACTTTCTGGTAGCTGCTCATTTTTGTTTCGAAGGCTGTATATCTTAACTGATCTGGAATTAGCCTGTGAAATGCTTAAAGATTTACACAATTTATGTCAAATAATTTGTTTTGGATGTCCATTTCTGATCACTCTCCCTCGGCAATCAAAAGGTAAAGAATTTCAAAGTCATCACATAAAATATCAGCTCTTTAAAGGATTGTCAACCACTTTTTTTTTTAATTTTATCTCGATTAACAATACATAGAAGAATAAAAAACTGTGTAGAAGAATGTGATGTAAGTACAACACGCCAAAGTGGCGGCTGACCGTGAAATGCACTGTTTATCTTTGTCTGCCATCTCCAATATTTATACACATAATAGCTTTGCTCCGTGCATTAATCTACCTACATACATACAAGAATAAATTACGACGTTATCAACTACGGCTTCAATTCGCGATCGCCAGAAAACTATTAACAATTTATAACCTTACGTCACCCAGCAGTAGGCGACAGAATGTCATTACGGCATGGAAATTGCAATTCTAATGAAGCCGCACATAAACTCCGCACATTAAATATATTGGAACACTTTACATTAATGAATAACTTCCTGTTTTATCTGAAATAAAGTTTATATAAGATGCATGGACATACAGGGTTGAATAAAATTCCCGGATCACCTTAACAACTTTCTGAAGTACGAGGGCTGTTCAATAAAGAATAACCAAAATAAATTTTTTTCTGACAACGTACCTTTACTCATCCTCATAATTTTGATGGTCCTTCTCAAAATAGTCTCCCCTGAATGCGATGCACTGGTCCCAGAGTTTCTGTCAGTCTTCAAAGACATGCTGGAAACCATTTTCTGAGGGATCCTTCAAAATTGCCTCCGCAGCCTTCGCCACTGCTTCTGATGATGGATAATGCCTCCCACGAAGGCGTTTCTTCAAGTTAGGGAATAGAAAAAAGTCACATGAGGCTAAATCCGGACCATAGGGAGGGTGAGGGATGCACTTCACGTTATTTGTGCAAGATATTCAGCAACAACATTGGCAGTATGCGGACGCGCATTATCGTGGTGCAGCATCCAGCCTGCTTCACAGAAATGTGGTCTTTTGCGCCTGATATGGCTTGCAATGTTTTCAGGACATCCCTGTAGTACTCTCCAGTTACTCATGTGTGTGCAGGTACAACATGCTGATAAACCATTCCATGAATATCAAAGAATGAGATGACCATAACTTTCCCAGCAGAAGCAACCACTTTTGCTTTCTTGGGGGGTTGGTGATGAACGAGATTTCCACACTGAGCTTTTCTGTTTGCTCTCAGGATCCAAATGATGTAGCCAAGTTTCATCAGCAGTGATTACGTTTGAAAGAAACTCCGGATCTTCCTCTAACATCAACTTTAACTGCATGTTACCTCCATTACAGCGGTAGGCGATACTGAACATGTCTGAACTTGCCTGGTTCTCATAGACGGGAACCAGGAGTACCAACAATGAAACTACTACGGCTTGTCTGTTTCACATTAAGCTAATAGAATATAATAAGATTGAATTTTAGTGCGAAAAATTAGGACCGTAAAAAATTATGATCATTCTTTATTGAACAGCCCTCGTATATCGACCCACCCCTAATTATATTACATTCCGGTTTAAACATAAATGACTGCCATGTTCATACTTTAAATGGTACATTACACTAGATTTTTACATTTAAAGATAATATTTACCCTTCGATAGCTTTTGAATAAATATCCACATATGTTACAAAAATATAACTATTTGTAACAAAAACTTCACTTATATTAAGAAAATAATGTTAATCTTTCTTTTTAAATGAGATCGATTTCAAAAACATATTGCTTGCATCGTCAGTCCATCAACACACTTCGTTGTCAAGGACTCCGGTTACCATGTTTTTATGCTTTTTCAGTATTACCAAAATCTGAAAAGCGAGACAAACCTAAAAACAGAAGCAACTTCTGGTATTTCAAAATTCATTACAACCTTTTTTTTTTTTTAATTTACGTTCGCCCCAACATTAAGTTATATCGGGACGGTGAATGAATTGGGTGAAATGATGCTCAAATGAGTCCAGGGCCCATGGAGTTTAGAAATACCCGACATTCGTTTTGAAGGATAAGGGAAAACTTCAGAACTTCAGAACGTCAGGTAACTCGTCCTGACGGAGATTCGAACTCGGGACCTCTTGAACGTGAGGCAGACACGCTACCATCTACCCTACCGAGGCGGGCTTACACCCTGTTTGTTTTTTAAAATAAATATATTTTCCCAAACCATTAAATCTATCGGAACATTTAAGTGTTTTAATAATTTAACTTCTAGATTTATTTTATGGTTAAATGACCAAAAATGATCTGCTACGGCCGATTTATCAGTCTGTTTATACTTAATGTTACGAAAATGTTCTTTCCTTCTGGTTTCCAAATTATATTTCGTCTTTCCAATATAAACGTGATCACAATCTAAAGAATTAAATTGACAAATACCAGATTTTTATTATTAGGAGTTTTATATTTTTTAGAGAAATGTAGTAAATTTTCAATACTATATTTATTTCGAGGAACTAGAGTTACACCAACTTCTTTTAAAAATCTTTGAAAAAGTTTATTAATCCAAGGATGTTAAGTAAATTTTTAAAATTATAATCTTCTTTTATTTTTTAAGGGTAGAAATATCTTAAACGGTTTTTTGATATTTAATTTTTTCAATCTTCTTCCGTATAAAGTATTTATTAAAACCATTAATTAAAGCAGTATTAATAATATGTTTGTATTCTTTATTAAATTCTTCCTAACACAGGGGCATATTTATTAATCTATAAATCAAACTATTAAAAACAGCAATTATCGATATGAGTAGACTTCCTATAAATACCAAAATCTAATGTATTATTATTTCTTATTATCTTCAAATCTAGAAAAGGAAGAAATCCATTAATTTCAGTTTCTAAAATGAATTTTATAGCTTTATCTTGTAAACTTAGTAATTTTAAAGCATCATTAATTTGTTTATCAGGAACAATAGCAAATATTGCATCAACTTATCTATACCAGGTTTTAAAAATCAAAGGGAATGCTTCAGTGACTTGCATTTCGGAAATGAAGAAGAAAAAACTCATAGAAAGATCAACAAGAAAAGGTGAAAGAGGATTACCCATTGCTAAGCCAGAAGTTTGTTGAAAAAATTCACCATTAAAAGTTAAAAAAAAATTTCATCCAAATAAAAATTAGTAAGTTTAACAAAATAAACTATTAAGTCCTCATGTTTGTAAAATCGATCTCACTTTAAAAAAAAAATTAACATCATTTTCTTAAGATAAGTGAAGTTTTTGTCACAAATAGTTATGCCTCACCGTAGCTAGCTTCATTTTCTACGTAATCCACCTATGTGTCTTAACATGAAGTTATAAAGATTATTTAAGCAAGGCAAAATTGGATAGTTTGTAGAAGACTGAAGAGAGACGGTCATGTGTAAATACACACATAAATCTGTTCTCTTCAGCAAGGACATTTGATACCGGGGCAGTTTCCTTGACACCGAGTGGTAACGAAAGACAACTGCATGGTTCCAATTGGTGACGTAATCGCTAATGACACACTGCATGACGTTAGCAGTTTCGCTGGACCCGCCGAGCAAGCCACGGATCCACGTCCACAACAGAGAGTAGGAAAATGCATATATTTTGTTCGAGAAATGTACATAGCTCAAGATTTGCTTAAGTATTCAAATAAAATTGCGAAATTACCTCAAGCCACGCCACATCAGTAGAATCTTTGTTCGTTCATTCTGGAGTGTTTGTCTATCGGATGTTCGCTTGTATATTTACCATCCTACAATCATCGACCTTGGTATAACCAAATGTCTTGGCAGAAAGTCTCAGCGACCCAGGAAATACATTCAAATGTTAAAACAGAAAATGTAATTCAAAACTAATTTGCACCCCAAAGTTCTGAATCTTTGTATCAGGTTGTACCAAATTTAACATAATTGGGATATTTATGTTCTGTAGAAAATTTGCAATACTTCCTTAAATTTACAACAAGCATGTTTTTAAAACCATGTTTCAATATGCCTTTAACTAGAACTGAAATTTGCCAAAATAAAAAAAAACATTTTCTTAGCTATAGTTTGTCACGACTACAGCTTAAGTCTTTGCCTGCCTCTGTAGCATAGATGGTAACGTGTCTACCTCACGATCAAGAAGTATCGCCTTGGAATCTCGGAGAGGGTATTATCTGAATAAGGTTTTTTTCGGGATTTCCCCAAATCCTGAAAGATGAATGTCTGGTAACTCTAAGCTCTATGTACCCTGTACTCATTTGAACATCATTTCATTCATCGTCCGATGACTTAACGTTGGAGGTTTTCCCTTATCCTGAAAGGTGAATGTCTGGTAACTCTAAGCTCAATGAACCCTGTCATTTTACTCAACGTCCAATATAGCTTAACGTTGTAGGTTTTCCCTTATCCGGAAATATGAATATCTGCAACTCAAAGCTCTATGTACCCTGTACTCATTTGAACATCATTTTATTCATCGTCCGATATGACGTAACTTGGAGGTTTTCCTTTATCCTGAAAGATGAATGTCTGGTAACTCTGCGCTCTATGTACCCTGTACTCATTTGAACATCTTTTCATTCATCGTCCGATATGACGTAACTTGGAGGTTTTTCCTTATCTTGATAGATGAATGTCTGGTAACTCTGCGCTCTATGTACCCTGTACTCATTTGAACATCATTTTACTCATCGTCCGATATGACGTAACTGGAGGTTTTCCCTTATCCTGATAGATGAATGTCTGGTAACTCTAAACTCTGTGTACCCTGGACTCATTTGAACATAACTTCATTCATCGTCACGACTTAACGCTGGAAGACGTACAAAAGATTAATAAGTTCTTACTACTTTTTCTTTTGTACATTTGTCTTTGTCTCTTGCCTTCTATCCCATTCGTACAAACGGCGTTAGAATTTTGTAAATCTTGCTGCTGGCTAATATCTTTCAATCTCCACACATCAGGCACTGAAGGTGCTCGAGGGTATCGGAAACAACAGAGTTGTTTACGGAAGGCTATCGCACATACACGGCCAGACAGTGTATGTAACTCTGTTCAGATGTAACGTATCATACTTCCGCCAGGCCTGAGAATTCATATACAACGTGACTGATTACTGAAACAAGGAGAAAGAAGAGAATCAAAATCCCGTTGTGTCAAACGGCTGTAATGGTAACGGATATTTGTATATAATAATTAATTGGCTATCAGTCATACAGCTCTATTTGTGTTTCGTCACTATGTGTACGCTAGGTTAGTAATATTTCGCTTTTCTAATGAACAAGCCAAGTGGACGCAGCGCTCGTTAGTGAAGACGCTCTAAATCACGAAGGTACAGAGGCCGACATAAGTATTAGAACGTAAACATATTTATTACTTATATTATTATAAAGCTACGCAGAGTAAGCATACGTTAGTACAACTGGTGCAAAATAAACTTGAGTCTTCCATTAAACATATAAACTCATAAATATTAACTGAAACTAATTTGCACTACAAGGAGAAATAAAACGGTTACTTTACATCTGGACATAAGTATTCGAACGGAGAACAGTTAGTATTTAGTTATCATCCCCTTTCTTTGAATTACTGCTGATAATCGTTTGGGCATTGTCTGTATGTGTTGTTTAGTGACTGCAGAGTCCATATTTCTCCACTATGTTTGAAGAAGTTCTTTCAGATGGTCCTTGCTTCTGATGCGATGCTTCCTTACACGCTCCTCGAGTTCCTTCCAGATATTCTCCATAGGATTTAAATCTGCAGATTGGGGCGGTGTCTTCAAAGTGTGAGGAATGTTGTACACGATCCAAACCCTTACAATTTCAGCAGTATGCTTCGGATCATTGTCCTGCTGGAATTAATAATCATGCCCTAATCTCAGCTTCTCTGCACTCTTTTTAACATTGTTTTCAAGAATCCTCTTGTATTCAAATTTGTCCATGATCCCATCTATGAACACCAGTTCCCCAAAGCCAGATGAAGCTATACAGCCCCATACCATCACAATACTGTCACCATGTTTCACTGTAGCTACCATGTTCTTAGGTTCCCATTCTGTATTTGGCAGTCTCCACACTTTAAGACGTCCGTCACTATTGTATAAGCAGAATTTGTCCTCGTCCAATAAGAGAATCTTATCCCAGAATTCTGTTGGTTTTACCACATACTGTTTAGCAAATTCTATACGCATTTTGTCATTCATATCATAAACATATGATTTCTTCCTAGGAACGCGGGCATTGTTCCCAGTAATATTTAAAACCCTTTGAACTGTCCTGGTGTGAACCACAGTGCCAGAATATTGCTCAAGACATCCTCTAATCTCAGATGCAGTGACTCTCTGATTCCGTTTCACCATTTTTTATTTGTCTCCTGCCTCTGATGGCGAGTTTAGAAGAAGCGCCATTTCTAGGTTTATTTACAACAGCATTTGTTTGTTTGAAGCGTTGAATTATGCAGAACACTGTAGTTTTGCTTCCGATAATGGTTTTGGCAATTTCAGAGAGAGATTTGTTATGTTTGTACATATTTATCACGATATTCCTCTCTGTCACCGTTGTCTCCCTTAACTTTACTTCCCATATTGCCTGTGAGTTCACAATCAGCTGAATAACTTTGAGCACACTGTCTGGAGGCATAGCATAAACACAAGTGCTATGTGGTAGAGACGTGTAGGGTACGTCCAACCACCTTTCTCTCTGTTCGATTGGGTACGTTCAAATACTTACGTCCTCCAATAAGAGGGACAATAGAATAAATACAGTACAGATTGTGTAATACATACATGCAAAGTGATGTTTTAAATATTGTCTCCGAGACACAAAAGGTTAATGTTTAACCATTCAACGCTGCTAAATAAATATTACAGTTTGATTAGAAGTTGTATGTATCATTAATTTTGGTTGTAAGAGGAAGCATTATTATCAACAAAGTGTCAGACATGATAAGCTGATAACACTGGTTTGTCCCAGAATGTTAAATATTAAATCAGCACGCTGTCAAACGACGTTTTCTTTTGTTTGTCAGGCCACATTCTTCGAGGTCCCTTTTGACCTTCTCCAACCACAAAAGGGACGGATATCCCATTACGTCTAATGATGTCTTCGCCTTTCACTTAACGAGTCTGTTGTAGATAAGTGGCAATCAATGTTCTGGGCGAAAATTTACTCACTGTACAACATAATGGAGTGTTTGTTTAAGAATAAACGTGGGTAAGCTCTACATTCACAGGACTACTGAAACGTTTTAGAATTTGTTTCCAATAGTCGGCTATTTTCGAATTTCTGCCTGTTCATTTACGTGTTGCTCTAATAGACTGTTAATAATGAATTTGAATGCAGAACACTTCTGTGCTAAGATTGTTTACGATTCAACCGTCACTAGCAGCTAAACAAGCGAAGAACTGTGTAAAGCAAAAATTGCCTAACTGCTTGCCTTGACTTTTCCGACTTAAAACTTTGCCTCAGCACGTAACTTTATAATGACATAATTTTCTGACAAAACTGTAACTAACGTTTCTTACACTATATATTATTTTAACAAATGTAGATCGCCTGCCTCGGTAGCGTAGGTGGTAGCATGTCTGCCTCACGTTCAATAGGTCCCGAGTTCGACTCTCGGTCACGGTGAGTTACCTGGATAAGGATTTTCCCTTATCTTCTAAACGAATTTCGGGTAGCTCTAAGCTCCAAGGACCCTGGAAACATTTGAGCATCATTTCACCCATTTCATTCACCGTCCAATATGACTTAACGTTGGAGGACGTAAAATAAAAACATAAAATAAAAAATGTAGATCATTTATTGAAATTATTTCTTTATTTCTGAATCATTATTTTATAATACGAAAAATAAACTGGCAGAGAACATATTTACTTGAAAACAAACATATGATTTGTTGCGCTCACATGACTTTCTCTACTCTTATACAGACTATTCTTACAAATACTTATTCCTCTATCTACTTCATGGTAATCAGGATAAACATTATCTTATTGTAGGTACAAGGGAATATGGAATACAGTATACTTTAAGTGAGTCAAATGTTTTAAGAGTTGGTCGCTATGTGATGTCTCTAAAAAATATATTCTTTTTGCATGGCTCAGAATTATTTAAAATACCCAAATAACTGTTTCAAAAAATTATAGTGCTGGAAAATTAGAGTCTTTTTATTATTATTAATTATTATTATTATTATTATTATTATTATTATTATTATTATTATTATTATTATTATTATTATTATTATTATTATTATTATTATTATTATTATTATTATTATTATTATTATTATTATTATTATTATTAATTATCCATCGATCAGCAAGTATGATTTACAGATGATTGTTATTGAGATGCTTAGTAACAGTGCAAATAACAATTGAGGTAGCCGTGAACGACTCCTCTACCTAAATATGGCAGGATCACTGTAACACAAATTGAGGACTTTAAGTTTGATAATTATCGCTCATCTGGGTCGTCTGTACTGGAGAGGTCACTCAGGAGAAGATCTTGTGGCAGTCTGCGCTTGAGGCGAGTTGGATGACGGGTGCGAGCGCCGAGATTGTAGGTAACAGCTCCAGGGACCTCCTGGAGATGGTAAAAGAAATGTCGTGCCAGCCGTCGGATGTACTTGTGAACGGGTAGAAGACCAAACTCTTGATGAAGTTGTTGGTTTCTAATGAACCATGGAGCATTTGTAGCTGTACGGAGCACCCTGTTTTGTAATACCTGCAGTCGGCGGAGATTAGTCTTGCTGGTGCCACCCCAGACTGGAGCTGCATAGGTAAGAATAGGACGGACTAGAGATGTATAAAAAAGGGAGGATTCATAACCAAGTGAGGTACGCCTGTTGAGTAAAGGGTACAATTTAGAGTGCCGGGTAGACGCAATGGTAACAGACCGACAGATGTGGGCGTTCCAAGTTAGTCGAGTGTCCAGTAGCACTCCACCATACGAGGGCTGTTCAATAAAGAAAGATCATAATTTTTTTACGGTCATAATTTTTCGCAGTAAAATTAAATCTTATTATATTCTGTTAGCTTAATGTGAAACAAACACGCCATAGTAGTTTCATTGTTGGTACTCCTGGTTCCCGCCTGTGAGAACCAGGCAAGTTTGGACATATTCAGTAACGCCTACCGCTGCAATGGAGGTAACATGCAGTTAAAGCTGATGTTAGAGGAAGATCCGGAGTTTCTTTCAAACGTAATCACTACTGATGAAACTTGGCTACATCATTTTGATCCTGAGAGCAAACAGCAACGCTCAGGGTGGAAATATTCTTCATCACCAACACCCGTAAAAGCAAAAGTGGTTGCTTCTGCTGGGAAAGTTATGGTCATCTCATTCTTTGATATTCATGGAATGGTTTATCAGCATGTTGTATCTGCACACATCAGTAACTGGACAATACTACAGAGATGTCCTGAAAACATTGCAAATCCATATCAGGCGCAAAAGAACAAATTTCCGTAAAGCAGGCTGGATGATGCACCACGATAATGCGCGGCCGCATATTGCCAATGTTATTGCTGAATATCTTGCAAAAATGAACGTGAAGTACATCCCTCACGCTCCCTATAGTCCGGATTTAGCCCCTTATGGCATTATTCTATTCCCTAACTTGAAGAAACGTCTTCGTGGATGTATTATCCATCATTAGAAGCAGTGGTGAAGGCTGCGGAGGCGATTTTGAAAGTTCTCTCAAAAAATGGTTTCCGGCATGTCTTTGAAGACTGGCAGAAACGCTGGGGCAAGTGCACCGCATTCAGGAGAGACTATTTTGAGAAGGACCATCAAAATTATGAGGATGAGTAAAGGTACGTTGTCAAAAAAGTTGTCATTCTTTATTGAACAGCCCTCGTACTTATCAGAAGTACTGGTTGGTAACCATGAGAGCTGTTCCCCTAGCAGCAAAATTAGAATCGATCTGGGTGGTGTGTTTGAAAGCGATAACCTCATCACAGTAGATATGCTACACGTAACAGAACTCCTAGGAGACGAAATTCTGACATACCGTTGGTACTGATATGATCTTGGAAGTTAATAACGTTGTTAAGAAACCAAATATTGACTTATTTGAAAATGTAATGACATAACAAGGGGTTTCTCTTAAATAGTTTACTCCAACAACAAAATCGTGTGTTTTAACAAGATTCATAGTTTTTAACGTAGTCCATATTGGATGATGAATGAAATAGGTAAAATGATGTTCAAATGCGTCCAGGGTACATAGAGGTTGGAGTTATCAGACAATCTTTCAGGGCAACGGAAAACCCTACAAAAACCTTAACTAGTTAATGCAACCTGACCGATATTCGAACTTGGGACCTCTTTAACGTGAGGCAGACATGCTACACCCAAAACCACAGAGGAGGCACATGTTTTGTACGAGTATAATAAGATTTTGTCTCTCGCTTACGGTTACCAGTTATACAAAAATGATTCAGAATAAAGAGGATTTCTGTGAATTTTCGAGAAAATCCAATAGATGCATTTCACTTGTCATGAAAATATCTTAAACATGGCGTTTAATAAATGGAAATTATTATATGTTTCAAGTGGGAAGAGTTCTCGCATATGCGTTAGAGCCTTCAGCGTTGCCACCTCGTTATGCCCACTCTTTTTATATTTCCCTCTCTCTTGCACACTTGCGAGTGTTCGTGGCGCTAGACATAAGGGAACGCAAACTGAATTTTCCAAAATTTTATAACAATACAGTTGTTGAATTCACAATTGCAACATAGATATTCGTATATTACGCAAATGGTTTAAATATTTAGTTTAAAATTAATTATAGTTTATGAATTACTTATTTTTCTAATCCAACGAAAATGCCAGCGGTGCATCCGTATAGCTGTGAATGTTACTTACAATAAGAGATAATTCGTCATTGTCTTCAACGTCTGAGTACTGCAGATTTATGATGATAGGTTCCAAAATCTCGTCACGTGCAGTTTCTTTCCAAAAGTCGTCTTCTTGTAGTTTATCTGATGCCTCACGCAGTTTTCCCAAACTTGTGTTCCTTTTCAATTTCTTCGTGAGTAAGTCGTTCAACGTCAGTCAGTTTAAAAATATTATTTCTGTTTGCAACAAAATTTGAGCCCACATTAACTCTATTGGATTGTTCTAAGCAGTAGTAAGGGGGAAAGGCGGATTGTATCTCATTGATCAAGCTGGTACACTTTTTCATGGAAGAGTAACCGAATAGTACGGCTTTGAACTCTGTAGAGTAAATAGAGATTACGAACCATTCATAAACAAAGATATAATGTGACCAGACACGTTCTGCCAGACTAGCAAGAAGTGTATCGTTTCCTCTCATCGAATTTAACAAACACCTTGGCTTATTCAAAGTACGTATTTCTTTTGTCACGTCATGTCAAATGTTTACGTTTCAGTTCTAAGTAATTTCAAATATACGTACACGCATACATGCCAACCAATAATGATATTCATTACAGTGCTTACGTCGCAATGCATTGTTATAATATAATGGCATCTTCTTTATTTGTATTAGAAAAACTATTTGAGCTAAAAATATGGGATTTTTACGGTTATGTTAGATACAATACTCTCTCCATCCTCATGGATTAGTTTTGGCAAAATTGGAATTTTTGTCTTAGCGCGAATAGTATTTATTAGAGACTGATTATTTTGCCGCTGGTCACTCACCACTTAGAGGGAATGCAATACAATACCGCAGGACTCCGATTGGTTGCTCACCTATTAGAGCTCACGGACAAACGCCTTGCTATTTGAAACACATAATAATTTATGGATAGAGTCAACATGAAAAATTCAATGCCATGGCCGGGATTTGAACCTCGGATCTCCTGGTTTCCGTCCAGTCGCTCTTACTCATTGAGCTACCATGGTCAACGTGCCGTCCTGACATTAAATTCTCCATTTGACTCGTATATTTGCCCGGTAAACCATTAGGGGCTCTCGCATCCGAGATACACCGTTTGCGGCGACTTACTATCGTAAGTACTTGAGTTCCAGGCTTCTTCATTTAACTCTTATTATTTTAGTTAATTGATGGAAATTAATCATTTCTCCACACTAGCCATATATAGGCCAAGGTTTTTGATGGATAGAGTCAACATGAAAAATTCAATGCCATGGCCGGGATTTGAACCACGGATCTCCTGGTTTCCGTCCTGTCGCTACCATGGCCAACGTGCCCTCCTGACATTAAATTCTCCATTTGACTCGTATATTTTCCCGGTAAACCACGCCACGCCGTAGCTCAGTGGTTAGACGGCTTGGCTCTCACCAAGGCGGCCCGGGTTCGATCCCAGGCGACCGCAAAGTGAGATTTGTGGTGGACAACACGGCGCTGGGGCGGGTTTTCTCCGGGATCTCCAGTTTCCCCCGCCATCTCATTCCACCGGTGCTCCATATTCATCTCATGTATCATCAGTGTCATCGCCTGCGGTGCCGTATGTAGTAAAAGCGGGCGTTAAACACTACACATTTCATTTCTCGGTAAACCAATAGGGGCTCTCGCATCCGAGATACACCGTTTGTGGCGACTTACTATCGTAAGTACTTAAGTCCCAGGCTTCATCATTCCATACTATATGTGTGTAGGACAAGGTTTCCAAAGGTAGAACCAGACTGAACATAATGTACTTATAGCATAGTAAGTCGCCACAAAACGTATACATCCCATTGTATATGAGTTCTGCTAATTATTTACCGGGAAAATACGAGTCAGCTAGAGAATTTAATGTCATGCTGGCGTGTTGCCATGGTAGCTCAATGCTTAAAAGCAACCGAACGGAGACCTGGACATGCGTAGTTTACATCCTAGCCATGGATTTTTTTAATCTCACCCTGCATTTGGTGTTCAGACATATTTAATAAAATAAAAACATTTCGAAAAATATATTACATAGTGCAGTCTTGATTGAAGGATTTTTTTCAAAAATCTTGTCATTTTAGGAAGATGCATACCAGATATGTATTTCTGGTACAATCTCGATACGTACTTATTGTTACGTAATGGAGGAAGTAAAAAAAAAAAAAATATCGGTTGGTGGAACTGTTTCTCCGTTTACTGACGCCTACTCGACGCTCGCACGTGTTGCATTGCAGAGACTTTTCAATTTTGTGCCTTGAGCTATCCCTTTGTGCTGTCCACTACAAAGTCGAGCAGAGCTTCTGAAGAGTGGCCAAGTCAAAAGGCCTGGCAAACATAGCCTTTTATTTCGAAATTTGCCCAAGGCTCGGCCACACACACGCACATACTTCTTGTGCCCAGGAATATAACGAGTTCTGACTCTTCTCGTAGCTTACATGATCTTCATTCACACACCTAGATGTTGCTCGACATTTGTACTCGTACTTGTGGCAGTGGATACCTCCTTTGTAACATTAATCTTTATATACGTACATACAGGGTACTTAAATATCCTGCACCACCAACTTTTGAACCATTTTAACATGAGTTGCAGATATTTACAGGAAACTCAAAACAATACTGTGGTAAAAGACGAAAAATGTTTGCCTTCAAGTTTCTTTAACTTCCCCAAATTCGTTAGCTCAATGCTAATGGACAGTCAGACTTTCTTTTATACAAATACAACACTTGGTCACGTCTTTACAATGTTTCTATAAGTCCCTGTAGCACGTACCCTTTGTACTGATGACCTAAACACTGAGCTATGTACTACATGGCAAAGCGAGAAGGCGTATCGGAAAAAATTTGCAACACAGAGATGTTTACCTCAGTTTATCGCACATACACGGCGAGTCCAGTGTAGGTATACTCTGGT
Source organism: Mantis religiosa (assembly GCA_030765055.1). Classification (NCBI taxonomy): domain Eukaryota; kingdom Metazoa; phylum Arthropoda; class Insecta; order Mantodea; family Mantidae; genus Mantis; species Mantis religiosa. Next base: position 194,919,207 of record CM060949.1, on the reverse strand, counting down.
CAGATAAATCATGTCTTCTGGACAGCCACGTGGGCGCGAGAAATCATATCATATAACACGCAGCTTCCAATCGCTCTACTTGTGATTCGTAACTTACTGTACGTCAACTTACTAATATTTCACTCTTCTAATCGACCAGATAAGACCCGATAAGGAACTAGCACAGCTCTGGTCACCTGAAGGACAATGCGTCACATAGCTCTGTCAAGTAAGAACTCCGATATTCACATGTAAAGTGCTTCGAGAACTCGGCAATCACTCACCCAGAGTCGCACTAACTGTCCTTGCCCATTTCACGGCTTGCCGATCCCTACCTAGGAGCCTGAAATTTACCACATTACTCTCACTGTACAATTCACTACTGACTGACTCACTCTAATTGTTTCTTCGGAGGTTGGCGTACTGAGGAACAGCCCGAGGTAGGTCAGACATATACTTGCCCTGGATAGGGCTAAACCATGAAGTGACGAGCTGTGGATGTTGCGAGATGCCGGGTGAGAAATTAGGTAAGGGTGTAGAAAGGAGGTAGCTAGCTGCTTCTCAACGGCTGCAGATTCGGGTTCAGCGACCAATGTGCACTGCTAGTGAAAGTATGTAAACAGAAGTGATGGATGTAAAGAATGATAACCCAGGCAAAATCTTGGATAGAAAATAAATTGAGTTCAGTCAATTGATTCTCAAATGATTCAGCCGATTACAAGTGATGGGGGGAAGTCGGCATCGCTTTAGGCGAAGTTCTCTTGGGCGATAGTCCCCAAGAGACCTAACCAGGGCGCTCTGATGAGTTGGTAATGTTTCGTAAAATGAAACTGCTTCTCGGCCTTGCATCAACTTTTATATACCTGTGGGCGCGGGAGAACTTTCTAGAATTGGATACTTCTGGAAAGATGGTATGACTCCCAGGCTTCATCATATAACTCTTACTTACTCACTTACGATAGTAAGTCGCCACAAACGGTGTATCTCGAATACGAGAGCCCCTAGTGGTTTACCGGGGAAATATGAGTCAAATGGAGAATTTAATGTCATGACGGCAAGTTGGCCATGGTAGCTCAATGGGTAGAGCGATGGACGGAAACCAGGAAATCCGTGGTTCAAATCCCGGCCATGGCATTGCATTTTTCATTATGTCTCTATCAAAAAACTTAGCCTATACACGGCTAGTGTTAAGAAATGATTAATTTCCATCAATTAACTAAAAATAACAAGCCATATTTCTATATACAAATATAACAATGTGTAACTTATAACTTCACTTCTAAGAAATGGTGATGTTTTTCTTATAAATTGTCCTGATTAAATGATTATAATTTCTTATAAGATAAATTAAGTTTTAAGCTACAAATTGTTATATTTGTATATATTTGTTTGCTTCACTATTAATAGCTTCATATTTTTCGTATTTATTAAGCCATATTTCTGTTACAATAATTGTAGAATTGTCAAGATGACGGGCCTGAGCGCAATTTTTTATGACCATTTGCTATATTTAGACCGGCATTCATAATATTTTGAAGAGCTATCAGAAGAGTTTCTACGAAGGTATAGACTGTCGAATCAAGTTGCTGAGGAAGTACAAGAGTAGTTAGAACAGCCGATCTCGCTTTGCTTTAAAGTATTAAAAGCTTTGCGATTTTATAATTCACTTAAATCTGTGGATAACACGAGACTGTCCACCTCCCGTCTTGAAACGTTCAAGTCTCGTGACTTCTGTCCTTCGCACCTTGTTTTATATTTACGTAATATTGACAAACTTGCTTCGTACTCCTGGTTGTGACATTTGCATTCGAATTAAACTCATTTCCAATCTTTTCCCACGTCACATCTTTCTCTTTCAAATTTAGCGCATTCGTCTTTTATTTTCCACAATATCTTCGTTTTTTAGTTACTAATTCAACTAACAATTATTTCTCGGTGAATGAGAAATTTGTCCCCTTCTCTTTCGACTTTGTTCACACGCCATTTTTTCAGCTGTGTAAACGAAAATAAAAACAAAAGTGTATCGCAATACGTTAGGAAAATAATATGATTAACCCACAGCCTTCTGTATCTGTAATATTTACAATTCTTTCAGCCTAACAAGTGTTTGTTAACATTTTCAAAAAATAGGTTCGTGAAATGTAAGAATTTTAAAAGTTTTGTTAACGCTGTGACAATTGTTAGGTTATATTTGTTAATGCCGATTTTAATATATGTTAGTGAAACCGGGCATTAGACTTGTTCTGTACTTACTCATAAGCCGCAAGCGTTCAATGTAGAATCACCACTCACCTGCAACAAACAAAACTGGATTAGCCTAATGCTTAGAGAAACTTTTGAACTTTTCTATAAGATAAATCATTAATCCTCTTACAAAACACTCCAAGGGAGGAGAGTTGCTACAAAATGCTTTATTTGTTTTTTGAGTAGCGTAATAATTAAAAATTTATTGGAAATTAATTGTTCTTTCACACTAGGCGTGTGTAGGGTGCACTATGAAAGGATAGAGCCAGAATGAAAAATTCAATGCCATAGCCGGGATTTGAACCACGGATATTCTGGTTTCCGTCCAGCCGCTCTAACCATTTGAGCTACTATGGCCAACGTGCCGATGTGACATTAAATTCTCCAATTGACTCGTGTTTTTCCCGGTAAACCACAAGGAGTTCTCATAAACACATGAGACAACTACCTTAATGGCGACTTACTATGCTGTAAGTACTTTAAGGCACAGGCATTATAGAGAACTCAAATGGTTAGAGCGGCTGGACGGAAAGCAGAAGATCCGTGGTTCAAATCCCAGCTATGGCATTGAATTTTTCAGTCTGACTCTACCCTTTCATAGTGCATCCTACACACGTCCGGTGTGAAAGAACAATTAATTTCCATTAATTGTACCTATTAGTGGTCCGAACTATAAAGACCGGTCCTTAAAGTACTTACAGCATAGTAAGTCGCCATTAAGGTAGCTGTCTCATGTGTTTATAAGAACTCCTAGTGGTTTACCGGGAAAAACACGAGTCAGTTGGAGAATTTAATGTCATGTTGGCACGTTGGCCATAGTAGCTCAAATGGTTACAGCGGCTGGACGGAGACCAGAAGATCCGTGGTTCAAATCACGGCTATGGCATTGAATTTCTCAATCTGTTTCTGCCCGTTCTTAAAATTAATTATTCAATTACACAAATTCACTGTGCTTGATATATTTTATTTACTCTACTACTTAAGAAAACAAAGAACTGAATCGCAGCTGTAAATTCGTTAGTATAGAGATTTCACAGAAATGGGCGTTTTGAGCCTTAAGCATTTTTCCCGTAAGAACAATTAAAAAAATTTACTATCACTTAAGCTCACTTAAGCTTTGTGTGCACCAGGAACGGTTCTTTACCCTGCAGTAATGACACATGTGCTTTCCTTTAACTGCAATGGTCATATCGGCGGTCGTTCTCCTTTGGAACGTATCGAAGGTGTTAACACGTATTCGTTGGGTTTTAATCATTAGATCACGCACACATTCGCACTCTCATTCATACTTCCAGAATCTGGAGATGAGGAGAAAAATCCCCACACTCACCGCCGGGAATCGAAACCGGGACCCCTAGCACGTCAGGCAAGTGCTCTATCGACTGAGCTACGGCGCCAGTCGATAAATTGAGTGACCAACTAAGAAAACAATTGAACCAGAAGTACTACACGACAAGACTATTTCACGAATAAAACGCATCAATTTACCTAACAATTATACAATATAATAACAAAATCCTAAAATATTAACATATTTTTTGATAACGAACATAGAGACAATTTTTGGGAGACGACCATCTTGACAATATGGAACAGTTACTGGGAGCGGAGAATTAAGGAGGCTTTGGCCATTTCCTCCGAAAGAAGCACACTTAACCGTGATGCTGGATTTCAGTTCAGCTACTCTTGGAAACCGGCCCTAAAATGGAAATCCGTCGACTAAAGAAGCACAGATCAATACAACTTGATAGTCAAGTTAAGTAGTTACGTTTCTTTGGCACAATTTTCTATACTCGCGCCATCTCCTGACCTGGCATTTAATTTACTGAAAACAGTCTTTTGTTCAGTAATGCGAATTTTGATGGTGTTTTGTCTTTGTTTATATTTCTGTTATATCCAGTGTTTCATTTGGTGTTATAACGCTTAATAAATATCCTGATGATGGGAGCGATACACACTCCCGAAACGTCGATTTCTAATCGTCTTTTCAGCTGGCTTGCTGCCCGAGAAGAAATTGAGCATGTTCGTCGCCAGGAAAGCTTCAGGTCTTATATTTTTTAAATTTATATAATCCCTACAACTTTAAGTTGGCATCGGACGATGAACTGAATGATGAAATGATACTCAAATGAGTCCAGGGATCCTGCTTTTGTAGCATCAGTACTGACAACATAATTGATTACAACATTATCCAAACTTAATCATCTTAGAAAACTGAAATGTTGCTTGTAGATTTTATACATTATTTAACTCACGGCCTTCTTGAACGAGACGATTGTCACAATAACCAACGTTGACATTAAACGCTTTAGAGCACTAAGCGAAAGAATTTTCTACTTTAAACACAGACGAATGGTTGTTATTAACTGAAAAACAAAGTTCCTTTAAACTTGATTGGTCTGATATTTGGAACACTAATGCCCGATTTCACCAACAGCTTTTAAAATCGACGTTAATAAATGTAACGTAACAATTGTCACAGCGCTAACAGTACTGTTAAATTTCTAGCATCTCAAAAACCTGTTTTCTAAAAATGTTTAAAAAAATAGGTAAATATTGCAGTTATAGAAGGCTATGGATGAGTCGTATTATGTTCTGAACGTACTGCGATGCGCTTTTGTTTTTGTCTGCACACAGCTGAAAAAAATGCCGGGTAAACAAAATCGTAAACAAAAGCCGTGAGACAAATTTCTCAAAGATGGAGAAAGAATCGTTAATTGAATTGGTGATGAAATGTAACGATATCGTGGGAAATAAGAGGAGGGATGCGGGGAATGTAAAAGAGAAAGACGTCACTGTGAAAATATTGGAAACGAATTTAATTTAAATGCATGTGCCACTACTACAAGCATCAAACAACTGTCAGTATAACGTAAATTTAAAACGAGGTGCGAAGGACAAGTGACGAGTGACTTGAACGTTTCAAGACGGGAGGTGGACAATGTGTTATCCACATAATTCAGTGAATTATAAAATCGCAAAGTTATTAATACTTGAAGCAAAGGCGAGATCGGCATATTCCTTTCGATGCATGTTCTAACTTAGTATTACGTAAATTTAAAACGAGGTGCGAAGGACAAGTGACTTGAATGTTTCAGGACGGGAGGTGGACAATGTATTATCCACATAATTCAGTGAATTATAAAATCGCAAAGTTATTAATACTTGAAGCAAAGGCGAGATCGGCATATTCCTTTCGATGCATGTTCTAACTCAGTATTACGTAAATTTAAAACGAGGTGCGAAGAAGGACAAGTGACTTGAACGTTTCAGGACGGGAGGTGGACAATGTATTATCCACACAATTCAGTGAATTATAAACAAAGGCCAGATAACCTATCTTTTACTTCCGCAGTAACCTTCATGGCAACTTGTTTCGACAGTCTATACTTCTGTAGCAAATTTTCTTCTGATAGCTCCTCAAAATCATTTCTCCTCATGGGCCGTACTCTATTACGAATGCCATTTAGACGGTCTTAAATATAGCAAATCGACATCAACAGCTCAGTTCATGCTCGCCATCTTGACTATTTACAACTGTTAAGGACTTAACAACAGAAATTTGATTTGTTAGTTTAATAAGAGATTTAACACGAGTGTTAAGCTAACACTTGTCGGTGAAATGCAATTCTTGTTTTAACTATTGCAAACCCATGTTAAGTCTTAACATTTGTTGGTGAAATCGGTTATAAATGAAATAGTCTTTAACATGAAGCAGATAGAGCAATGAGCGTTTCGTATCGGAGGTGGTAGCGTCTGGTTCTCCTTCAAACGGTTCTGAATTCAAATCTTCGTCAGGGTGAGTTCTCTGGATGAGGTTTACCCCGGGGTTATCCTGAAAGATGAGCATCTGGTAAGTATAAGCTCTATGTACCCTGGACTCATTTGCGCATCATTTCATTCAACGCCCGGTATGACAACTTTGGAGAACGTAAAATTAAAAAAAAAAAAAAAAAAAAAAAAAAGCATTGGTAAGAAAGTTTGTACAAGAACAGAAAATCATGCGAGTGTAGCAATGTGATGTGTAGAATGTGATGATTCCCTGCCAAACCCATTTAACTGCATTATCATTCAAATTAGGTAAGCAAGTCGACATTCCTGGAAGTGATGCAAAAGTGCCCGTTGCTTACAGCTAAGTCACGAGGCACGCAGTAAAATATGGCAAGTGAACAAATCGTGTGCCGGAAGAGGAAAGTCTGTCTCGCTCTCTGCTATGTTTTTGTTTAAAAATAACACTTTTGTTGACTTCCCTAAAGAACTTAATCGTGAACAGCACGTAAATTGCCACGTCTACTTTTATGTGCAACTCGTATCTCATTGTAACGATTCGGAAGTTTTAACAACTGATAATCGAACTAAAAAGAATAAAAAAAAAAAAAAAAAAACAGAACGAAGTGTCTAATGTACACTCACATCAATTTCTCTATTCTTGTACAATTATTCTTACAAACTGCTAAATTTTTATACAAATTATGACACATTTATACTAGGGATGGATCGATAGCAGTTTTTTTCGAATCAAAACAACAAGTAAAACAAAAATAATGGTCTTTTAAGGTAAATACACTATTATAACAAGAATTGTAGGTAATAACGGATCTCCTGGTTTCCGTCCAGTCGCTTTAACCCAATGAGCTACTATGGCCAACGTGCCGTCCTGACATTAAATTCTCCATTTGACTCGTATATTTCCCCGGTAGACCACTAGGGGCTCTCACATTCGAGATACACCATTTGTGGCGCTTACTATCGTAAGTACTTGAGTCCTAGGCTTCATCATTTAACTCTTATTATTTTAGTTAATTGATAGAAATTAATCATTTCTTCATACTAGCCGTATACAGGCTAAATGGTATATAGGTCAGATATAGACTTACGATAGTAAGTCGCCACAAAGGGTGTATCTCGGATGCGAGAGCCCCTAGTGGTCTACCGGGGAAATATACGAGTCAAATGGAGAATTTAATGTTAGGACGGCACGTTGGCCATAGTAGCTCAATGGGTTAGAGCTACTGGACGGAAACCAGGAGATCCGTGGTTCAAATCCCAGCCATGGCATTGAATTTTTTATGTTGACTCTATGAAAACCCTTAGCCCATATAGGGCTAGTATGAAGAAATGATTAATTTCCATCAATTAACTAAAATACACTATCCATGTTTCAACAGATATGCGGTAGAATAAACAGGGGTGTGAAAAGTAACTCAATGAAGTTTTAAAAAGCAATGGCCGTGCTAATACATAGATCTAAAACATGGACATTAACGCAAGCGGATACAGGCTGCTGAAATGACATTCATACCATCAGTAAAAACATTCACCAATCTCCAACGATATTATAAGTGAAGAATTAGAAATAGTTAGGGGTAGGACTCCATACTAGTGAAGCATATTCGAGTCTGGATCTTACAAATGAATATGTAACAAAAAGTCTAATATCCTTGAAGTTGGTTGAGCTACGAGTAATGAATCCCAGATTTCTATATGCTACACTGATTACTATGTTAATGTGTTTTTTTCAAAAGATAGATCATTATTAAAAATGACTCCTAAATCAGCCGTTGTTTTTAAAATTTTTAAATTAACTCCATCTATTTTATAGTCAAAAACAATATTCTTTCTAAGCCTAGAAAAGACCATATTGCAGTGCTGCTCTCGAGCAAACTCTGGGTATTTAAGCTTAACAGCCAACAGCAATTGCAGGCAGCCTACATCTTTATTATTCTGCATGGTTTGTATCCGTTATAAATGAAAATATTCATATCCCATTCATAATGTATACAAAACTATCCATTTTCACATCACATCACTTAAAATCCTGTATTCTACTGAAGTTGCTCTGCCAGCAGTGACAGGATTAGAAAGCTTGCCAATCTCTTGGTAAAAGACATTTGTCACATTTTCCGCCATGTGGCTGGAAGCACACACTCCTTAAAACATGTTTTCCGCTTTTCTTTTTACATTTTCATTTGAACAGAACTTCGAAAATTGGAACTTTGGTAACTGAGAACTCCAACAGGAATTAACATGTGTTTGTCACTTCCTTAAAATTAGGGTTCCTATTGGTGTTCAGAAACAAGGATTTAAATTTTCGTTAACTGGGTTGTGAAGATACATTTATGACCGTCATTAGGCGTCATAAGAGGGGTCTCTTTTGTAAAACAACTGAACTCGTGGCAGAACCAAACATACCTTATATGGGCAATGGTGGGACAATAGGCTAATTTGACGAGAAGGGTTGCTTTCCACATTTCAGAAGGGTAGTCACTTACTTTATAACTTTCTAAACATGTAAATGTTCTACAGACTCTTCAGTTGAAGTTTCCAGAAGAAAGAATATCGGGGAAGAATAATTACTCTATGATTTCGCATTTATATCACATTTTAAGTCAATTTCGCACTTTATCGCGCTATATCGCATTTGCGGAAAATCACTACCCCCTAAAAATAGTTTATCTGGAAAAAGAATATAAACATTAAAGATATGAATGTAACCACGTACAAAGAATGGCTCCAGGGAGAATTCCAAGAAAAGCATTGTACTATAGGCCGAAAAGAAGAAGACATCCGAGAAGACCAACAAAACGATGGAAATTAATTGTTCTTTCACACTGGCCGTGTATAGGCTGAAGCATGGAAAGATACAGTCAGACTAAATTCAATGCCATAGCCGGGATTTGAACCACGGATCTCCTGGTTGCCGTCCAGCCGCTCTAACCATTTAGCTACTATGGCCAACGTGCCAACATTACATTAAATTCTCCAACTGATTCGTGTTTTTCCCGGTAAACCACTTAGAAGTTCTCATAAACACATGAGGCAACTACCTTAATGGCGACTTACAACGTGTAAGTAATTTTAAGGCCCGGGCTTTATAGTTAACCACTATTAGATTAATTAAGGGAAATTAATTGTTCTTTCACACTGGCCGTGTGCAGGCTTAAGTATGGGAAGATAGATTCAGACTGAAAAATTCAATGTCATAGCCGGGATTTGACCCACGGATCTTCTGGTTGCCGTCCAGCCGCTCTAACCATTGTCATACGAGTCAGTTGGAGAATTTAATGTCATATCGGCACTTTGGCCATAGTAGCTCAATGATTAGAGAGGCTGGACGGCAACCAGAAGATCCGTGGTTCAAATCCGGGCTATGGCATTGAATTTTTCAGTCTGACTATCTTTTCAACAAAACGATGTTCGGGAACATTTTGAAGCTCAATTCTTGAAGTGCAGAAGAATTCTATCAGATGCGAAACAACGAAGGGGAGCAGAAAAAAGATCCAAACTTTAGTAATTCACGCACTTATATCAACTTAACTGCAGGTCACTTCAGTTATTCTAAATTCTTACATCATCCTGAAAATTTGGATCTTTTCATTAGCCTATAAAATAAATTTTCCCATTTTGGGTCGCTAAATTACAAGAATTTTATTTCCTTTTCTACATTTGTTTTAGAACTTACCTATTTATTTACACGTACTTCGTTTACTGAACATCCTGAGTTCCAAGACTTAGGCATTTCAAATACTTTATCCCACTGATCCATCAAGTCCTTATTTAGTCAACGTATCCTGTCCAGTGATTCACTTTATATCTCCTACACTTGGAAAAATCTACAAAAATGACCACTGAATGAACATATGAATATCGCATCAGACTTTCACAGGTAAAAATGACAGGTAATACAAAGCAAGTTATAGTGGCGTTGTTCGAACGGTTACCATGGATTTATCTTTGGTGATAGATACCTCTCAGATAACACATGATTACTCCACGTGGAGTGAACAAATGTCATTTGTGATTCCTGCGAATTCCATTCCTTAAAGTGATTCGTTCATTGGTGCTTAGCACACGACGGAGAGGCGGCCAGTACCCCTCTCACTCTTACAAGAATAATCAGTGCGTTATCTGAGAGGTTTCTGTTAACAAAGATAAATCCATGGTAACCGTTCCAGCAGCGCGACACACTTACCAAGTAACCGGTCGACTGTAGGTATGTGTAGAAAAAATGTTACACAGGTTATTATTACTATACCACAACTTCATCTCTCTGTTTTCAATATATCGTACCTTACACGTTATCTTTGTAAGCGTAGTAGTCATTGTCAAATATTAAAAATACAAAAATTTCGTAAAATATAGGGCAATCCATATAAACCTGAACCATTTCAATATGCCATAACTTTTGAACCGATAATAGGGCACACGTACAACTTTGGGAGAATATAATACACAATTGGGAGCTTACATTACACTATTTACATCTCAGAGAACATGTTGGAAGTGTCCTCCACCAGCATCTATATATGTTTACACTCGTCTCCCCATATTCTCTGAAGTTTTACGAAGAGTATCCTCGCCAATGTTACTTATTTCGGTTCGAATGGATTTCTTGAGAACATCAATTGTCCGTGGCCTATTCTTGTACACTCTATTTTTTAGATACCCCCACAAGAAAAAATCCGGTAAAGTTAGGTTAGGGGATCTGGGGCGCCACAGACCTTTTGAGATTATTTGATTATCAAAGAAACTGGTTACAAGTTCCATGGCGTTATTAGATGTATGGCACGTTACTCCATCTTGCTGGAAATAACCTTCTCTCAATTCGATATCATCTCCGTAAAACTTCAGAGAATTTGGTGAGACGAGTGGAAACATGTATAGACAGATGCTAGTGGGGGACACTTCCAACATTTGTGGAACAGCTGGATGATATCGAATTGAAAGAAGGTTATTTTCAGCAAGAGGAAGCAACGTGCCATACATCTGACACCCTGGAACTTGTAACCAGTTTCTTTGATAATGCAATGACCTCAAAAGGTCTGTGGCCCCGCAGATTCCCTGACCTAACCTCAACGGATTTTTTCTGGTGGGAGTATCTAAAAAATAGAGTGTACAAGAACCACGGACAATTGATGTTCAAGGAATCCATTCGAACCGAAATAAGTAACATTGGCGAGGGTACTTCACTTAGTGAAAAATCTAATCACATATATGCGATATAATAGTGATACTTTTGGCGTAAAATGACTTTTGCAACAATTCTAAGGATTTTTAGCGGAAAATCTCATCACCTACATGGCAATTTGCGTATCTGTGCCAGCAAAATTCAAATGGAAAACCTCCTCCCGATAAAATGATCGACATCTACCGATATCGTCATACATTTGACAGAAATTGTGAATTTTACAGCAATACCAAGCAATTAGCGGAAAATCCAATCACAATTATTGCCTCGCATCTCTTGTTTAAAAAACTGAGAATGCACGAATTAACCTCCTCCAGAGGAACAAAGGAAAGGGGGGAAAAAAGAAAAGGAAATACCTATCTACCAACATAGATAACATATTTAGCGGGAAATCTAATCACTCATGGCCGATACTGTTGATACTTTTGGTGGAAAATGTGACTTTTGCAGCAATTCTAAGCATTTTAAAATCTAGTCTCTTCTATACAATCGTAAAAAGAAGAAAAGAAACAAACTTGAGAATCGCCATATTTCGCGCCTTTGGGTCTGCAGTATTTACTGCTCGAAACATTTTGCATGCTTTCTCGCTGTAGAGTATGCCAAACATTAAACAATTGCTAGCCTCGGTCGCAAGTTGAGTTTCAGATGTTTTACCGCCACCCCAGAGGCAGTCTGGTTCCTCCTGGAGTGCAGCGCCGGGCTACATCAGTTGTTATTTTTAGCCTGTCTGTCTGAACCTTGAGGCCTACAGCTGTCCGGCCACTGCAACACAAATTTGACAGTGAAATAACTCCTCGGTCATTGACAACACATCACTGGAACGGCGCTAATGTACCTTTGCAGACATTGGCTACACACGCCTCTTTGATCACCCAGACCCATCAATCTCTCGTGACCCATCAATTCCATCCAAAAGTTAGATACCGAAATGTTAATGGAAATATGCTTAGAGAAAAATTCAGTGCAAATCATGCGTAACTAAAACTGCAAAGTAGGTTAAATATCAAACTTGAAATTTAATTGCATCATATTAAAAGGATTCGAAACTAAGATTTTTACAAAAATGTCTCACCCCAAATCACTTTACATCTAAAATGTTTGAAAACGTTTATTTTCTCAAAACAATTCAAACGATTTTAATTAAAATTGCAGGTGTGATGTTTTTATGACAAATGGACTGTATACCTTTAATTTTCTGGGGACATTATCAGAAGTCCTCCTTAATTCCTTTTCTTTTTATTCTTTATATTAATATTCTCCAACGTTAAGTCATATCGAACGGTGAATGAAATGATGTTCAAATCAGTACAGGATACATAGAGCTTAGAGTTACCAGACATTCATCTTTCAGGATCAGGGAAAACTTCGAACGTCGTCATATCGGACGATGACTGAAATGATTTTCAAATGAGTCCAGGGTCCACAGAGCTTAATTACCAGATATTCATCTTTCAGGTTAAGGGAAATCGGACGATGAATGAAATGATGTACAAATGACTCCAGGATACATAGAGCTAGAGTTACCAGACATTCATCTTTGAGGATAAGGGAAAACCTCCAACGTTGTCATATTGAACGGTGATTGAAATGATGTTCAAATGAACCCAGGCTACATAGAGCTAGATTTACCCTCTCTTTTAGCAAACGGAAAACCCCACAGAAACCTTATCCAGGTAACTCACCCTGACCGAGATTCAATTCAGGACCTCTTGACCGTGAGGCAGACGCGCTACCAACTACGCTACAGAGGCGGGCACTTCTCCATTCTGAATAACTTGTATAACTGGTAAACTGTAAGAGATACGCAAAATCGTACTGCACCACAAATGTAGATCTTTTTAAAAGACATTTTATGAGATATATTTTTTTAGTTACCTATTCCTTTTTATTGTATGAATTTTCCAATACTTACATTTTTCTCACCAGGGAGTCGTTATTAATTTTTCCCTCTGCCCTTGGAAAGAAAACGGAATTTCAAAGGCATCACGTAGCGGTCAGTCTTAAAAGATTAGACTATCATTTAAGTTTACTGTACTCCCATATTTCCATCGTAGCTATAAGTAAATATTTCATAAAACTATTTCAAGAAAGGTTATTCGATATATATAAGAACAGGGGTATTTAAGAATTATTGGTACAATAGTGAGTAGAGAAAGTCATGAGTGTACACCTTCATATTTTTTAAAGCTTTGTTCTTCCTAGCAATCTCCTATTGCCAATAATTTCAATGAAATTTTAAGTGTGAATTGATATAAAATAATCAGCTCTGTAAGTTATTACGCAACGGATTTATAGGCACTAAAAATGCGCAAAATAGGCTATAAATAGGAACTAGAAGTTTGCTAAGTAAACACTTAGAAATACACAATTTTAGTAAAATAGCTCATAAAATGCACTATACAATCAACGCAACATATGCTGCAACAAATTCGCGGTTTCCTAGGCGAAATAGTTCTACATTTATTCCAAATTTCATATCTCCACAGCAAGTTAAAATAACAGATATTGTCGTATAATTAAAATATATGTAAATCCATTTCACTAAGTAAGAACCATAATGTGCAGAGAGGTGTGGAGTAATTAACTATGTCACAAAACAAAAACATGGGTCTGGGGGTGGGACCTTAAGGAGAAAATTGAAATATCTGAAGCTTTTCTTAGATTTGTTTCAAATTTATAGCATTTATTTTCGTGACTGATCTAGAGTGAAATAATACAAAGTTTTAGCTTTCTAGTTACAATAGTTTCTGAGGAATTAACAGTTTATGTCTAAATTACAGGCGACTTTCAAAATGGCCCACATATTGTAATGTTAAAATTAATGTTTGGGGTATACGTTTCTGCACCCACTTTAATCTATTAATGTCCTGTAAATATGTGAAATATTTGTCTTCGCCATAACAACGAAGGGAAAAAATCATCATACCTATTTAACAATTTTGATTTTTCTAAGCGTTTTCAGTAAGTAGTAAGCTTTATAATCCTTTTCAACACAAATAACAAAAACACAACAAATGTAAATGGGATACACTTAGTATGCAGTTGCCCTTACAGAGGTGTTTAGAATTTCATACAGATTAATAGAAAACTGCAACCTGTGGAACGTTTTGAAGTTAGGAAAATGTAGAAAATATGTAATCTGAGAAATTTGAGGTTAAAATTACGTAATAGCAGCTACGATACAGGTGTAGGGGTATTTAAATAGTCATGTGACGTTTTCTGTAGTGTCGCTAGAAAAAGAATTATATTATTGAAGTATATCTATATTAATTTTAAGACAACAAAAAAACTAAATCTGGTATTATTGTAAGTTTTGGACCAATTTGCACAGATGTGTCTCCTTAATAAACCCCTTTTTGTATATGCAATGTGCCGCAGTAAGAAATTTCTCTTCCCCGATAACTTCACGTGGAAACAAAAGCTGTTGTCACAAATTACAATCAGAAGAAATTGGCTAAAAAGGCAGTTTTAGGTACCAATAAGCAGAATAGGCACAAACTATGAAATAGGCATTTACAGGCACTATAAAACTAAGAAATTAGGTTATAATTGTAGGAAACGTGCTTATAACTTAAAAGCGTACGTTTCTGAACAAAGGAATAAAATGGGCAAATAGGGCAAAATCTGCCCCCTAGTTATTATACTTTTGTATGAATAGTTAGTTGAGAATGGGTAAGAAAGCAATGTGAATGTTTTCTTCTCGTGATGGGGAGACACATTCAGATACTATCTCGCCACTTGCAGGAATTAAGCAAAAGTAGCATGACTCAGAACTGCGCACTACACAGTGTAGGCGCAGTCACCAACCAACCTGTTTAAAGCAGTTAGTGTAAATGGCTACGAGCAATTTGTACACGCTGTAACAGTAGAAGTGGTGTCAAACAAATTAGTGTTCCGGGAAAAAAGGCGATTTTACAAAATGCCCCACATATACTGCGCACTTCTGCTATAATGTTCATCAGCACATGGCCGACCGCAAGCTTACGAAATTGTTCCAGGACTGTAATTCCATCTCCTACCCTAAATGTATCTCTCACTTTATCTTCAGCTCTCAGATGAAGAGCCAACAGGACGTAACATTTCTTGGTTTAACTTGAAGCATGACCTACTTAGCGCTACCCATCCCTGTGACAAGGAAAGGGTGACACATTTCGTAAACGCATTGTCACTGACTGATATCCGCGACAGGTGCTCCAACCAGTGCCAGGATTGTTTATTTACAAACAGGGCTCTATATTAAAACCTGAGCTTTCCTAGCGACGAATATACTCACGTTCTTCTCGGGCAGCAAGCCAGGTGAAAAGACGATTAGATATCGACGTTTCGGGAGTGTGCATCTCTCCCATCAACAGGATATTTATTAAATGTTATAACACCAAATGAATCACTGGACATAACACAAATATAAACAAAGACAAAACACTATCAAAAATCGCATTACTGAACAAAAGACTGTTTTCAGTCAATTAAATGCCAGGTCAGGAGATGGCGTGAGTATATAAAATTAATTGTGTTAAAGAAACTTAACTACTTAACTTGATTATCAAGCTGTATTAATCTTTGCTACCTAAATCAACGGATTTCCATTTTTAAGGCCGGTTTCCAAAAGGAGCTGAACTGAAATCCAGCATCGCGAATAAGCGTGCTCCTTTCAGGGTTATTAGCCAAAGCCTCCTTAATACTCTGCTCCCAGTAACCGTTGCATATTGCCAAGATGGTCGTCTCCCGAAAATTGGCTCTATGGTCGTTATCAAAACAAAGCTCTGCCAGCCCAGATTTCTACACATATATACAAATATATATATATATATATATATATATATATATATATATATATATATATACATACGATATATTCTTGTTTCAAAAAACAGCAACGGAACACTGGGGCATGCTGTATATCGCAAGCCTACACACACCGATCTCTATCTGAACGCTCACAGTTTCCTTCAGAAGTCTCAACGACTGGGAGTTCTCAATACACTGGCCCACAGAGCTTTATCTATCTCTGATCCCAGCCACTTAAAACAAGAATTACAGCACCTGAGACTCACTTTCCGTCAAAACGGCTACTCCGAATATGACGTTGAAGCCTCCGGCAGAATCAGCAGAATTCTCGCCAAATACAACATCAGGACCATCCACAAGCCACCTCCGAAGATTAAACATCTGTTGAGACCAGTGAAAGACAAACTGGACTTCCAAGTTCCGAGAGAGTGCCGCATTCCCTGTGAATGTGGGAAGCCGCGCCTTGGCTCAGTGGTTAGACCACTTGGCTCTCACCAAGGCGGCCCGGGTTCGATCCCAGGCGACCGCAAAGTGAGATTGTGGTGGATAACACGGCGTTGGGGTGGGTTTTCTCCGGGATCTCCGGTTTCCCCCGCCATCTCATTCCACCGGTGCTCCATCTTCATCTCATGTATCATCAGTGTCACCGCCTGCGGTGCCGTATGTAGTAAAAGCGGGCGTTAAACACTACACATTTCACATTTGTGAATGTGGGACACCGTATATAGGACAAACCGGAAGGACCATCGCTATCATAATAATCGAACATGAACGGAGCATTCGTTTTATGCAACCTGAGAAGTCTGAGCATTGTTTAGATAACGACCATAAAGCCAACTTTCGGGAGACGATCATCTTGGCAAAATGCAACAGTTACTGGGAGCGGAGAATTAAGGAGGCTTTGGCGATTTCCCCTGAAAGGAGCACGCTTAATCGTGATACTGGATTTCAGTTCAGCTCCTCTTGGAAACCGGCCTTAAAAATGGAAATCCGTCGATTTAAGAAGCACAGATCAATACAGCTTAATAATCAAGTTAAGTAGTTACGTTTGTTTGACAATTTGCTATACTCGCGCCATCTCCTGACCTGACATTTAATTTACTGAAAACAGCCTTTTGTTCAGTAATGCGAATTTTGATAGTATTTTGTCTTTGTTTATAGTTGTGTTATATCATTGTTTCATTTGTGGTTATAACATTTTATAAATATCCTGATGATGGGAGAGATGCACACTCCCGAAACGTCGATCTCTAATCGTCTTTTCACCTGGCTTGCTGCCCGAAAAGGAAGTGAGCAAGTGCTTTATATTAACAATGAAATATGGTAATAATAGAAATATTGCATCAAAATCGATGTTGTACAACATAAGAGAAACAAAGATAAGTTCAAACGGTATGCAATAGATTCCATGGCTAAATTAAATGGACATATACCTGCGTATCATTGTGATATGGGCACAAATCAAAGCAAATGTGACAAAACATGTGACCAAAGAAGAGATCTGACATGCAGGACTAAAAGTTACTCCAGAAAATTAGAAGCTGTCGGTGAACATGTGAAGGGGATAGAAGAAATGTAGGGGAAAATGACCGATGAATTGATGTTATGTTGGACAATTTCATCATAAATTTAGAAGAAAGAGTCTGAATCGGACGATGACTTTGAAGACTCCATGAAGCTGAGGACATTAGCAGACACTATTGGACGGTACACTACTGCCTGTCCGCCTCGATAGCGTAGATGGTGGCGTGTCTGCCTCATGTACAAGAGGTCCCGAGTTCGAATCTCGGTCAGGCTGAGTTACCTGGGTAACGTTTTCTCTGGGGTTTTTCCTTATCCTGAAAGACGAATGTCAGGTACCTCTAAGCTCCATAGACTCCGGGCTCATTTGAGCAACATTCCACCTATTTCATCCATCGTCCGATATGACTTAACGTTGGAGGACGTAAATTGCAATATATATACACTACTGCCATCTACCAGTAGTCTTTAAAGCGCTGCGCTCGAAGTATTAAAGAGTATAATATAATCTGTGGAGTCTATAGCAACGTTACATGGAAGTGATGCGACAATGGCAGGGGCATAACGTTAAGGCCTGCAATGTGGGCGGGCCCAGTATTTTAGGGCTCCGCAGAAAAGGAAAACAAGTATATTATTCTTATTAACGGATATAATAATTTATATATATGTACAGATATAAATTCTGAAATGTGTATATCATAAATACTAAAGTCTAAAGTCAGTCTGCATAGAAAGTTAATGGTCAGATCATTCCAAACGGTTTCCTAGAATGGGTCAACGTTTAGTTTGAGTTTAGCGCAGCTGTAGCTGTGTTAACAATGCTTGTCCTTCACTAACAATTCTCTGATAACACTGGTTTGCATCATGTTTCTCTGTGGTCACTAACGAGAGAAGCACATTGTCACGGCAACAGGCATAAAAGTTTCGGCACAAATAAAGAAACAATCGGCGAATAAAGTTTCATGGTAATAATGAGCCTTGCTGAGCAGTTAACGATAGCGCGTAGTGTAAACAGATAGCGCCGGCAAGCAAGATAACTGAGGTAAAGGACTTGCCGCTCAGATAGGGTTTCAGTGTTGGAATGTTCTACAGATATCTCGATTAACGGAGAATGATTGTTTTTCTTATTTGCTCCAGAAGGTTCTCTGTTCATGAATTTGTGTATAAAAAGAAGCCATGGCTAGTGATTAGCGTCAGTTGTGAAGCAGTTGTGAAATGAGAGATAGCCAGCTGTGTTGTAACGAGAGCTAAAGATGTAATCTGCTGTCACTGTCTGTTATTGTGATCGACCTCGTAAGACTGTGTATATGTGATTTAATGTTCTTACGTGAGAATTGAACAGTTTATTGCTTCGAAAATAAAGGAGATTTTTAATTTCTGCAACACCGCCTTTTAATTCTACGAACCCACAAAGTTACAATAGTTACAACAATGAAAATAAATACCAAAATATCACATTAGGCAGAGAGTTATTCTTTACTGAGTGTAGAGTTCCAGACATTGTAATATACACACTTTTCCTAAACATTTAAATTGTTGTAAAAATAAAGTCAGACTGAAAAATGCAATGCCATAGTCGGGATTTGAACCACGGATCTTCTGGTTGCCATGCAGCCCCTTTAACCCTTGAGCTACTAAGGCCAACGTGCCGACATGACATCAAATTCTCCAACTGACTCCTGTTTTTCCCGGTAAACCAGTTAGGAGTTATAAACACATGAGACAACTACCTTAATGGCGACTTACAGCGTGTAAGCACTTTAAGACCAGGGCTTTATAGTTAACCACTATTACGTCAATTAATGGAAATTAGTTGTTCACATGTGTCAGTTGGAGAATTTGTCATGTCGGCACGTTGGCCATAGTAGCTCAAGGGTTAGAGAGGCTGGACGGCAACCAGAATATCCGTGGTTCAAATCCCGGCTATGGCGTTGAATTTTTTCAGTCTGACTCTATCTTTCCATACTTTAGCCTACACACGGCCAGTGTGAAAAAACAGTTAATTTCCATTTAAATTTTTGTCATACTTCTCATTCGATAACAATGTCAATTATACATTAAGATGTGAATATCTGGCAAGTCAGTCAACAGCCAAATCAGTTTCAGACGAGCTTTCTTCGAGGGAACTAGTGCATCGTAAAAGTTTGTTGGGATATTTTCAAAACTTTACTGGTTAAAAGTTTAACTGTGTACTTTTACAGTAAAATGAAACCTTTTAAAGTTAAGTACGAACATCTAAGTGGTGCACAAAAAGGAAAGAAGAAGCGTGAATTAGGAAAACAAACAAATTAGTGAAAATAAGTGATATTTTTTCTCGTCCTAGTAGTAGTATATCTCAACAGTTATAGAAGTTTGCAGTTTCACAAGTGAGTGCATTTCTGAAGTAAACACCAACATTAATTGTGAAAGTGAAAACGAAATAGCAAACGCCATAAATATAACAAGACCAATCACAGACTATTCAACTGATCGTGCAGACTGTCAATTAGATGCAGTTAATGAAACTGAAAAGTTCCTTGTTAAACAAAATCCTTGTCAGCCAGCGGGCCCATTCCCCAAAGATGCTAAGCAGGAAAATAGTACCTTCTCCACTAAATATTACGTAAAGTTAACTTTGGCAGGACAAGAATTTGGAGAGAATGGTTGTGCTATTCATCTAAAAATGACTCTGTTTACTGTAAACCGTGTCGGCTGCTTGGAGGGCAGAAATCGTCGTCAGCTTGGAGGGAAGGAGTTCGAGATTAGAGGTGCCTAACCAAAGGTATATTGCGACACGAAACTAGCTATCCACATTTGAATGCATGCGTCGTTTTCTATTCGTGACATGAGGAAAACACAGTTGACGCGGGTATGAATTCTGAACTAAAGAAAAGTAAGAATATATGGAAGAAGGTTCTTGAGCGTATTGTGATGTTGACTTTAACTCTGGCATCCAATAATATAGCTGTAATTGGGGTTATGTTATTTACTGACCGGTTATACATTTTTAGGAGGCCTTAATTTTTGCAGGCGGGCCCGTATTGCGTACGTTACGCCTCTGGATAATGGGTTACCTATAACAAACAGTGCGTGAAATAGTGCCGTCTCTGTCTAATTCTCGCATTTTAAGATAAACGTGTAGTCTTTTACGCAGTCGTACTTTAACTTATATTATAGAAGGCTGTAAGTTGTAGTGTTTGCACTTGTTTTCTCCAGGTTAAACAACCACTGAAGTAAAAGGCTATTATGGTATTATATCGATACTGGTGTTTATGGATCTGCTTCAGCTCCATTCGGTAATTGCTGTTTAGTTGATTAATCGAAATGTAAAACAAGAGAAACAAAGGCAACGCGTTACAATGAAATGCACAGTTGGTGACAGTGGAGTGTGGACATCGATACTCAGCTGTTTCTTTCACAAAACAAAAGCCTTCCACACTCAGACCGTTCATAGCACAGAGCTGAAGATAAGGTGTATGACTAATAAACCTGAGTGTTACTCATATTATGACAAAGCCTTTTTGGCTTAATGTAACACTATGGAGATGTTACTAAAATTATTGCGTTTTAAGATTAATAATTCTATAAACAAGTAATAAAACAAGTAATTTACAAATACCAATTCATAGTATACGATGTTGTCCGGAAGAAGCAATTAGGCAGATAATTTAAGTGTTAGGGAAAGCCTTAAGCAATTAGGTGCTCCCATAAACTCAGTCGACAACGAATATATCAGCTCAGTATTTCCGTGATTATAACACAGTACCTCCAGAAATCAGAGATACAAGTACACGCGTACCCAATTCTGAAAATTAGAAACGGCAAGTAATTCTTAGAGTGCATCAAGTCGTGTTTCAGATGCCAAAAATAAACTGAAGATTTGATAAAAGAGCGTATATTTGTAAAGTCTGTGTCTTGCAGTTTTAAAATTCTTTACATTACAGAAGTGCTTCACTGTGATCGACTAAAGGCAGTACATAGCGTCTAATGAGCGCTCTCCAGTTAACACTTAGCGGAGACTTACGAAATAGTTATTTTGAACAGTAAAGTTATTGATACCGATATAATAGTTCAATAGTTACAGTTTCTACTACTAAGATACAGAAACAGTTGAATTCTACATCCTCAAACAGTTGACAACTTACTTCAAATAGTTCATTTGTTAATCTTCATCAGCCAACTTAACTGATGTTATCTATTGGCCACGTATATCCTGAGTTCACCACTGTAGCAACCGACAGTCATAAAAGATGGAGATATTGGAGGCGGAAGGACGAAATGTTACGCACTTCTGCCCAATCTATGAACATCAAGGGTGCCCATTCCACTCCCAATTTTTCTGAGAATCCTTTTATCAATAGTTTAGTTTCTAATTAACTGCTCCAATGTCATATCGGAAGATGAATGAAATGATATTTAAATGAGTCCAGGATTCACAGAGCTTAGAGTTGCCATTCATTCTTCAGGATAAGGGAAAACCTCCGACGTTAAGTCATATCGGGCGATGAATGAAATGATGTTCCAATGAGCCCAGGGTACATAGAGCTTACAGTTACCTGACATTCATCTTTCAGGATAAGGTAAAACCTCGAAGGTTAGGGCATATCAGACGATTAATGAAATATTGTTCAAATGAGGCCAGGGTACATAGAGCTTAGAGTTACCAGATATTCATATTTCAGGATAAGGGAAAACGTCCAACGTTAGGTCATATCGGACGATGAATGAAATGATGTTCAAATGAGTACAGGGTCCATAGAGCTTAGAGTTACCACACATTCATCTTTCAGGCTAAGGGAAAAAACCTTCAACGTTAAGCCGTATAGGAGGATGAATGAAATGACGTTCAAATGAGCCCAGGGTACATAGAACTTAAGAGTTACCAGACATTCGTCTTTCAGGATAAGGGTAAACCCTAGACAAAACTTTATCCAGACAACTCACCCTGACCTAGATTCGAACGCGAAACTCTTTCGAACGTGAAACAGACACGCTAATACCACGCTATAGAAGCCGTCATTTAGTTCCTTTCTGACGTCCCTGGAAATATTTGCAAACTGACTTTTATGTATTACGAATATAATAATTTGTAACTTAAATACACAGTAATAGCTAGAAAAAAATAAATAAAATATTATAAGTATACAATATTAAAAGTATTTAGTATTTCAATGTGCCATATTGCATCTGTATAAATATAAATTATGCTAACAAATACAGTATTCAATTTTAATTTACAACTATATTTTGGCATTTCCCCAAAAGTTTCATGATGGTGGAACTTGGGGCATGGTTGTAAAGCAACGTGCCGCCACTGAAACACATTCCAAGTCGCATGCACTATGGCAATATCCTGAATGTAACAAGTGCTGTGGAGGGGAAGAATTAAAAACAAAACAAAAACGTCTCCTCCATAAGACCAAAATGCAACCAAGAGGTTGACAAGCTCTGGGGTTAATCGATGTGACATTTAAACAAGCGAATGACTGCGCGCGTGATGGGTCCAGCCAGTACAGACTTCCGAGAAATATCTATAGGGGTGGCGACTGTTTCTTTGGGGTGAATGTAACGTGACAGCATTCGACATTTCAGATACAGTACATTACTTTATCCCGCTACTGCTGCTGCCTGGAAAAAACGTCTTATGTTATCCCTTCAAATATTAAGACGTCATGGAAGCGAATTAATATTAATAACTTATTTATTCATTAATTAACAAAGGGTTATTGAATCTAACACCTACGATGCTCTTTGAGATTAACTGATACTGAGTCTTTTGTTTTTTCTAATTGTCGATACTCTTTATTATATCCAAATGCATTATGGTATTTATACTTGTGAGCAAGAGTAATATTACATCACTTGAAGCGTGTGTTAGGATGCTGTTCAATAACAGTCCTACATCAGTTAACAAACATATTACATTATATCACAAAACAAAAAAGAACACCTTATCATATATAAAAAAACACATGATATTAAATGAGCAGTGTCATTTTGTCTTTAGTCTTTTATTTTGCAGTTGTGGGGGAGGATGTAGGAAAATGTCTTGTAGCAGTGGATTTGGATGATTGACAAAAGTTTGGTGTAGCTTGTCCTGATAACATCCATCACTTCTGGTATGTTCAGATCCCTGTGAAGTGTGGTGTTGCTAACATACCATGGGGCACCTGTGATCAATCTTAGGTGTCTGTTTTGGATTAGTTGAATTCTTTTTACTTGTAACACTGCAGCAGAGCCCCATATGGAGCAACCATATTGCCAAATAGGTTTGATCAGTGAGTTGTATAGAATGCGTTTATATGGCATTGCAAGAAGCGATTTGGACTGTATTATATGTTTGATTTGTTGGATTCGGTGTCTTAGTCCTGAGAGAAGATATGTGATATGGAGACTTCAAGTTAGTTTACTGTCCAATATGAGGCCGAGATAACGAACTGACTGAGCGATTCCTCCAAGAACTATGAGATAATGCAAGGGGCGTCCAGAAAGTAAGTTCTGTTTCAATTTATCTCCGCTGCAGCGCTGCAATCACAGTTCCACACATGCGCGGTAGACACTGTGTATCAAGGAGAAGAAACGTGCGCCTTTGTGAGATCGCTGTCAGCCACGTACGCTTTGTTGTGCTTGTTTACAATGTCGGTGTTGATTGAAAATCCCGCCGCTTGCGAAATCAGATCCGTGATTCGTTTTCTGAATGCTAGAAAAGTGAAACCAATTAAAATTTATCAGCAAATTTGCGATGTTTACCGACAAAATGCGATGAGTAATACAATGGTGAGAAGATGGGTCCGACAGTTCAATGAAGGACGTAGTGAAGTGCACGATGAAGAACGAAGTGGGCGTCCATCTTTGGCTACAGAAGAACTGGTTCACGCGATTGATGACAAGATACAGGAAAACCGCAAGTTTACAATTAGTGCTCTCGCTATGGAATTTCCCCAAATCTCACGATCACTATTTCGTTGGGTGCCAAGATTCTTACTGAGCAATTCAAAACAAAACCGAGGATAGTGCACTTCAGTTTTTGACCCGTTATGATGTAGGTGGCGAAGAATATCTGACACAGATAGTCACAGGAGATGAAACTTGGGTTTCTTACGACACCCCTGAAAGAAAGCGTCAATCAGTGGAGTGGAGGCACATCTCATCCCCAGCAAAGGTTAAGCCGAAACAAATCTTGACACCTCGAAAAATGATATGCACAGTGTTCTGGGACAGGAAAGGTCTTACTCATTGATTTCTTACTGCTTGGTCAAACAATGAAAGCAGATGTTTACTGCGAGACACTTAGAAAATTGCGCCGCGCAATAGAGAATAAGTGCCGAGGAATGCTGTCAAAAGGTGTCGTGTTTCTTCACGACAACGCACGACCACACACTGCAAATGCGGCGATAAACATCCTACATGGCTTGGCTGAGACGTGTTTGACCACACCCCGTACAGCCCTGACCTCGCTCCTAGCGAACTTCATCTGTTTTTGCATCTCAAATCTTTCCTTGGCTATCAACACTTCAACAATGACGAAGAGCTGAAAGAAAATGTTTCCAACTGGTTGAAGACACAGGTGCCAAACTTCTATAAAGAAGATATACAAAAACTTGTACCTCGCTATGACAAATGCCTGCAAAATTTCGGCCGTTATGTGGAAAAGTAGTTTAAGAGTTGTAGAATTTTGTGCAATAAATAATTTTTCTGTATCTGTGCACAATTTAATTTAATTTTTGTTATCTGCTTTTATATGTAAAATATACTATTTGCTATTTCTGTAGATTCATCACCACTCTCCAGTTAGAACACCATTTTGTGATTTCAGTGCAGAAGTTAATTTAGTTTCACAGCTGCTGATTCACAACTGTCTTTACTAAGGATTGCAACATCATCAGCAAAATGTGCAATGGTTAGTTGAGCGTGTTGAGGAAAGTCTGAGGTATACACTGTTTAAAGAAGTGGGCCTAGAATACCTCCTTGTGGAACACCAGAGAGGATCGGTTGTGATCTGGACTGTGCACTTTAATATTTTACTGAAAAAAGGTCGGTTATGCAGATAGGATGATATGGTCGCTCTTTAACTGCTGTGGTTCTCAGGGTCCCATTCTAGAGAGTGAAAGATTGCTTAAATCTGCTCAGAGGCGTTTTCGGTTTCTTTTCCGCGCCGTAAATCTAAGACACGGTATCACCGACTTTACTTCAGAAGGAAGCCATGCTAAAGATTTTACGCTCGAAAAGAATTTCTCGGCCGGTTTTGAACCCGCGACCTCAAGAATCAGATTAGCACGCTTCATCTAGACCTAGGGTAAACAATTATCTCGATTAATATGAAGTGGATGAGAAATCACCGTTTGTAATAGTGTTTTGTACAAATCTGTCTGGCCATATTGTCGCAGTATTCCCGAGTCGATGGAGGTTGTTCCAGTGTATCATTTCCTGGTCTGTTACCGTTCCATAACCACTTTGTCGCTCTTCATCCCTAGCCAGGGTTACCATATCATGATGTCAAAAAAATTGGGTAATTACATTATGATTAGGGCCGGGAAGTAGTTTACCTAAAAATTCTCTAAAATGAGCTATAAAATGCCCTTAAAATATAAAAAAATGCACATAAAATGTAAAAACAATTTTTTTTCACAATAATAAATTAATAATTGTTACAAACAAACTATGAATATATGGTTCGAATAACCACATTTTAAAATTAACTTTCTTAGTAAACAATGCAATTATTGCTACTAGATAATATATAAAATGTGAAAAAAAAAAATAAGTTACTGTACCCATTAGCCTAAACATACTTAGCATTGCAGTACACCACCATGGTCAGTCATCTTCAAGTTATCAAAAGTAAAGGAACGGCGGTTGTCAGCTAAAACTGTTTTATACTTTGAGAAACTTCTCTCCACTTCCACAGATGTTATAGCTGCATATTTGACAAACACTATGTCACTGCCTGTTAAATTCTGTTCTAAAATATCAGTTATGAAGTTTTCTCCTGACAAGATATCGGCAATCTGGCATCCTTTATTTTTGTCAAACACAAATCTTAATTTCTGTGTAATTTTGTCCCCAATCTCAACTTTTACAATATTTTTGCATCCCCTCTTCCGCTATCCTAACTCAATCGACTTATCCAGTATCATGCCACTTTCTTCAAGGCGATTTATAGTATCCATCAAAAATATCTGCCCGCCTCGGTAGCGTAGATGGTAGCATGTCTGCCTCACGTTCAAGAGGTCCCGAGTTCGAATCTCGGTCAGGGCGAGTTGCCCGGATAATGTTTTTCCGGGGTTTTCCCTTATCCTGAAAGACGAATGTCGGCTAGCTCTAAGCTCCATGGACCCTGGACACATTTGAGCATCATTTCACCCGTTTCATTCACCGTCCGATATGACATAACGTTGGAGGATGTAAAATTACAAACAAACAACATCAAAAATGTAAAATTTTATTTAATGAAAGTAATTTACATTGGATTTGAGTATCAGAAAACAGTTTGCAGTCTAAATTGCCTTAGAATCTATCCTATGTAAGCTTCTGTCACTATTTGAAAATTGTCATAGTGCAGTAAATCATTTACCCCGTTAAAATTGGTGCCGGGGGCAAAGCTATATTAGAGGCTTTTATTTTGAAATACATTTATTTGCGAGTTTTTCAAACTGTGAAAAAAAAAAAACTAATTTCCACAGCAAAGAAAATATTTTTGAAAGCACCAACCTGAACTATGTTTTTGTGTGGATGCAATCCACACGTATTGCATGATCGACGATTCTTCGAATTGATGCGTCATAAATTCACCACCACTGTTAGGACGCTGACCTGTGTTAATTACACGTTTACCACATTTACAAAGTTACTATTTCATAAAAGATATTTAAATGAACTTTTAATCACAGATTATTTTAAAAGCCCTAAAAAGCCCATGGGCCAGTGTCAGGTCCGCCACGGGAATAGAGTCCGGGCCTCCCATACGCGGGCTACAGATGAAAATGCCCTATAAATTTGTGAAAAAGAAAGAAAATGACTGGAAAATGCATTTAAATGTTAAAAAAATGACTATTATAAAATGAGGAAAAAATGCATTTTGATGGTCTATAAAAACCATATATACCTTACGTATTTGTTCCAGAACGGACTTAATTTCCAATAAGCATCGTCTATGACAACTCAGGAAAACAAAATGTTTCTTCATCAAAATCCGGGCCTTAGCTATGATCAACATTAACTTTACATTTTAGGCAGTGAGCTTATTTCGCTCATCTGTCCACTAAACATTTAGCACAGAAAATATTCTCTCTACAGCTGCATTATATGCAGGTACGGAAAAATAGTACAGTACTACATACTTTCAACAGTTTTATACACACCTATTTGTGTCATTTCTCGCCGACACTTTTCCCTACCAATTTTGTAGAGTTCGGTAAGTTCTTAAAGCACTTATTTCAACAAAGAGTATAGAGTCATCAGTAACTATGATATAATGCACAATATTTAACTAGGCACTGTTTGCACCATCCTTGTCTAGCACGGGGGCTGGGTTTCTTTCCTTGAAATGGTCAGTCCCTTTTAAAGCTCTATTGAATTCCCTAATTACCTGCAATGGTATGAGGGTAAGGACAAGTAGGCATCACTGGTGTTGTAAGTGAAGTATCGGTTGTTAACGTGTTGGAAACGTGTAAAATATTTTTATAATTTGAGAATTTTCTGATTATTTTAAACAGTGTTGGTAATAGTGCTAGTATCTGTGTTAGATCTAGGAGGCTTGGGAAGAAATGGAAAAGCTATAAGTCAGATTGGCAGGGAAACCGTGATAAATGCTCATATGTTTTACAGATGAAAGCAAGGCCTTAAAATGTAGAAAGCCAACTAGTAGACCCGTATCTAGCATAATAAAATTTAGATTTGTAAAGAACTCACGCGGAGGAAAATTTCTGACAGAACGGACGGACATTAATTGCTGTTTCACGCTGGCCGTGTGTAGGCTAAAGTATGGAAATATAGAGTCAAACTGAAAAATTCCATGCAATAGCCGGGATTTGAACCACGGATCTTCTGGTTTCCGTCCAGCCACTCTAACCATTGAGCTACTATGGCCAACGTGCTGACATGACATCAAATTCTCCAACTGACTCGTGTTTTTCCCGGTAAACCACAAGGAGTTCTCATAAATACATGAGACAACTACCTTAAAGGCGACTTACAACGTGTAAGTACTTTAGGGCCCAGGCTTTATAGTTAGCCACTATTAGGTCAATTAATAGAAATTAATTGTTCTTTCACACTGGCCGTGTGTAGGCTAAAGTATTTCAATATATCAATAAAGTATTTCAATATAATAAGTATATATAATACTATACGGATGTCCTGAAAAATAGTGCATGTCCATATCAGGCGCAAAAGACCGCATTTCCAGTAAGCAGGCTGGATGCTGCACCACGATAATGCGCGGACGCATATTGCCAATGTTGTTGCTGACTATCTTGCAAAAATTAACGTGTAGTTCATCCCTCACCCTCCCTATAGTCCGGTTTTAGCCCCATGTGACTTTTTTCTATTCCCTAACTTAAAGAAACGCCTTCGTGGGAGGCATTATCCAACATCAGAAGTAGTGTTGAAGGCTGCGGAGGCGATTTTGAAGAATCTCTAAAAAATTGGTTTCCAGCATGTCTTTGAAGACTCGCAGAAACGCTGAGACAAGTGCATCGCATTCAGGGGAGACTATTTTGAGAAGGACCATCAAAATTATGAGGATGAGTGAAAGTACGTTGTCAAAAAAATGTGATCAGTTTTTATTAAACAGCCCTGGTACTTTCGCTGTAAACTACCACAAATACTTCCTTTGTCAGAAAAGTTCAATGACAGAAGGTCGTAAAAACAAAATGTATCCCATCGAAAAGTCCCCTTGGCTATCTCTAGACAATTGCCAGCGTTTCTAGAGCTCTTGGACGCAAGCAGGGAAATTTCAACTGCAATGCTTGTAAACTCATTAGGCACTGTGATATCTTGAAGAAGTTCACTCCCGGAAACAAGAGAAAATCACAAGGCGAGGTCGGGCGAATATGGCGGTACAAAAACGGCCTTCTGGAGGTGTTGATATTATTTACACCAAAAAGAAACAATAGTAGAAGTAAAGTCGCACTGTTCTAACGGCTACCATTGATTTATCTTTGGTAATAGATATCTCTCAGATAACGTACTGATTATTCTTGTAAGAGTGAGAGCGGTAGCGACGCGCCTCCTGTTCGTGTACTAAGCACCAATGAACGCAGCCAATGGAATTCGCAGGAATCACAAATGACAGATGTTTACTCAACGTGGAGTAATCAGTGCGTAATCTGAGAGGTATCTATTACCAAAGCTAAATCCATGGTAGCCGTTCGAACAGCGCGACTATAGCCGTTCGAACAGCGCGACTATAACCGTTCGAACAGCACGACTACAACCGTTCGAACAGCGCGACTACAACCGTTCGAACAGCGCGACTACAACCGTTCGAACAGCGGGACTACAACCGTTCGAACAGCGCGACTACAACCGTTCGAACAGCGCGACTATAACCGTTCGAACAGCGCGACTATAACCGTTCGAACAGCGCGACTATAACGGTTCGAACAGCGCGACTATAACCGTTCGAACAGCGCGACTATAACCGTTCGAACAGCGCGACTATAACCGTTCGAACAGCGCGACTATAACCGTTCGAACAGCGCGACTATAACCGTTCGAACAGCGCGACTATAACCGTTCGAACAGCGCGACTATAACCGTTCGAACAGTGCGACTATAACCGTTCGAACAGTGCGACTACAACCGAAGTCGCCGCCACTGTTAAGAGCAACGTTAGCGAGGTCTGTGACTGCTATCAGTAGAGGTATTACGTCATAGCTGCTCGAACTGTGGGTGGAGGTAAAAACACCTTCCCTTTACTTGGTTAGCCCTGGGCGCCTCTGCCCTATCTAGTGAGTTTGCGCGGAAACATGGTCAAGGTCCTTTCAAGGTCGCACACATGCCAGGTACAAAAACATATGCTTCTTTTTAGTGTTGCAAACCCAGAAATAACAAAACAATTCCTGGAATTTTTCTGACAAAATATATAATTATGAGCGACTTTCACGTTATCGCATTCGCACTACCTCGTCGCTATTTACAGGGAAAACTTAATTCGCAAAAAAATATATCAATATAATCTTGTATGTTCTCTATAAATAATGTACATAAAACTGGCCAAAACAAAAGAAAGACGAAATCTGATTGTGCTATTACTCCACGATCAATGTGAGAAGAAAAAAAAAAACCCATAACGAAAATTATATGAATTTGCTCTTGCTTTGTTATTACGATACGTTTGACAAAGGTATAATTGATCTTGCTAATTAACAGAGTGCAATCTCACATTCAAAGCTAGATATTGTATTATACAAATCGTGTGCATGTTGTGTAATTGGTATGCAGACACATGCTGCCAGGTCCATTCATGAAGATTCCTGGGCCGCCGCAACACCTGCTCTCTATCGATTCCACGTCGGCCTCCTCCATTAGCTGTGGCGGCAGGTGGTGCTGCTGCTGTTGCATTATGGGAACACTCCCCCATTATACTCTGCTCAATGATCTTTCCCGCGCTTTTAAAACTCCCTTCCTTCTGTGCAATAACCAACCGCAAAGACGCGGGCGGTTAACTGTCGAACAACCGCGTTTGTTTCCAACCATTGTCTCGATTCATACCATCGAGATATGTGCAAACATCTTATGTGTTGCGCTCACACCATTTTCCCTACTCTTCTATAAACTATTGTTACAAACACTTATTCCTCTATCTACTTCATATGAATCAAGACAAACATTGTTATTGTAGGTAGAAGGGAATACGGTAGATTTTAAGTGATAGTCAAATGTTTTAAAACTGGTCGCCAGGTGATGATAATACGAGGGCTGTTCCATAAAGAAAGATCACAATTTTTTCTTTTGACAACGTACATTTACTCATCCTCATAATTTTGATGGTCCTTCTCAAAATGCGATGCACTTGTCCCAGCATTGCTGCCAGTTTTCAAAGACAGGCTGGAAAACATTTGTTGAGAGATCCTTCAAAATCGCCTCCGCAGCCTTCACCACTGCTCCTGATGATGGATAATGCCTCCCAAGAAGGCACTCCTTCAAGTTAGGGAATAGAAAAAAAATCACATGGGGCTAAATCTGGACTATAGGGAGGGTGAGGGATGCACTTCACGTTGCAACAACATTGGCAATATGCGGTCACGCATTATCGTGGTGCAGCATCCAGACTGCTTCAAGGAAATGTGGTCTTTTGCGCCTGATATGGACTTGCAATGTTTTCAGGACATCCCTGTAGTATTGTCCAGTTACTGATGTGTGTGCAAGTACATCATGCTGATAAACCATTCCATGAATATCAAAGAATGAGATGACCATAACTTTCCCAGCAGAAGCAACCACTTTTGCTTTTCTGGGGGTTGGTGATGCTGGAGATTTCCACAATGAGCTTTGTTGTTTGCTCTCGGGATCAAAATGATGTAGCCAAGTTTCATCTTCCGGATCTTCCTCTAATATCAACTTTAACTGCATGTTACCTCCATTGCAGCGGTAGGCGATACTCAACATGTCTGAACTTGCCTGGTTCTCACAGACGGGACCCAGGAGTACCAACAATGAAACTACTACGGCGTGTTTGTTTCACATTAAGCTAACAGAATACAATAAGATTTAATTTTAGTGCGGAAAATTACGACCATAAAAAATTATGACAATTCTTTATTGAACAGCCCTCATAGTCAAATGTTTTAAAAATTTGCGCTATGTGATATCTATAAAATTGGGTAATGAAAAAAAGAACACGCCCGTCTCTGTAGCGTAGGTGGTCGTGTTTGTGTCACGTTCAAGAGCTCTCGGTCAGGGTGAGTTATTTCGATAAGGTTTTTCTAGGGTTTTCCCCTATCCATAAAAATGTCCCGTAGGGGAAGGGATCCGTCCCTTTCAGCTGCCAAAGTGCGGGCGCTGCGGACCCCTAGCACTCGTGGTACCTCTGACGTTACTAGAGGAACCTCGGGCCGAACAGCCGAGCCCCTCCTTCGGGAGTTGTTCGGATTGGGATGGACTCGAGGGGGCAGTGTGTTCCCGAAACCCGTGGGTATCGGGTACGTCTTCGGACGGGGTTGAGGGAAGCCATTAATTCTCCCGGGTACTAGCCTGCAAAGCTAGTAGAAGGTGTGCTAGATCACCAGGCGGCCCCACCGAGGTTTTTCGGTAGTCTTCACCTTGAGTGTTGACGCGCGTAAGTGGCGTATCCACTTCCATCCCGTCTTGAGTCCATAGGACCAGATGGGGGGGGGGGCTTGTTAGTCTCTAGGTCTTGCCCTATGGAAAGCACCTCGGAGGACGCTGAGCGCCCTTTGGGACAGCTCGGATACTCCCTGGTTGAAGGAGGCCCGGGTCCAGTTCCTACGGGTTCAGGACTAATGGGAGTAGAACCTCTGGGCTAAACTATCCATAAAAATGAATGTCGGATAGCTCTAAGCTCTATGAACCCTGGGCTCATTTGCGTTTCGTTAGGTGGTGTAAAACAGTTTGGAATTCAAGGATGGAAAATTAAAGCGGCAGATAGGGCAAAGGTCATCAAGGGCTGTAGAGGCAGAGGCGAAGATGAATGAAATGCTTACATGCCTAGATCTTGATACAGAAATTATGGGTGAGTTAAATGAATTATAACTAAAGGCCGGAGGCGTGTGCGTTTTTCCAAAGGTATGCTGCATTGTTATCACTCGCGAATATAAACAACTGCAGGTAGGTACAGCCTGACCATGCCAACCACCTCACTGAGAGTTAACACTCGTGTTATACTACACATTGACCATGTGGATGTATACACTTGCAAGGCAATGCTTCACTAGTTCGCAGAGTACTAAGTTATGCTGTTTTTAACGTTTGTGCATTCGATAGCCGTGCTGTAGAGTCCGGTGCACGGAAACTTTCCGATATATGGAACAGCTATTTAGGTTGTTAGGTGAATGGCACCACGCCCCTAGTTCAAACCCCTGTTAGCGATAGGAAGGTGTGCGCCTGCCCTTTGTTTCGCGATGACGGAGGTGAACCAGAAGCCCAGACAGTTTAAGCTATACTGAAACACATAATTGAGAATGCGTCTCATCGGACTTCGGTTACTTTATAAGCAGTTATTGAGGACAGGAACAGATTGCCCATCTTTTTCGAATAATGAACGTTCTCAGTCAGCTTTGAGCAGTTTTCTTGGGAAGGGAATTACGGATGGGATAGATTTATCTGCTTTATTGTGTGTATCAACTTGAACTGCACATCGTGCATATTTATTTCGAATCATCTCATTTCATAACAATATAATTTAAAGCTGAAACTTAAGCTCTATTTACACAAAATATACCGAGCATACTAAAGCATATTTTCGTCATGTAGACAAACATAAGGGGAACATACACAGACGATAATATTCTAGTAATTAATCCACGAAACCCCATTCCTTATAACTCACCCCTTGTCCTCCCCGGTTCCCGAGTTATAACATCAAACCAATGAGCGACGGACACACAAGGAAGTGGTGTTGACAATCGTTCCACTAAGGTTAAATTGCTCCTTAACCATCTCCTTGCACTACTCACCTAGGCAACAAGCTTTGTTCATCGGTCATTGCTTGTGTTATTGGATTTCGATATAAATCAATTAGAGATTGGCACAGCTCGGACTGAAGTATAAAACATGAATGGTGGAACGGTTATGCCAATATTATATAAAGTAACACACCAAAATATACCAACAGCATCGGAATATTTCCGTGCACTGGACTGTACATTTAACGTCATTCATACTGTATCCAGCTAACTTGTATCGCATGCGAGCACACATCTCTCCGACCTTTAATTATAACGTATAATAAAATGAAATATATTTTGTAAAATTGTGTCAAATCTTAAGAGGCTGTAGGTTTGGCAATTGATTACGAGTACATTTTAAAAAAATAATTCTTGAATGTTTCGAGCACTTCATGAGGCAATTCCTACTAATTTTGGGTTCATAAAAACAAATATGACAATGAAACGTTTTTATTTGCTCTAGTTTCTATGACATATACAAGGTGGAAGTATTACATATTAACGGATTGAGAGAAAAGGATACAATTTAATTACATACATGCTAACAACAATGAAAGTGCATTTGATTTTTTAAACTGGTAATTACATGCTAAGATTTCTAAATTGCTGAAAAAATACTTCGTGGATAGTCGTGTCTGAAGAGAATCAAGTGGTGTCCTATTGACTTCGTCGTCTTTTAGCTTGCGTCTTGTGATGGAGTTCCGCAGACCAATAGTAATCCGCAAGCATTACTTCACTCCAACGGCCCTGATTTCTTTGTTCCATAACAGAAATGTCCTGATGGAATCTCTCCCCATGTTCATCACTAACAGCTCCACAACTAGGAGGGAAAAAGTCTAGGTGGGAGTGGAGAAAATGGATCTTAAGGGACATGTTGCATCCAAGGTTACCGTATTTTTGCAGGAGCACTGTCACTAATTGCTCGTAGTTGTCATCTCTTTTGTTGCCTAAAAATCCATGAGCTACACCCTTGAAGGCTCCCCAAGCTTCCTTTTCTTTCCCTTCCAAAATTTGTTCAAATGCAGGATCCTTTACAAGTTCTCTTATTTGTGGTCCACTTACCTGGATAAGGTTTTTCCGGGTTTTCCCTTATCCTGGAAGACCAATGTCGGGCAACCCTAAGCTCCATGGACCCTGGGCTCATATGAGCATCATTTTACCACTCATCCCATTCATCGTCCGATATGACAACGTTGGAGGACGTAAATTACAAAAAAGTGGTCCGATAAAAATGCCGTCCTTAACTTTTGCATCACTTAATTTCCAAAATTTCTCTCTGATTCTGTTTTTATTCAACAGGTGTGCCAACTGCCAAAAAAAAAATTCCCCCAAATTCAAAATCTTCACTCTAAAATATGAAATGTCACTGTATCTTCAAAACAAGATCTAATCTATCATTTTTATGGTGATTTTGTAATTCAAAAGACGGAAATACATGTAAATTCACTATGTTTAAGCCCGATGCAGTTTCATTGTTGCCCAGTGTTATCGACGATTCATTTTCAGACAAATTCGTAGAAGTAGTGTGAAAGGGGAAGGTTGTCAGATTAGGTTTGACAGGCTAACTTGGGATTATTGGAATGTGAGGTAGGATTTATTACAAATTTATAGGCAGACTTCGAGTTGTAAAGCAGCAAATATCAGAAAAGTAGAAATGAGGCGGTAACATCGGATTAGAAGCGAGGAGTCATTACCAAAGGGCAGGTTTTTAGGAGAATTTGAAGTTTAATAACACATTCTGGACATAATCTAAGACCCTTCTGGTCTGATCCCTGGTTGGACAAGACGGATTAGACGCCATTCTTGTCTCAGTGACAGAACCGTCTGGTAGAGGAATCAAATACTTTAACACCGGACATTCATATAGTAGTTTCGGCAACTTCTCCACTAAAGTGTAGAACCAGTATCATCCTTTCATTAAATACACCCTCACATACCCTGAGATAGGTTTGTCATAGCTTGAGCAAATAACGTCCTCAAAACATTCTGAAGCGTCAATTATACGAAAAAATTATTAAAAAAAAGCGAATAGAGAGTCATGTGAATTTAGCCACATTGCTCTACTAACATTGACAATATTTCAGGGCGATATTCTGAGCTCATTTTACGTTTTTTCCCTACAAAATACACGCAACAATGGGCATCATTTGTTTGGTCCATTCACACCAAAACACTTGCTTCAATAAGGGTGCTTTATTAAAATGTTCTGTCAATATGCACACACAGAATGGGCCACGCGATAAAACAACATACTACAGCACCATAAATATCTCGCATGGGTTAATTATTTATAAAAGGCACACTTTTCCTGAGTGAAACAAAACGTAAATTACGTACGCAGCAAACAAAATGCCAAATGTTAAAAAAGAGAAGGGATTTCTACGGTCGACTACACAAGAAAAGATTTCAATAAACACACTTTTGCCCTCAGCATGCATGAGTATTAATAACCCTCGCCCATGCTTTCACACCTGGGTGTGCGCGGAAGGTGAAACAGTTGACGTCACATGAGCAACTCGACTGGAAACATTGCACGTAGTACAAAGTACCCCCTCAGATTTGTATCGTTAACTTTTTACAACCGACCGCTAGGTGGATCTAGTGAGATATAAACTCGCATTTTTGTTATTGTGAAAACGTAGGATGTTGGTCTACTATCC
Organism: Mantis religiosa; assembly: GCA_030765055.1. Taxonomy (NCBI): domain Eukaryota; kingdom Metazoa; phylum Arthropoda; class Insecta; order Mantodea; family Mantidae; genus Mantis; species Mantis religiosa. The sequence continues at coordinate 194,882,437 of CM060949.1, read as the reverse complement.
CAAAGTCTTGAGTTCAAGCCCCGCCCAGAACGATGACTTCAAAGTGTGTTTAAAAGTAAGATGTAAAACAAGTTTTGCGGGACGAAATTCCAGCACACTGGTTTAATTAATATCCTCCAACGTTAAGTCATGAAATGATACCCAAATGAACCCAGAATCTATAGAGCTTTCAGGATAAGGTAAAACTCCGGAAAAAATATCTTATCCAGATAACTCATCTGAACGAGATTCGAACTCGCGACCTCTTGAACGTGAGACACCGACGGTCCAGCCTCGCTAGAGGCAGGCTTCACCGGCGGTGTTGATATAAATACTGGAAATGATATTTAACAATAAGTTCCAAATGCCACAATTACTGCAAAATCGTAAAAGTTAAAATCGGTGGTAATAGCGAATGCGCTGCCCTCTATCCGCAGGTAGACTGGACGGCACCCTAATGCCATCTGTCCCACACGTGTAGAACCAGAGATACAGTTGCCAGGACCAAGGTCCCTATGGACACGTATCTGTCATATGCCTGTCACACCATTACCGATAAAATTGCCAGACACTAATGTCTCTGTTGACACAGTCGAGGCTGCCAACTGACCCTCATAGAATAATACAATTTATCTCAAATATATTTTTTGTGAAGTTGCTTTCGAGATATTCGTTGTTACTGATCTACATTTTCCAATACCTTTACATTTCTAAAATAAAGGTGCCGGGGTAGTGCAGTGGTTAGTTCGCGGCTCCCGTGTAAAGGGTCCCGAGTTCGATTTCCGGCTCTGAGGTTGGCGATTTTAAGTCGGCTCTATCTACACCGTGTAAAGTGACCTCTATGCCCAACGTGGTTCGGAGTCCACGGTATAAGCTGTAGGTCCTCTCGCCTCACCGGCATCTTCACTATCACCCTATCACTGGAGGTAATGGATACCGCCCTCTGGGTGCCTCCACCAGAGAAATGGGTCCAGACATAACATGGTGGGCCGAGGTTGCCCCGAAGGCTGCCATGTGGGGCGTATTGTAACCAACCAACATTTCTAAAATGGGGAAGTTGTTATTCGATATTTTTAAGTCTTGGCTATGAAGCAACGGAATAACGTTTTCTCCGGTGTTTTCCCCTCATCCTGATAGATTAATACCTGTTAACTTTAAGCTCTATGGACCCTTTACTCATTTGAACATAATAATTTCATTCATCGTCCGGTATGACTTAACGATGAAGGTTTTATCTTATCCTGAAAGATGAATGTCTGTTAACTCTAAGCTCTATGTACCCTGGACTCATTTGAACATCATTTCATTCATCGTCCGGTATGAAGTTTTTTTTTTTTGTCTAATTTACGTCCTCCAACTTTGTCATATCGGACGATGAATGAAATGTGTGAAATGATGCTCAAATGAGCCCGCAGTCCATGGAGATTAGAGTTACCTGACATTCGTCTTTCAGGATAAGGGAAAACCTCGGAAAAACCTTATCCAGGTAACTCACCTTGACCGAGATTCAAACTCGGGAACTCTTGAACGTGACGCAGACATGCTGCCATCTACGCTACCGAGGCGGGCTTAACGTTGGAGGTTTTATTTTATCGTGAAAGATGTATGTAGTAACTTAAAGCTCTATGTAACATGTACTCATTTGAACATCATTTCATTCATCGTCGTATATGACTTAACGTTGGAGCTTTCGTCTTATCGTGAAAGATGAGTCTAGTAAATTTAAGCTCTATGTACCCTGTACTAATTTGAACATCATTTCATTCACCGTCCGATATTACAATGTTGGAGGATGTCAATTAAAATTCTTTTTTCTTTGAAAAAAAAATGTTTATTGCACAAATATATTCCATAGGTATAAAGGTTAGTATGGAATGAACTTCATGGTTAGTATGGAATGGGTGGATTTTCTTGAAAATTTCCTTGTCAAGTCGTTGGAAGGTGAACTTAGATACCTTATTAGGTATTTAAATGACTTTTCGTTTTTGAGTTATGCTATTCAGCACTAATTCTGTTTTCCTTCCAAAAATACACTGTGTTTCTCAGATTAATGGGTTTACAAAATGTGAAATTTCAATATCCCATTATTGGATGTAGTGTAATTCTGTGAGTACAAAGTCATAAGACAGGAATGTTTACCGTGTTTCCAGTGTCTCGACGTGGTGTCTACTACATCAGCAAGCAGATAGCGCTAGTGGTTCCCATTTTTTTCTCGCCCATTGCGTGAGTCACAATGGAAAGCACTCCTCCCACATAAAACTTTTTATCTTTCACAACAGCAGCAACACTTTTTATAGCTCATGTCGTAAAAGCTATACTATCGACCAGTATTAACTGTCAGCTGTTAGGTATTCACCTCAAACGCCGCCACCTTTATATTGCTTGCAAAACGAACCTTTGAACAGTTGAACATCGAGTGTGGCGTTTGGAGCGTGTTCTGAAGGCCCGCTATTACGTAAGTAGTTGCACTGAAGATTTAAAGCAAAACAAAGGCACCGTTTCATAATTTTCCATTTAAGTTATATGGCAATGTTGGTATGGTGGAAGAACCTACGGCCAGGCCGGATTTCTAATAATTATTGATTATAATTCATAAACTAGCAACAACTGGCAACTAATGTTTTAACGACACAGGTTGTTTGTCGTTTTTATTATTGAACACATGCAGTTCGATACAGCTACAATTACTACATAAAATTGAAACAAAATAAACAATTCGCCATTTTGCAAAGATACTTGCTTTCAACTCGCCTTTAAAGCGATATCCAATAATAAAATATACAATTTTACAGTTTATACTACCTCGTTGCATCCTGCAACCGATTTCAAATCTGATCTAATAAATGTAAGGTTATCTGTTAAAAATCCACTGCCTCCGAAACCGAGCAGTATATTTAAGACATTTCTGGATATTCTGGTCTTTAAATTATATGAATATTTCACCAATTACTCAAATACCTCCGCCATCTTACAATATAACATTAAACTAAAGATAAACGAAGAAAGGTTACGGTTGAGTTAAACTGGAGATAACGAAGTAATACTACATATTAAACCTAATCGGAGGTTTAGGACACTGGGTTGTTTGGGTCCCAAAGTCGATTTTTTGTTTTCATGCTTTAAAAATAGGAACTCTGAGCTTTCAAAATATAGAGGTTGTTTCAAAATGACACTGAACGATTATAGCCGTTGCGTAGTTTATAACTTAACTAGTCCGAATTTCGGTGTCGCAGCTTCGAAGTCCTGTTAGGTATAATTTTATGCAGCATTAAATATTACATTATTTTGTGATTAGGCAGCGCAGGAACCACTGGTATACGAACCTCAAAAGTTGCTATTGGGACGCACGTACCACGTAAACAAAAACATTACTCTTTGCTCTTTATCAGTGACCCTACCCTCGCTTTCAGGTAATGGGGTAAAGGGCAGTTATTTGTAAAAACGTCGACTAATAACTCGGATAGTTGCAAAGGTTGCTCTTCAGTGTAAAACTACACATTCCCTCCTAACAGGGAGGATTTTGCGTGTACTTAGATAGCAAATCCAAGCAATTTGGAGCGATATACGAACGCCGAAATGACGGATATGGTTTTGTTTCTTAATAGTAGCAAGCTACTGCGGAGTATGTCAGTATGTCTACAGCTCGGACAGCGGTTCTGTGCCGGTGACCTAATTTCTTCGCGCACTGACGAGAGTCTATACCCAAGCGTCACTTGCACCTTCTGCTGGTGCTGGAAGATGGGATACAATGCAGCACGGCCATATTTCGCACGATACTGACCATTTCAGTGTACTGCTCATGGCCGAAAGTGAGAGTACTCCGCATGACCGAGAGTGTAGGCTCGGCAACTGGCTTTAGACTAGTGCGCATACGGTCCTCGCCGGCACAAAACCATTGTCCGAATTGTACAAACAGCTACAGCACACGACACGGCGTGTGACCTTGGTGAAATGATGCTCGAATGAGTCCAAGGTCCTCTGAGCTTAGAGTCACCCGACATTTGTCTTCCATGATAAGGGAAAACCCCGGAAAAACCTTATCCAAGTAACTCCTCCTGTAACTCTACCCTGACCGAGATTCGAACTCGGGACCTCTTGAACATGAGGCAGACATGCTACCACCACGCTGCCGAGGCGGGCACGTTCGGCGTCTCCTCCGCCTCTTCTGTGTAGTGTTTAACGCCCGCTTTTACTACATACGGCACCGCAGGCGGTGACACTGATGATACATGAGATGAAGATGGAGCACCGGTGGAATGAGATGGCGGGGGAAACCGGAGGTCCCGGAGAAAACCCGCCCCAACGCCGTGTTGTCCACCAAAAATCTCACTTTGCGGTCGCCTGGGATCGAACCCGGGCCGCCTTGGTGAGAGCCAAGCGGTCTAACCACTGAGCCACGGCGTGGCCACGTTCGGCGTCGTTGGGGTCGTTGGGCATATATGAGTTTTAAGTTGACAAGAGGTTTTAACTTCTTCAGCAATTATAAAATTAGATAATTTTACATGGATTGTGTTCAAAACAGATTGCTGTATTCAGTGTCAAAGTTTCATTTATTTTAAGTATTGTTGAGGAACTGTAAATCAAAGTTGGCACCATCACCTAAGCTACAGAGGCCAGAAAAATATTTAATTTGATACTTAGTTTATCAATATGAACGAAATATTAATGTTTTGAAATTGACGCCGCATCTGCAGTTTTATTCTGCTCTGATGTGTTACATGAGTTTTACTCAGTTTTTCAAATTGTTCATACAAATTCTTCCATCTACTTCGTGTTAGACCAGAAGGCCCATGGGGTCGAGTAAAGTGGAGACCTCTGTTCAGAACATTTCGTCCAGGCCTCTTGGGACCTGATTGCCTAATGCCAGTCAGTTCCCGCAGGCAGTTGGTGCCAGTCAATTTCACGGCATCTAGATGGAATCTCCTATAAAACTGGAACCGTCCTGGTGCGCATGAGCCAAGTACAGATACATTACATTACTGGTGAGCCAATGTAAACGTAACATATAATGCTCTCCACTCACTCGTCTACATATAAACAATTCTTACAAAAGCTAATTCTTGTTATTCGCAATACATCCGCTAAGCTATAAGATGTATGCACTACGTTTAACCGATAGTCAGTTTTTATAAGCGACTCGCTGTGATAGCTCTGAAAACCCGTGATCTTCGTTTGAGCACGAGAAAAAAAATTAATATGTATTGTAGTCGCATCTTTCTCTGCTCTTGTACAAGCACTTATTCCTCTACCATCTTCATATTAATGAAGATAAACATTATCTTACTGTATGTACAAGGGAATAGAGTAGACTTTAAGTGATAGTCATGTGTTTAAACCTGGTCGCAATGTGATGTCTTTAAAATTCTGTTCTATTTACATAAAAAGGAGATAGGGAGGGAGAGAGAGGAAGGAGAGTGGGAAAGGAGGTAGAGATGAAGTAGATACCGAAATTTCACCACAAATACGAGGGTCGGCTGGTTAGTCCCGGGCCTCCTGCGATTTATCATGTTCCTCAAAATAGGTGTTTACCGCATCAATGACCTCCTCGTTGCTGTAAATCTTCGTCCTCCAAGAAATTTTTTGAGGTTCGTGAAAAGGTGGTAGTCACTGGGTGCTAGATCTCGCGAAAAGGGTGGATTCGAGCTTTAATTACCACATTTTCCCATTGGAATGACTGAACGATAGGCCGGAGCATTGTCGTGAAGAATCAAGATTTTTTTTTTTTGGTCAAATGAGGTGTTTTTGTTTTCAGCACAACACTCGAGCATTGCAGTGGCCGCACTCTGTCTCCTTCGCCTCATCCTTCCTCCCGGGGGTATCCCCACTTGGGAGCATAGGAACAATGGGCCCAGCATGGTAGCCTACGTATCGAATCCCCTCCGTAATGAAATCCTAAATCCTAAGCTTGCGTAGTAGTCACCAGTGATACTTTTATCCTGAAATATATTGGCTGAGAAAAATTCTAGAATAATGTATTACTATATAAAATTAAAGGAAACAAAGTTTTAAAAATGGAAAATATGTTAACTGTAAAAAGCGGTAGATGAGTATATTCAATTTATATTTACTTTAAAAAAAGAAGAAAAAAAAAAAAAGGAAATCATTACTAGGGAGCGGACTTACAGGCACTAAAATGTGTGAAATGGGCAGGCAAAGAGGCAATAAAATGGGCAAAATAGGCACTTAAGTACGCACTAAAAAGTTGCTAAGTAAACACTTAGAAATACACAATTTTAATAAAATGGCTCTTAAAATGCACTATAACAAAATGACAATCATCGCAACATGCTGCAACAAATTCGCCAAACACACACTATTTTGCGGTTCCCTAGACGAAATAGTTCTACATTTATTCCAAATTTGATAAATTGCTCCACAACAAGTTAAAATAACAGATACTGTCGTATAATTAAAATACATATAAATCCACTTCACTAAGTAAGAACCATAATGTGCAGAAAGGTGTGGAGTAATTATGACAAAAAACAAAAACATGGGTTTTGGGGGCGGGCTTAAGGTTAAAATTGAAATATCTGAAGCTTTTGTGAAATTTGTTTCAAATTTATACCGTTTATTTTTGTGATCGCTAAAGAATGGAATAATTACCAAGTTTTAGCTTTCTAGTTACAACAGTTTCTGAGGAATTAACAGTTTATGTCTAAATTACAGGCAATTTTCAAAATGTTCCACATATTGTAATTTTAAAAATTAATGCTTGGAGTATAAGTTTCTGCACCCATTTTAACCTATTAATGACCTGTGCCTATGTAAAATATTTGTCTTCATCATATCATAAGCAATTTCAGTAAGAAGTAAGCTTTATAATCTTTTTCAATACAAATAACAAAAACACAACAAATGTAAATGGGTACACTTAAAATGCAGTTGCCCTTACAGGCATGTTTAGAATTTCATACAGATTAATAGAAAACTGTATAATGTGGAACATTTTGAAGTTAGGAAAATGTAGAAAATATGGAATCTGAGAAATCTGAGGTTAAAATTACGTAATAGCAGCTACGATACAGGTGTAAGGTTATTTAAATAGCCATGTGACTATTCCGTAGTGCCGCTAGGGGGGAAAAACTATATTATTGAAGTATTTCTATATTAAGTTTAAAACAAAACAAAAAAAAAGCTAAATTTGGTACTGTCGTAAGTTTTGTGGCAATTTGCACAGATGTGTCTCCTTAATAAACCCCTTTTTGTATATCCAATGTGCAGCAGTAAGAAATTTCTTTTCTCCGAAAACTTCACTTTGAACCTAACAAATGCAAAAGCTGTTGTCACAAATTACAAGCAGAAGAAATTGGCTATAAAGGCAGTTTCAGGCACTAATAAGGAGAATAGGCACGAATGTATGAAACAGGCATTTATAGGCACTATAAAACTAAGAAACTAGGCTAATAATTGCAGGAAACGTGCTTATAACTTGTAAGCCTACGTTTCTGAACAAAGGAATAAAATAGACAAATAGGGCAAAATCCGCCCTCTAGTCATTAGATATGGCAACTCTGCCTCCCACTCGGTGTCCTGAAGGTTAGTATCGACGACTGCAGATGACCTTGAGGACTTCTAGAAGACATAAAATTGTGATATCACTTCTCTTGTCAGTAAACAAACTATAAAACTCCTTGGAATTAAATCTGTGTGTTTTGCAGCTTATCTCTGTGGCTTTCTGCATCAGAGATAGAATTTACGCCAAGATATCTTCTAGGTGTGAGGAAATGGAGGTCTTTGTCTGATAAGAGTCGCTGAATCACACCACAAAAACATCATTCAGAGCTGTGTTACGACCGGATTAGCTCCTACTATTTTCAGAACATTGCCGCCCCCCCCCCCCCCCCCACACACATACACACACATTGCTTCGTTATGCGCCTTGGTTTCATCTGCTGTAAAACTTACGGATCATTCCACCTTTTAACGGCTTTGTTCTTTGCAATCTACTATAGATTGCACTTGCCCAATAGCCATGTGTTTAACTGTGGCATTTAAACAGTACGACAAACCCAGCAGTAACTATATATCACGTAAAAGTCATTACAATGTCTTTATAGCAGTTTTAGATAACATTTCAACACTTCCAACGATCTTTTTAACCAACATTTGTGTCGAATATCATGTTGCAATGTCGACAAATGACGCCATTTTCCAAGTGCAGGAACTGAAAGCCTTAGAATAGCTATGTAATTGGAAGCAACAAAAGACTATCCATCAGAAGTGTAGTCATTTGTTCCTTATTGAGCTTTGGAAACGCATGGTGTCATACAAGAATAATGAAAGAAGATAAATTTTATGCATATTATTATTAAAACAAATATACATGATAACACCAAAGTAATCAAAGTTTAATCGAAAAACTGACGTTTTTGTTTTAATATATCAGCAGTTAATTCTGTATTGCAAATAAAAAATGTAAGCAGTTATAATAGAACTGATTACGTAGAAAATGAAGCTAGCTACAGTGAAGCAATGAATACTACACAAATATAAAATATTTGTAACAAAAAACTTCATTATCTTAAGAAAATGTTGTTAATTCTTTTTTCTAATAGAAATCGATTTCACAAAGAGGTCGCTTGCATCGTCAGTCCATCAATAAACTTCGTAGTCAAGATTCCGGTTAACATGTTATGTTTTTTCAGTATTACCAAAATCTGAAAACGAAACAAACCTAAAAACAGAATCAACTGCTGGGATTTAAAAATACATTACATGTGGACTTAATAGTTGATTTTGTTAAACTTACTGATTTTTGTATGGATCAATTTTTTTTTTTTTTCAATTTTAATGGTGAATTTTTTCAACAAACTTCTGGCTTAGCAATGGGTAATCTTTTTATGATTTTTTTTTTTTTTTTCGAAATGCAAGTCACTAAAGCATTCCCTTGATTTTTAAAACCTGGTATAGATATGTTGATAATATTTTTGCTATTGTTCCTGAAAAACAAATTAACGATGCTTTAAAATTACTAAATTTACAAGATAAAGCTATAAAATTCACATTAGAAACTGAAATTAATGGATTTCTTACTTTTCTAGATTTGAAGAAAATAAGAAATACGTAATAATAAAAACAATAGATTTTGGTATTTATAGGAAGTCTACTCATATTGATAATTACATAAAAAATAAACGTTTTAACCCTTTTTCCACACAAATTTGCTGTTTTAATAGTTTGATCTATAGGTTAATAAATATACCACTGAATAAAGAGGAATTTAACAGAGAATATAAACATATTATTAATACTGCTTTAATTAATGATTTCCATAAAGACTTTGTACAAAAGATTGAAAAATTTAAATATCAAAAACTGTTAATGATATTTCTACCCTGAAAAAAATAGAAGAGGATTATAATTTTATAACATCTTACCATCTTACCATCCTTGGGTTAATAAACATTTCAAAAATTTTTAAAAGAGTTTGGTATACCTTTAGTTCCTCAAAATAAATATAGTATTAACAATTAACTACATTTTTCTAAAAAAAAAAAAAAAAAAAAAAAAAAAAAAAAAAAAAAAAAAAAACTTCCTAATAATAACAAATCTGATATTTATGAATTAAATTGTTTAGATAGTGGTCAGGTTTATAGTGGAAAGACGAAACGTAATTTGGAAACCAGAACGAAAGAACATTTTCGTAACATTAAGTATAAACAAACTGATAAATCGGCCGTAGCAGATCATTTTTGGTCATTTAACCATGAAATAAATCCTGAAGTTAAATTATTAAAACAATTAAATGGTCCGATAGATTTAATGGTTTGGGGAAATATATTTATTTTAAAACATAAACATCGTGTAACTAATTTTGAAATACCAGCAGTTGATTCTGTTATTAGGTGTGTTTCGTTTTCAGATTTTGGTAATTGTGAAAAAACATAATAACATGGTAACCGGAATCCTTGGCGACGAAGTTTATTGATGGACTGACGATGCAAGCAATTTGTTTGTGAAATCGATTTCCTTTAGAAAAAAGAATTAACATCATTTTCTTAAGATAAGTGAAACTTTTTGTTACAAATATTTTAGATTTGTGTAATAGTTATGAAACGATTTAAATGATTATTTAAATCTATTTAATAATTTAAATAAGCAAAAAGAATTATTTCGAATTTTGAATAATGGCATGGAAAAGTTACTATACAAAATTTATGAAGAAATGTATAAAAGTTGAATGATGTTGATTTGTCGTGATGGCAACGGCAAAAAGACTATATAAGCAGCTGGACTGGAGGTGACTGTTCTTCATTTGACTTCCATGGTGAAAGGACGTGTGAGTAAGTCCGCAAATAGACGCTCATGTGCAAAGGCAATTTTTGTGTGTAAGAATATATGTATCGTATATTTTACTTGGTGCAACAGAAAAGTGATTATTGGTGAACAGTTAAAAGGATTGCACCAGAGAATATTGATATCAATTGATTTATGTTAAAAAAAGTTTCATTTATAATAAATCTCAAAGTTCTGAGATTCGTTGGAGAAATTATAAATAATCTTTTATTTAAAACAACATTATCCTTCCATACCCGCGAATACCCCTGATAAGAAGATTACATGCAGATACCAGAGCAGCCGAGGAACGACTAGATCGAACTCCGAGAACTTCGAAGAAGTCCATCATCACCCAACTTCCTTCCACACCCCACATTTGAACATTTTGTTTCAGTTATAATACAAATTTGTTGATGAATTTCAGAGGTGCACGGTGTGCGTTCCTTAAGATGTTTAAAGTTCATTATTTAAATACGCTTTTAGGTGTATATATAGTTTACACCAAAGCATATGAGCAAAGCCATGGTGTGTTGCTTAAGATGCTTGGTTCATAAGATTTCTGAGAGAAGTTAGGTTATGTTTACAAATATATAACAATCAGTGAACATGGAGGAAAAGACGAGAAGAAATGAAGAAGAAGAAACCAAAATGCATCTAATCTGCGAAATCTTGCTCCTGATTTAGGTTAACAGACCAGTTAGGTTGTGCCTGATCATATTTATTTGTTGATACAAATTTGATTTCAAAAGCATAGCTAAAATAATTATGTAATTCTATTTAAATGTTATCACTGGTTTAGATATTTCAACGTGACTAATATCATTTCACTGTTTTCTAATGTTCGCAAAAACTGATTATAGCATAAATAAAAGGGAGGTATTGCAATTTGTCGGTGATATTTTATACTAACTGATATTTTTTCTGTGTAGACTCTGAGAAGGGTTAACTTGGGGCCTAGAATTGTAGCGTAATTTAAGTATTTCTGCTTTATAAGCGAATTGTAGATAGGTTTTTGTTTTATTAAATAAGTATGCGTTTCATTTATAAATTGGGTTTTCGCACACACACAACTTCATCTAAAAACATTTTTAGAAATCTCGCTATCGAGTTTTTACGTGAAATGCATGTATTTGGGTGCAAAAAAAAAAAAAAAAAAAACAGAAACTAAAAACTGATGTCATTTAAAGGAAATTTCTGTATTTATAGCTATTTCACTGCTAAAATAGTTAATATCTGCGCCGACTAAATAGAGCACCAAGCTGAGATGATGTTAGGAGGCTGAGATCATGAAGTAGGAGTGGTCCTTGAGTACTACCTGCAGCAAACAGTTAAAGATACACTGACCTCTGGTTCAAATGAAGTCAGCAATTCAATGATTATAGCTCTTTAGCTTCTTACGTAGGCAGCAAATGGTCTGTTGCACTCACATAAGCGATTTCGGCACAGCCTTTAGCACCTGAAATAAGAGTGGGCAGGGTCTCTAACATTACCAGATCCAAACCCCTCGATGACAACTGTCCCAATACCCTACACGGGACCTGAAGGCGGAGACTGCAATCCCGGTGGACAAAGATTCACAGAGAACACCCTTTTTTCCTGACATGCAGCGCCGAGGCATTGGAGACATTCCTAGCAAACTGGAGCAACCCCGGGAAAAACAAGGATCTGGGTTCACATGGCATTCTTTACTCAGTATTGTACAAGCTGTTCTTACAGTTATTCCTCTATGCACCTCATGTTAAGATAAACATTATCTTATTGTAGGTACAAGGGAATACAGTAGACTTTAAGTAATAGTCAAATATTATACAAATATAACAATTTGCAACAAAAGTCTCACTTAACTTATGAAATTGGTGTTAATCCTTCTTTCTAAATGATATCGATTTCACGAACTCTTGTCCGCATCTTCAGTCAAGGAAAACCACAGGAGAAAACAAATATTCATTGCTTCACTATAGCTAGCTTCATTTTTCTACATAATGACAGTCAAATGTTTTAAATTGGTCAGTATGTAATATCTTTGAAATTTCATTCCCCTTGCATGGCTAAGAGATAAAAGCAAATGGTTTGTCATTTGAGAAAAACATAAGTACTGAAAAATAACAGTGATATCTCGGAAATCAACTCCACAGAGCGTTTCATATAAATTGTGTGTTTTAACAAAATCTACATTTTTGAGGCAGTATTATTTTGTCTGTATCTTACAGTTTACCAGTTATGGAAAAGTCACCCAAAATGAAGAGGTCTTCTAAGGATACTCCCTGAAAATTTATTTCATTTATCACGAAAACATCTTAAATATATGATAATTTAATCAAAAGATTTTGAACTCGCTTTTGAGAATTTCAAAATTTTAGAAACATTTTGCTTGTAGTAGGTAGTTTGGGATGCGAAAATGCCCCTCCCCCATTACCAATATATTCTTCTAAAAACGATGTTCAAACTTGTTCAGGAAGTCTAAAAACGAGTAATTCTGGTCAAATCTGGGTATCAATTTTTATATAGAATACAATGCTTCAACTATTTACCTTGGTACACGTAATGAAACACTTGAATCACCCTACATTCCCCTTTGTGTCCACGTGTTTTACAAGTCTGACCGCTTTTTTTAACGACACGTGTGAACCTGAGGTCGGTTGCTCTTTTGCAAAGGCTATGACCTTGCTCCATTAACAATGAAAATTAAACCTAAGTATGATATAAGCTTAAAAACCGCATATGGTTTTCTGTACCCTTGTACACCTATTCCTTTATCTAGTTCATGTTAACCAAAATAAACATTATGCCTTTTCACAGCACACAAGGGTTAGTATAAAAATGTTAAGGCGAGCAATACCCGATCTAAAAATTGAGCAAAAAGCAAAAGGAAACTAGAAATTCTGTTTATATCATGAAGAAACATCGGCGCATGGAATTTATTTTTCGAAATTTTTTACCGCAGCACGCTGTTATTTTTGAGCACGAGCCGCCACTGCTTCCAAGAATATTTAGGAAAAATTCGAGTATCCTAATCTCTGTTTCATGTAACCTTGCCCCGCTGACATGAATCACTCTGCATACAACTACCTTCCCCCTCACCCTAATTGGCTAATGCTTTCGCGCCATAGGCCATAGACGGTGCCTTCCCGTCACATTTAAAACTGCAGTAAACGTCATAATAATTGCCGGGAAGATAGATAAAATCATACAAATAAGGATATGAAGGCATGCAAAAATACAAGTTTATAATGAAACTGAGCAAGTCCAAACTGAATGAATGAGCAATGAAACTGAAACAAGTTTATAATGAAAGGCCTTCGGCGCTATCCACTGGGATTTTTTAAACCAGCACACATACCTTACAAAAATGCTTGTCTTTCATCTTAAAAGTCGTGTCACGCCATACTTTACTTTTCGTGTGTCCTTCATTCACCCAAGTCTCGTCAAGGTAGTATATTTTGCGACTTGTATCCCGGTACACTCTCATTGTCCTTAAATAACGTCTTCGCCACACAACAATATCGCCCCTGGAGTGGTAAGTTTTCTTGTCTCAATTTCACGTCGCGATGTTCCTACGGATCTAACACTCGCACCTGTAAGTTCAGAGCACAGCTGCTCGACTTCTCTCACTGACAAAGACAGATTCTTCTCTGTGAGTGCATCAAACACATGCACCACAATTCTTTTTTCGCCGCTTTGTAAAGGTTTACCCTTGCGATGCTTCAGCGAAAAACTGGCGCTAGACTCTGCCATTATACATATAATAAGTACACGCGCAACAAATGACCAATAAAATAATTTAGCTCTCGTACTCGGCACAGACGCCCTCCAATGGCAGTATGACTAATTCAGTTCAAAGCAAGGTCAGTGATAAAAGTCATATAAACAAATATTTTACTACTAGCGCTAAATCACGTGCTATCGTGCCATGTGCTTGAGAGCAAAGGAACCTCCTCTTTACTTCGTTTAAGAATTAACATGCATTTCAGATAAATCAACTCTGTTGCGTAATATATTTAATTCAAACAGTTACGAAAATATAAATTTGACAATTCTCTTCCAACATATAAAGATATATCACCATGTTAAATAACGAACTAATTTTTACCGTACAACAGCAGCCAATGAGAGGTGATATGGTCACGTGACCGTTTAGAGATACGGGGCAAGCTTATGTGAAACAAGGATTAGCTCAGTATTTATTGACGAAAGGGATGTGTAACAACTGTATTTTGCTATATCCATATCTGGATTAACTTGAAGCCCATAGAAGAATTAAATAGTATGTGGAAGAATGCGTAGTGTACCTTCTCGATTAGACAGCGTTACTCACGTTTTTGGGGCGCGTTTCTAAAGCCATTGTTGCGAACCGAATGAGTCGCTCGCCTGCCAAGCAATGTTACGCTTGAACGTCATGTGATTCAGCGCACACATTCATTAACGATAAAGGAACTACAGCGTATGGAGAAAAACAAAACGATAGCGGGTCACACAGATCAAAGGGAACTTTCGGTTGGTAACAGTGTCTGTGCACGAGTTACGTATTCTCTCTCTTTGACATTAATGACAAAAATTACACATGAATGAGCTACAGTGACATCTGATGACTTAATTCATAACTACAGAGATTTCTTGTCGGAAAATCCCAGTTACTGGACAGACAAATTACACATCTAAAGTACACCAGCCATTTCATACAAGGTCGTATGTATTTTAATTCCGTGCAGCACATAACAAGAACATAATTCACCTTCATATATTACGTTAGCTGTCTCGGAACAAGAAAGTTAAATCTTTTACGCTTGAATATCCATTCTTGTATAAGCTATTACTGCAAAACGTTATTTTTCCATTCACATTCATTTTAATTTGACTTAAACCTTTACAAAAACAGCCCGATGACACATTTCATTTTACACAAAGGAAATATCCATGAGCAAATACAGGAATGAAAATTCGAAACTCTTTCCATGCAAAATAAGACCTTAAGCTTTCCTGGCGACGAATATGCTCAAGCTGTTCTTGGGAAGCAAGCCAGTTGAAAAGACGATTAGAAATCGACTTTTCGGGAGTGTGCATCTCTCCATCATCAGAATATTTATTAAATACATGTCGGCAGCTGGCCATAGTAGCTCAAGTGTTAGACCGGCTGGACGGCAACCAGGAAAACCGCGGTTCAAATCCCGGCTATGCGATTGAATTTTTCAGTCTGACTCTACCTTTCCATAGTTTAGCCTACACACGGCCAGTGTGAAAGAACAATTAATTTCTATTAATTGACCTAATAGTGGTACAAACTATAAAAGCCCGGGCCTTAAAGTACTTACACGTTGTAAGTCGTCACTAAGGTAGTTGTCTCATGTGTTTGAGAACTCCTAAATGGTTTACCGGGAAAAATCACGAATCAGTTGGAGAATTTAATGTCATGTTGGCACGTTGGCCATAGTAGCTCAATAGTTAGAGCGGCTGGACGGCAACCAGAAGGTCCGTGGTTCAAATCCTGGCTATGACATTGAATTTTTCAGTCTGGCTCTACCCTTTTATAGTGTGTCCTACACACGGCTAGTGTGAAAGAACAATTAATTTCTATTTATTAAATGTTATAACCACAAATGTATCACTGGATATAACACAAATATAAATAAAGACAAAACACTATCAAAATTCGCATTACTGAACAAAAGATTGTTTTCAGTAAATTAAATGCCAGGTCAGGAGATGGCGTGAGTATAGGAAATAAATTGGGTCAAAGAAACGTAACTACTTAACTTGATTATCAAGTTGTATTGATCTGTGCTTCTTAAGTCGACGGATTTCCATTTTAAAGCTGGTTTCCAAGAGCAGCGGAACTGAAATGCAGCATCACGATTAAGCGTGCTCCTCTCGGAGGAAATGGCCAAAGCCTCCTTAACTCTCCGCTCCCAGTATCTGTTGCATATTGTCAAGATGGTCGTCTCCCAAAAGTGGGCTCTATGGTCGTTATCAAAACAATGCTCCCCGTAGCTCAGTCGGTAGAGCACCTGCCTACCGTGCTAGGGGTCCCGGGTTCGATTCCCGGCGGTGGGGGTGGGGACTTTTCTCCGTCCAAGATAATTCCCCATCTTCCCCAGAGTCTGGAAGCATGAGTGAGAGTGTGAATGTGTGCGTGATGTAATGATTAAAAACAAAAAAGATAACGAGTTAACACCTTCTGTATGTTCCAAAGGAGAACGGCCGCCAATATGACCATAGTAGTTAAAGGCGGGGTATAAATGGAACAAGCAAAAAACCCAATGCTCTGCCAGTCCAGAATGGCCAAAGCGTCCTTAACTCTCCGCTCCCAGTAACTGTTGCATTTTGCCAAGATGGTCGTCTCCCAAAAGTTGGCTGTATGGTCGTTATCAAAACAATGCTCTGCCAGTCCAGAATGGCCAAAGCCTCCTTAACTCTCCCCTCCAGTTTTTTTTTTTTTTTTTTTTTTTTTTTTTTTTTTTTGTAATTTCACGTCCTCCAACGTTAAGTCATATCGGACGGTGAATGAATTGGTTGAAATGATGCTCAAATGATTCCAGAGTCCATGGAGCTTAGAGTTACCTGACATTCGTCTTGAAGGACAAGGGAAAACCCCGGAAAAACCTTATCCAGGTAACTCACCCTGACTGAGATTCGAACTCGGGACCTCTTGAACGTGAGGCAGACATGCTACCATCTACGCTACCAAGGCGGGCCCCCTCCCAGTAACTGTTGCATTTTGTCAAGATAGTCGTCTCCCAAAAGCTGGCTGCATGGTCGTTATCAAAACAATGCTCTGCCAGTCCAGACTTCTCAGGTTGCATTAAACGAATGCTAGGTTCATGTTCGTTTATTCTGGTAGCGATGGTCCTTCCGGTTTGTTCTATATACGGCGTCCCACATTCACAGGGAATGCGGTACACTCCCGGAACTTGGAAGTCCAGTTTGTCTTTCGGGAGACGACCATCTTGGCAAACTGCAGCAGTTACTGGGAGCGTAGAATAAAGGAGGCCTTGGCCATTCCTCAAGCTTAATCGTGATGCTGGATTTCAGTTCAGCTCCTCTTGGAAACCGGCCTCACAAATGCAAATCCGTTGACTTAAGAAGCACAGATCTATACAGCTTGACCCAATTAATTTTCTATACTCAAGCCATCTCCTGATCTGGCACTTAATTTACTGAAAAGTCTTTTGTTCCGCAATGCGAATTTTGATAGTGTTTTGTCTCTGTTTATATTTGTGTTATATCCACTATTTCATTTGTGGTTATAACATTTAATAAATATGATGGTGAGAGAGATGCACACTCCCGAAACGTCGATTTCTAATCGTCTTTTCACCTGGCTTGCTTCCCGAGAAGGACTTGAGCATATTTTAAAGAAGTTGTGTGTTTAAATCAGATTACATTTTTTTATTTTCGGCGTTTGTAAGTTCGACGAGCTATACAAGATTATACCAGAAAATGTGTTGGAAATACAGGACCTCACAGCATATTCTCAGACAATTGCAGATGTTGACAACAGTTTTGATATTGTATCTACTATATCTGTCTTTTCTGCATCTGCTGAAGGCTGCTATAGTGGTGAGCAATGTTGCCAAATATTAGTTTTGGAATTTGGATTTGAAACATAACTTTCACTGTTTGTTTCTTCTTTTTTTTTAAATTAAGTTCCTCCGAAGTTACTTTATATAGAACGTTGAATGAAATAATGGTGTTATATAGAGATAGATTCACAGCCAACTTAAGGCAAATGCAATATGACAACACTGCAGGACTCCGATTGGTTGCTGGCCTATATAAGGACAAACATCATTCCATTTAAGTCACAGTACAAATGTTTTAATTAACGTCGCAACAAATTCCCCTGGCAAGTTTCAGGACACAATTTAAGCACAAACAAATCTCAAAATTTGTATGTTGTTATTATTTTGGTACGAGGGGTAGTATATCTGATTCTGCAGGTAACAATTTTTCACTCAGCTGATTTTCACCTGTCACTGATTCCGTAACTGATTCACCTTTTGAAACATCACCTCTATCCAGCCAGATGGAAATCAGAAACTAACTTCGTTTGGGCTAAAAAAAATTTCCAACGAGCTTGTTTAGAGGCACCAGTCTCGGCTGAACTGTCCATGCGTGTAACAGCGTTATAATCTATCTGATAATTATTACAAGTTAATTCCAGTTTATACTCGAGGCGACGTGAGTTTTCAGCAGCAGAATGTCAATTATTACAACGTAAAATGTGAACTTACAAAATAAGGCTAGGGCTCGGATTTTTAGATGCTAAAACTTGAAAAATGTTTATTTTTAGGTACTAAAATGACAAAAACATGTGCCAAAAAGTAAAATATATGTACCAAAAAATATGCACATGCATATATGCATGCATACCTATCTATACATGGCATACGTAAGGAACAATGTCACAGAGTTGATGAGGGATGTCCAGGACGTACTTGAAAGTGGTCGCATGTGTCACTTTCCAGTCTTTAGTTTTGGGCGTTGCGGTTCTATTCCGCAGCAGATTTTTGGTAACACAGAACTATTTTAATCACTCCAATCTACATTCTGCTGTACGAACCTTACAGCTCTCTCTTGATCGCCTCACTCAATGGTTTTGAACTTGGTGCATCTCCCTCAATACTCAGAAAACTGAAGCCAAGATTTTTACTTTACGCCGCTATAATCCACCTGCGCCTATACGCCTTCTGACCGATCATGTGCCGTGGCTCCCTTCACCTACACCAGTCAAGTACGAGGGTTGTTCAATAAAGAATGATCATAATTTTTACGGTCATAATTTGTCACACCAAAATTCAATCTTATTATAGTCTGTTAGCTTAATGTGAAACAAACACTCCTGGTTCCCGCCTGTGAGAACCAGGAAAGTTAAGGCATGTTCAATATCGCCTACCACTGCAATGGAGGTAGCACACGAGGAACAATAGCGGCTTTGAAATTCTGCTTTCGTCTCAACAAATCTTCAGTTGAGGCCTATACAATGTTACAGGAGGCCTATGGAGAGTCTGTTCTTCCCTACAGCACAGCTCGAAGGTGGTTTAAAATGTTTAAAGTGGGGAGACAATATCAAAGGAAGGTGGACCCATTGCTCCAGTTACTGCTCTTACGGAGGAAAACATCAACACTGCTGCTGCCATTGTGAGAGAGGATCGACGAATTACCTTAACATCACTTTCTGAAATACTGAATATTTCATTGTGTGCCACATTTCCGTGAAGCAGGCTGGATGCTGCACCACAATAATGCGTGGCCGCATATTGCCAATGTTGTTGCTGAATATCTTGCAAAAATCAACATGAAGTGCATCCCTCACCCTCCCTATAGTCCGGATTTAGCCGCATGTGAATTATTTCTATTCCTCTAACTTGAAGAAACGCCTTCGTGGGAGGCATTATCTATCATCAGAAGCAGTGGTGAAGGCTGCGGAGGCGATTTTGAAGGATCTCTCAAAAAATGGTTTCCAGCATGTCTTTGAAGACTGGCAAAAACGCTGGCACAAGTGCATCGCATTTAGGGGAGACTATTTTGAGAACGGCCTTCTAAATTATGAGGATGAGTAAAGGTACGTTGTCAAAAAAATTGTGATCATTCTTTATTGAACAGCCCTCATACCTTGGAGTGTTACTGGACACTCGGCTTACGTAGAAGCCTCATATTGACCGCACCATTACCCTGGCATCCGCTCGTCTTTCACAAACATACTTCACTTGGTTTAGAATCTTCACTGCTCCGGTACAAATCTCTGGTTCGACCTCTTATTACTTATACCTGCCAGATCTGGGGGGGGGGGTGCCAGTACTTGTCACCTGAAGCGTCCACAGGTCATCCCGAGTCGATTCTTGCGAATCGCCACCAATGCTCCTTGGTTTGTCCGCAACCAGCAGCTGCATCACGAGCTGGGACTTCTTCCTCTACACCACTTCATCCGACAGATTGCTCGACGCTTCTTCTACAATCTACGCCACGTTCCAGGAGCTGTGACGTATAACATCGGCGTCCGAAGTCACCGGCCAACGAGACTGAAGCGACGACTACCACAGGACCTGCTTTACAGTGATGACACTTCTACTTCTGAATGATCTGCTGTTCCAATTTGCTTTTCTATTCTGCTTTTCTGCTATATAAATTCTCACTATTGAAGTATGTGTAACATTTTATTAGTTCAGTATCCCATTTGTATTAGTGCAGTAACACATTTGTATTAGTTCAGAGGAGACACTGTCCCACCTCTACAATGTTATTTACTCTATAATTATTTTGTACCTGTTCTCTCAGATCTGCGAAGCATGTATTATTGTTGACCGATCTAGTAAACATTATAAAAAATTTAAAAAAAGATTTTTGGGACACCGAGTTTATATACAGCAGGCATTATACCATCAAATGTTCAGATGCGTAGCGGTGTGAGTACAGTGATAGTTTCCTTGTAAGGAAAGCAGTGTGTTTATATTTTCTTCAAAATGAAGGTATACTATACCTGACTTCTCAGTTTTTCTAATAACTAATAACATTGCTACCTTTGACATGTATAATTCAGCATTAAAATGGATAGTGACTTGTTAAAAATAGTTCTGCTGCTGCTTGTATACCATTTTATGTAAATATGTGAAAATTATTTTAAAAAGGTTTCCTTTATGCTCTTTAATGCAATTTATATAAATATTCGAAAATATTTATTTACATAAACAATCAGAAAATATGCAGTTTTATGTAAAAATACTTATTTATCTAAAATTCCGAACTCTAATGGCGACACACCTAGCGTTATTATTGCTAATGTAGGACTTCGTGGAGATAAATATTGCAATAATATAGGTAAAAAAAAACTGATGTGCTGCTGTTTATTTTTACACGCCTGTTCTTACTTTTTCCACATTTCTTCAGGTACAATAGGCATATGACTACACAACAGGCTTATGCAGTGGTTGCTATGTGAGTGATTTAACATTCCTTTATGTTTGCTTCGATAATAGATAAAAATGACTAACGACTTCCCATTGGAGGAAAGTTACCTTTAAAATGAAATGTACAAGGAACATTCGTTGATCGAATGTTGTGTGCTTGAACGTAATCTACATTTTTTGGTAGTAATATTTTGTCTATCTCTTACGGTTTATCAGCTATGCAAAGGTCATCCAGAATGAAGAGGATTTTAGAGGTTACTTGGATAAACTTTAAGACATATTTTATTTGCCAAGAAAATGTATGTGCCATAGGTTTTTAATAATACCAATAGCCGCCTTTGTAGCGTGTCTGCCTCATGGTCAAGAGGTCCCGAGTTCGAATCTCGGTCAAGTTGAGTTATCTGGAAAAGGTGTTTTCGATATCCTGTGCGAAGAATGTTGGGTAACTAAGCTCTATGGACCCTGCAATCATTTGAACATCATTTCATTCTTCGTCGATATGACTTAACGTTGAAAACGTGAATATTAAAAAAACAGTTGACAGTAAAAGTTGGCCTTTTAGTAGTTCACAACTGTTTTAAGAATAGAACATTCTTTCGCTCGGTGCTCAAAAGTTGTTAACACGTCGGTAATGCCAACTTTGGTTTGTTTTGACAATCGCCTCATTCAAGAAGGTCATGAAATAAATAATACTTGTATAAAGTGCACAATCACAGTTTTCTCAAAAGATAATTACGTTTGGAAAAAGTTGGAAACTATCAGTTAATTAAATGTTTACCTTATTTTGATCGTCTTATTATTTCTATTGCCTCCCTTATGTAGAAGGCTGTGGTTTTCTAAAAGCCATGTCAACGCTGATGCTATCAAGACAACTGAATATCATGACATAGGAAAGATAAAACAATACTTTTTTCTTTTGGTGTAATTTACGTCCTTCATTCAACGCTAAGTCATATCGGACGATGAATGAAGTGGGTGAAATGATATTCAAATGAGCCTAGGTTCGAAAGAGCTTAGAGTTACCCGACATTCGTCTTTCAGGATAAGGGAAAACCCCGGAAGAAAACATTATCCAGGTAACTCACCCTGGTCGAGATTCGAACTCGGGACCTCTTTAACGTGAGGCAGACACTAATCCCATATATTTATACATAATGTATAATATATTTATAAATATTCAGGACTGTCTAAAAATACTGTATGACAAAGGAAGGATTTTATTTTGTTAGTAGGTCTCGGCCTGTGGCCTCGTTTCGGAATCACATCTACTCACAAAATTAAGTCTTACTTTTAACTCTGTGTCAATTATTTTTCGGTTTCTAACTTTAACTGTGTAAAAGAAATGATATAACCTGTCTTATACTAAAACAACGCTGTTGTAAACATATACGAGGCGATAGACTTGAACGGCCTCTATAAACACCTATGATTTTTTTCCCACCCGTTGTAGTATGTCTGTCTCTGTGTTTCTCGCGTCCCATTTGTTTACAAGAGTAAGGTTCCAGCTTGCGAGAGATCATAGAGCTGACTTGGTGCTACGAGTTATTTCTGTAACGACCTTTTCTTTGGCGCTATGCAGGCTACGATAAGTGACTTTTATTTGTATTCCGTCCAGTTGAAGTGGCAATGTTTACTGTTTTTATTTCACCAGCTGTTTAACAGGCTAGCCACGTCACGTTCTCCTCGAGGTCACGATCTGCAACTCCACGGTCACTCTTCAGATCTGTCTGATATCTCACCACTTGCAAAAAAACAGCTGATATTACTAAGCACGCATTCATTTGTTTCCGTTTTAGCTACACCACACGCTTTACTCATGTGACTATACTATTGTAAAATATTCTCATAAATGTTTATTTCTCTATCTAATTCATGTTAGGAATAGGATTAGGATTTACTACGGAGGGGATTAGACACGGAGACCAGTCGTGATCCATTGTATAGTGACCACTTAAAGCATCCCCGGGCGGTGGCCTTTGTACGGAAAAACTGTTCTCACCCCTAACTACGTCATAAACATCTTAGGATACACTTACCGGAGGAGAGGAGTAAAGAATGTTAGGCTCGTGTTTACAGCTGAGAATACCCAGGGTTGCCGTTGTTTAAAATAACATTTAGAAGGAAAAAACTTCAAGCTGATTTCACTGTACGAAATAGTCATTTGGTTTACTTATTGATATTTTCAAATAAATTTCGAATGATTAATGTATCCTATAATAATACACAATGTTACAACGCTTAGTAAGATAACTGAAAAGAGATATATTACCTATGCTGTTATGGTATAGTACTTATATTACCCACAAGAACTAAATGCGTATTATTAGCATAACATCCAAGGAAAGCTGAATAAAACATCATTACAATTTTAAAAGGCTTAAATTGTATCAATGTGTATGAATTTGCGAGGGAGATTTACTTGCAAATTAAAGAAGCACTTTGGATATTCTGGTAGTTAATAATAATTTATAAGCAAAGATCGCACGTTAGAGCTTTGTTTATTGCAATCGTGAGCCGATTTATCCTAAAACATTTTCCTTTATTATATGGCAGCTACAGGTTGTGAATTTCAGCTGATTTAACAAAGCAGTAAATACTTCAAAAAAAGAAGAAGAAGAAGCAAGGCATTAAAGAAAAACTAGTAAGGAAACTCTATTACTCTTTTTAAATACTGGAAGCTTTTTACAAGGATGTCTGCTAATTTTACAAGTTTGAATAAAATTAAGCAGTGTAATTTTTTGAGGGGGGGGGGCCTATTCTGTTAAATACAATTTCTATAAATAATCACTTACATTCCGCATAATAATTGAATATGTCAAACGCTTTATAACTCGAGAAAGGTTAGAAATACTGTTAGATATATATTACAAGTATGAATGGAAATCCATATGTAACAGTAGTTTCGAGTTATATTTAGCAAAGTTATGAAAAGTTTATAAATTTGTAAAAAAAAAAAAAATGATTGTATATTTAGTAATTTAAATAAGTAAAAATATATGTAATTTTGTGATTGGCCGTAGTAATAATTGTATGACGTAATGTTGTGACGTGGAATTAAATCGGCCAATCACAAAATTAAGATAGGAGTAACGATAGTTACGCAAAAATCAATAATCTTGGTAGAGATGTTTTTTAATCGTGAGTGTGATGAATAGTGGTGCAGGATCAAGAACTTTTATGTTATATTTGGCACTGTTTAAATATAACAAAGTAAGAATTTATCGATATGTTGGAAGTAACCTGCAAGTGACTGGAAAAGGAAGTTCAAGTAAAATGTAATCCAAATAATACAATTAAATAGTTACAAAATTTGACACTCCGAAAGTATTCCGAACCACGCCTGAAACTTAGATTCTCATGACTCTTATTTAATCAAACACAATCATCAAGAAACAACTCAAAATACAACGAATTAACCCTGTTATATCTGGCTTCTCTAGGCCACGGCGTGGCTCAGTGGTTAGACCGCTTGGCTCTCACCAAGGCGGCCCGGGTTCGATCCCAGGCGACCAGGGGTGGGTTTTCTCCGGGACCTCCGGTTTCCCCCGCCATCTCATTCCACCGGTGCTCCATATTCATCTCATGGACCATCGCCTGCGGTGCCGTATGTAGTAAAAGCGGGCGTTAAACACTACACACTTCTGGCTTCTCGACTTCGGTCTTCGAAAAGTCAACGTGCATCCCATCTCAAACATAGAAATCCCGCACCAAATTGCGCCCGAACGTGTGACTGATTAAGATGGAGAGAAATTAACTACGGATAACCAATTCCTGTCCCACATGTTAGGTTCGATTCCCACGGTCTCCACATCTTAATTAAATTACGCAAATACTAAACGTCAATAACTATTAAACACTAATAAATTTATAAAACTACACTAAGTAAAGCACTATGTAACTTCTATAAATATAAGCTTATAACACACATAAGAAGCACGTTTGCACAGTCTTAAGCTAATAGAAGGTCCGAATCCCAGGCACCATTTTGATTTTGTTTATTGTAGAAATACGAAATGTGTATTACGTAAATTGTAGTATAATTTCCAGTTCTCTAAGATTTATTTAATTTTGTGCAGTTCTGAGGACACAAGAAAATATTGCAACAGCGCCTAGACATGGTGAACGTATTAAGAAGGACCACCCCATATGTTTAGGGTGGAAGACCCTTATAATTGCTTACATGTGAAAATGTGTGGTCAGAAGGGAAAGCTTTGATGCCACATGGGATAGAATGAACGCGGCTACTATACCTATGCCCCCAATTGAGGCATCCCCGGGAGGAATGAGGCGAGAGGAGACAGAGGGCGGCCGTCCCAAGAAGCCACGACAGTGCTGAGGGTAGGGTCCCTACATCTACTTTATGTTAATCAAGATAAACATTATCTTATTACTAATTTTCTTGTAGTTACAGGAGATGTGGGATTACAGTAGACTATAACTGATAGTCAAATGTTTTAGAGCTGCTCGGTAGAGAGAAAAAAGAGAAAAAAAGAATTGCGACTTCCTATTGAAGAAAAGTGTTAAGAATTTGAAAATTCAAACAATAGCAAGAAATGTCTCGGAAATTTCTTCACCGATAATAAAAATGATCTACATTTTTTGCAGTTTAACCTTTGTGCAAAATTGTTAAGAATAGAAATCAGTTCTGGGGACATTCGCAGAAATCTGAAGCGACACATTTCCTTAGTCGTGTATCATAAACACATGACATTTTCAGCAAAATCGTTAGTCATAATTCTGACAGGGCAAAAATGTCGAAAATTATTCCAAGTACAGAGTAGTATGGGGTGGAGAGGGTTTTCTTATACATTTTTATACAGCAACTTTGGAATATATCCAACTTACGTTTCGTTTTTCAGTTATGTTCTCGCTTTCTCGCTTCGATAACATGATTTCACTGAAAATATATGTTTTAAAACTCGCTGAATATACAATAAATATATAGAATAACAAAAGAAAACAGAAAATTAAAAAAAAAAAAAAACATTAGAAAAAGATGTGTCCGCACGCGTCAGTTTGAACAATTGAACTCCAGCGAAAAATACTTCCTACTTCTTTTTTGATCCACTTATCGCCTTTAACCTCCAATGGTCATATCTGCGGTCGTTCTCCTTTAGAATATATCGAAGGTGTTAACTCGTATTCGTTGGGTTTTAATCATTAGATCACTCACACATTTACATTCTCATTCATCTTTCCAGACTCTGTGGTAGATGAGGAATTATCTTGGTCGAAGAAAAATCCTCACCGCCGAGAATCGTACCCGGGACCCCTAGCACGGCAGGCAGTAGCGAAAATTCGATTCAGTACCAAACTTCGTTATTTAAGTTCAAAATCTTTCAAGGATCCGACACAAAGATCTTGAAAATCTCCGTAACGCGAACTAGCGTTTATATAGAATTTTTTTTCAAAAAATTTGAGTTTCATAGTTGGAAGTTTTCCCTTATCCTGAAAGTTGAATGTCTGGTAACTCTAAGCTCTATGTACCCTGTACTCATTTGAACATAATTTCATTCATCGTCCGATATTACTTAACGTTGGAGGTTTTTCCCTTATCCTGAAAGATGATAAATTAAAAAAAATGACTCAAACGAGAATCAAATTTCAAGGACATCACATAGCGACCTGGTCTTTAAAACGTTTGACTATCACAGACGATCCACGTGCAGGGAGAGAGGCAAAAAAGTGTAATATGGACATGCACTTCTGAAAGGTTTATCCGTTAATGGTTAAAGTACTTATAAAATGTTAGGTAATATTGTAATTGTTTTCGAACAGTGGATATTAGCACTAAGTAGGTGTGTGTTCAAAGCCCTGCAGATCGCTGTCGCTAACGGCAATTGGTTTTACCTTGAGCAAATGTGCTGAAATGACCGTAGGCGATTCCACGATACAGCGGATGTGCCTGTCCTTGGTTGCCATCTGATTAAGTTGAACGCTCAGCATCACTTGCCTGCTCATGCTACAGGGCCCAGATTTTGATGACGTAAAGAATGTGACTTTAAAATTTAGTAAAAATGGTCAAAGCGGTCAATCTTACCTTCACTTATTAATCTCCATTTCACTTTTACTTTTGAACTATCTTTGTGTCGCTTAATTATATCATACAACACTGATTTTAATACCATATTTCTATTATTAACATACTTCAGTTCATTCTGAATGACCTTTGTGTAACTGGTACAGCATAAGAGATGAGCCAATATCCTACTACAAACAACAGCAAACGCAGATCTCGTAAAAATACACAATTCATCTCAAATACCTCTTGTGGTATGAACCATTTTCGAGATATTCCTGCTTATTTGACGCAATTTTGCAACATTTATAGGAACTCGGTATTTATTTTTTCTCTCTTGGTCATATAAAGGTAATGGAAATTAAAAAAAACTAATATTAAAATATTTGACTATCACTTAAAGTCTACTGTATTCCCTTGTACAGACGCGAGCAAATGTATTCCGATGCAGGCAAGACTGGCCTATGGTAGGGAGATAGTTGCGCCAGGACAGTTCAGTTTCCTTATACCCGACCAGCTAGTTCGGCGCACAGGTATTTGAGCCTCAAAGGAAAATAAAAACAATTTTGCCACTTGAAACGTATGTGGTTTTGTACAACTCTGCAGTATAAACTTAGGTATTTATCGATCCTTTTCTCATTGACGTTTATCTTCTCTCTCTTTCTCTCTCGCACACACATTCCTCAACCATTTTAATCTCCCTTTCTTCTTTTTAAATGCATTTCCAATACTCAAAATTGTAGTTTTATCTGGAACGAAATACTTCTACCTTTCATAGATTAGCGATAATTAATATAGTATTAAACTGCGTGGTATTTAAAATTAAATGTATCTTGTTCCGAAAATAAATACATTGTTTCCTTTGTTGCAGTTCTCAAGAATAGATTATATGGACATACTACTACAGTTAATATAGCCAGCGAGTTACCATATGACTTGACACCAAATGACTTAACGACCAACGAAATAAATAAAATAATTATTTTGTTTTATAATAACAATTTATACACAAAATTGCATTAGCGTCACCGTCGGAGGTTTCACGAAGGAGTTCTTTAAATGTCAGTAAAACTGATATGATGCATTTCACTTGTAGCGTCACGAAGAAACCATCGAACTAGACCGGGTCTGAACTCGCAACCTTGGGATCAGAATGCTAGCATCTAACTCATCCTGGTCAGCTTTTAGTATCATCATCATCGGTAGCATAGATGGTAGCGTGTCTGCCTCACGTTCAAGAGGTCCCGAGTTCGAATCTCGATCAGGGTGAGTTACCTGGATAAGGTTTCCTCCCGGGTTTTCCCTTATCCTTCAAGACGAATGTTGGGTAACTAAGCTCCATTGACCCTGGACTCATTTGAGTATCGATTTATCCAATTCATTCACGGTCCGATATGACTTAACGTTGGAGGACGTAAATTACAAAAAAAACATTATTATTATTATTATTATTATTATTATTATTATTATTATTATTATTATTATTATTATTATTATTATTATTATTATTATTATTATTATTATTATTATTATTATTATTATTATTATTATTATTATTATTATTATTATTATTATTATTATTATTATTATTATTATTATTATATTATTATTATTAATTCAGGTTTCTTCAGTGAATTATTTATTTGCAATAGGTATTGAACACTATCAGTTACACCAATAAATTTGCAATATATGTATAAATATGTGAGCAATAGATAATTTCATTTTGAATAGTTCGATGCAAATAAACAAAAAAAAAAAAAAAAAATAATAATAATAATAATAATAATAATAATAATAATAATAATAATAATAATAATAATAATAATAATAATAATAATAATAATAATAATAATAATAATAATAATAATAATAATAATAATAATAATAATAATAATAATAATAATAATAATAATAATAATAATAATAATAATAATAATAATAATAATAATTATTATTATTATTATTATTATTATCATTACTATTTTTCCTTCTATTAATGTTACTATTACAATTATTGCTATTGCTATTATTATTACTATTGTTGTTCTTGTTGGGTAGGCTGCTAGGCAGGATAATTCATCGTCACCTGCCACCAGTGGTCTGTGGAGGGTAGCGTCAGTGTTGATCAGCAGGTAAACTTTATCTTTGCTTTTACTAGGCTAAACTAAACGATCATAGAATTTTGTTCCCCTTGCCACTCCAACCCCCTCGTCATTCGGAAAACTTTTGCATCGTGGGTACCTACAATAAGATAGATAATGTTTATCTTGATTAACATGAAGTAGATAGAGGAGAGTTGGACAGACGTTCTATACTGTTTGTAATCTTCGGTTCAGATTTACGCAAATGCGATCTGTCCTCGATAACAGACCAAGACTAAACTGCCTCTTGTCGAAATAAACACACAAGTATTATCTTAACAACGCTGCTAATTGCTTTAAAACCATCGGTTTGAACACCCTTTGACGAAGACAAGAAATCTGCATGCCAGCATCATTTTATTAGCTCGAGGTGCAGTTAATTTGAACTCGATAGGTTCAAAAATCGGATAGTTGCAAAAACACATGCACCGTTGTTTCTAAACATTAGAAAGAGAAGACACTTTTTTAAAATTTAGCAAATCACAGTAAAGACGACTTGTGTTTCAGATGCATTTCAGCGACCGAATCTTTCACTGGAATTCATTGGTACCGTGCTTCATCCCGTAAGATTTACAATATCTCCTCTAAGTGGGATATATCACGTAATAGGAGCTGGTTTCGCTTTACTGCTGCAAAGGCCTCAGTTATGAAGTCAGTCTACCTCCTACGCAAGTTAATTTGAAGGCACCATCTTCCCTTAGGCTTAACCAAACAACGTTACAATTAGTTTCCGCTACTAAATAGCATTTTCTCGTTTTATAATTGTTTGAAAAGTTTCATCCAATGCCAGAGTTGTACAAATAGCATTGTGTAATTGGATATTTACTGAGTAACCTGAGGCACAGACGCTTTTCTGAGAACAGTCGTGATACAATGGACGTTTCCGTTGGCAGCAGGGAATTCTGGGAAATATGGTGCTATGTTATCCTGCCATAGGTCACTCAATCTCGTAGAATGATATTCTGGACTTCGACGACTCTGAAACCTTTCTCCAGATGACGCCCACCCCCCCCCCCTTGCATTTATACCTCGCCTTTAACTGCAATGGTCAAATCGGCTGTCGTTCTCCTTTGGAACATATCGAAGGTGTTAACTCGTATTCGTTGGGTTGTATCATTAAATCACGCACACATTCACACTTCCAGACTCTGGAAACGATGGAGAAAAACTCCCACCCTCAGCCAGGAATCGAACCCGGGAACCCTAGCACGGCACGCAGGTACTCTAGCGACTGAAACACGGGACCAGCCGACGCTTGTTTAAGTGTAGTAGCCCTAACAATTTGACTAAAATTAGATGTCATTTTGTCTGCATTTTTTTACAAGTCTTAAGTTATTTTTAAACAATTTGACAACAAATCCAGGTTTTTGACATTTCTTGCGAGTGTGGTTGCATTCTTCATATAAAGTCACAAAATATAACAACTTTTGTAAATCTACTGGAATGTGGTTTTATTTGTTAAACATTTCGACTTCTCAAACACAGATTTACCTCTGTTGTTAAAACAGAGTTGTTCTATAAAGCATTTTGTTTGAATCTAGCTTCTAATTGTGAGGGGCGTAGTACATGTTACAACGCAATCTTCACAGAGCACAAGCTGTTGAGGTTATATTTGTATTTCATCATGTAGAAAGTAAAAACAAATATTTCTAAGAATTTGAAAATCTAACAGGATTACTGAAATAAATTGCGAGTAATTTGTGTGGAAGTTAACACAAAATTTGTTGAACAAGGACAGTACTGATGTACTTGAGTACTCCCTGTATAAAGAAGAGCTACAATATCTGTTGCTTTAAGTATGTCTCAGTATCTTTTTTTTCTTTTTTTCACTTTACTTCCTCAAACGTTAATAATTTCCAGGAGATCCATGTTTCAAATCCCGGTCATGGCATTGAATTTTTCATGTTGACTCAATTAAAAACAGCGTATATACGGCTAGTATGAGGAGATTATTAATTTCCATCAATTAACTAAAATAATAAAGAGTTAAATGATGAAGCCTGGGACTCAAGTACTTACGATCGTAAGTCGCCAGAAACGGTGTATCTCGAATGCGAGAGCCCCTAGTGGTTAACTGGGGAAATATACGAGTCAAATGGAGAATTTAATGTCAGGACGGCACGTTGGCCATGGAAGCTCTATGGCTTAGAGAGTCTAGACGGAGATCCGTGGTTCAAATCCCGGCCATGGTATTAAATTTTTCAAGTTGACTCAACCTATTTAAAAAAAAAAAAAAACTTTATGTTTAATCCAATATTTCTCAAAGATAAGACAGGAAATGTTTAATAACTCCCCCCTCTCAAATTGTACTCTCTATATGGTGTATTTTTCAAACATTGTGATTTTATCAAAAATGGCTAACACTTTTAATTAAATACCAAAGAATTAAAAGTTGTGTCTGTTTCTGTGACTACTGGCTGAGGCTCCGAGCAGACGCTGAGAGATGGTGCCGTCAATGTCATGTGTGCGCGGCGAGTCGCGGCCCCTAGCCTAGGAGCCGAGGTCGCATGCAGCAGTACAACGTCGGAGCGCCATACGAAAGGATCGCCGTCGACATAGCTGGACCATTCCCAGTGTCCGACCGAGACAACAAGTACCTGATGGTGGTCGTGGACTACTTCACCAAGTGGCCGGAGGTATTTGCCATTCCGAACCAGGAGGCGAAGACAATCACAGACTGCCTTGTGGAGCAAGTGTTCTGCCGATTTGGGGTGCCGTTAGAGCTCCACAGCGACCAAGGCACTAATTTTGAATCCAACCTGATGAAGGAGGCACTAGAAAGACTTGGGGTGAACAAGACCCGCACCACACCCCTACATTCACAGTCGGACGGCATGGTCGAGAGGTACATCAAGACCTTAGAAGAGCACCTGAGGAAGGTCGTGGCCAACCATCAGCGAGACTGTGACGTCAAGGTGCCACCGCTCGTCAACACACGACACCACGGGGATGACGCCAGCCAGCTTAATGTTCGGCCGAGAGTTACGCCTCCCCTGTGCTCTGGCTTTTGAAAGCCCCCCGGACGCAAAACAGCCAGCAACCGAGTATGTGGAGAACCTAGTGGACCATCTCCACGACATGCATGAGATGGCTCGTCAGAACATCCAGAAGGCGAGCGACCGCATGAAGACCCGATACGACAGGCAAGCCAACAGCCTAGGGTTCCAGCAGGGTGACCTAGTCTGGTTGTACCACCCTACTCGGACCAAGGGACGATGCCCGAAGCTCCAGCAACCATGGCAAGGGCCGTACCGGGTGGTGAAGAGGATTAACGACGTAGTCTACCGCATCCAGAATGTGCCCCGAGGAAAGATGTTGGTGGTACACGTGGATCGTCTCGCCCGCTACGATGGTGCTGTTCGGGACGACCAGCCTTGAGGAGGGAGCAGTGTCGCGGCAACGGGCATTAAAGTTTCGACGCAAATAGACGGCGGATAGTGTTTCAGGTTAATAAAGAGCTTGAATAAGCAGTTAACGATAGAGCGGCTAGAGTTCTCAAAGAGCCGGCAAATAAAGATAGCTGAGATAAAGGACTTGCCGGCACAGATAGGATATGACGCTTGGAGGTTCTAGTGATATCCTGATTGACAGAGAAAAGTTGGTTTCTTATTTGTACTGGAAACCTCTCGAATTTATGAATGAGATATATAAGAGAGTGTGACACGCCAGCATTCTACGAACCCACAAAGTCACAATATTTTCATGAAAAATAATCCTTTTAAGTCCTCTTCATTCTGAATGATTTTTCTATAACTGATAAACCTTAAGAGACAGACGAGATCCTGCTACACAAAAAATGTAGACCTGATTAAAATATAGAATTTGTCGGATACATTTTTCTAGAGTAAACCATTTCTGAGATATTACTTCTTATTTAATTTTTCCAATGTTTATAGTTTCCTAAAATGGGAAATCATTATTATAAGACGCCCTTTGTTCTAGCCATATAAAGACAATAGAATATCACTTCACATTGCGAAACCTTTAGTCTACTGCATTTTCTTGTACGTACAATAAGATAATGTTTATCTTGAAGTACATAGAGGAATGAATTGTGAGTATAGTTTGCACAAGAGTAATTAGAGAAAATGATGTGATATTTTTAAAGCCCAAGTGTGTATAAAGAAGTCGCAATTATTGTAGCTTGTGAACTAATCAAGTGTTTGTAGTTACATAAAAGGCTATTAGCTATAATTTAATGCCACATTTTTCATAGCTGGCTGATGGGAAACAAAACAGCTATAACACGTAACCTCGCAGCACCGACTTAATTAAATGGTTCGACTTTCCTTAGGGCATACGTTTTAATCTATTTTTGCAGTTTATTCTGATATAAACACAAAGCATGGAGTTATTCTTCTATTTCATGTTAGGATAAACATTTGCAGTTACAAGGGAATACAGTAGGCACACTTTAAGTGGTAGTCAAATGTTTTAAACAGCTGGTAGTTACGTAATGTCTTTGTCATTTCGTTTACTTAGCATGGTCATAACAGTAAAAAACAAACGAATAATTTCCTATATGAGAAAAGTATAAGATTTGGAAAATTCACTCAAATAACCCTGAATATCACGGAAATGGTTAATTAAAAAATCATTTAACATAAATCATGTGCGTTAACTAAACCTACACTTACTTTTTCTACTACAGTAGAAGTATTGCACTCCACTAAAACATTGGATACCAAGATTTCCAAACGCATGTTCTGACGTTCCCTAACCACCCAAATACATTTTTAAGATAAAAAGGTTCAACGCACGTTTTCAAAAACGAATATTTGGTTAAATAACAAACTTGCTGTTCAAAAGCAGATTCTTTTAAGAATGGGGCAGGTAGATTTTAAGAAAATCCCTTAACCACGGTCTACTGGAAACATTTTTCGAAAATAGTGATTTTCTTATTAAAATATATTGTAAAATTTATAAAATGTATTATTATAAAAGAAATTGTTAATATTGTCAGGTCATTTTTACATTTTATGCGCATTTTTTTTTTTTTTTTTTTTTTTTTTAATATTT
This sequence comes from Mantis religiosa, assembly GCA_030765055.1. Classification (NCBI taxonomy): domain Eukaryota; kingdom Metazoa; phylum Arthropoda; class Insecta; order Mantodea; family Mantidae; genus Mantis; species Mantis religiosa. The sequence goes on along the minus strand of CM060949.1, from coordinate 194,848,094 downwards.
TAAGGGAATTTTATAGCTCATTTTAGATCATTTTTAGGTCAACAACTACCCGGCCCTAATTATGACCATGAGAAAGGTAAAACAATACCATATATTTATATATAATCTATTAATATATCTATAAATATACAGATTGTCTAAAAATAATCTACGACGTACTGATTAAAAATATTTTATTTTGTAGTAGATCTCGGCCTACGGTCTCTTTCCGAACCACACCTACTCATGAAATAAAATCTTGCTTTTAACACCTGTATAGTAAATAACTTTTTTTTCTTTCTTCTGATCTTATCTCTCGAAACCGACGTGTTACATAAATATATGCAGAATATTCCTCATTTCGGAGTTGTTTCATATATTGCACTGAGTGTCAGATATTTGATGTTGCAGCCAGCTGGTGATCAAATGCGTTTGTCATCTATTGCACAAGGAATTACTCAGCATGGCCACCCAAACGACCTTTTATCGCTCGCTAGAGAATAGGTTAAAAGTGACAAAACAGTGCAGCCAACTTATTGCAAATAGCAGCTCTCAGCCAACAGTCAGGTACTTGTTCCTTATATTTAGATACGCATTAAAACGATCATCGATATGTGAAATTGATTTACGAGATAAATTGAGTATCCCTTCAGAAATTTCGTGGTATTCGTTTCTTTTTCTTAATTCACATCCTCCAACGTTAAGTCACATCAGACGAGAGTTAAATGATGTTTAAATGAGTCCAGGGTCCATGGAGCTTAGAGTTATCATTCATCTTTCAGGATAAGGGAAAACCGCCAACGTTAAGTCATATTGGACGATGAATGAAATGATGTTTAAATGAGTCCAGGGTCCATGGAGCTTAGAGTTATCATTCATCTTTCAGGATAAGGGAAAACCGCCAACGTTAAGTCATATTGGACGATGAATGAAATGATGTTTAATGAGTTCAGGGTCCATGCAGCTTAGAGTTATCATTCATCTTTCAGGATAAGGGAAAACCTCCAACGGTAAGTCATATTGGACGATGATTGAAATTATTTTTAAATGAGTCCACGGTTTACAGAGCTTAGAGTTACCGGACGTTCATTCTTCAGAATAAGGGAAACCTCCAACATTGTTATATCAGACGAGAGTAAAATGATGTTTAAATGAGTCTAGAGTACCTGGAGCTTAGAGTTACCATTCATCTTTCAGGATAAGCGAAAACTTCCAACGTTTAGTCACATCGGACGATAAGTGAAATGATGTTTAAATGAGTCCAGAGTCCACAGAGCTTAGAGTTACCTAACATCCATTCTTCAGAATAAGGGAAAACCTTCAACGTTAAGTCATATCAAACGATGAGTGAAATGATGTTTAAATGAGTCCAGGATCCATGGAGATTAGAGTTATCAGATATTCATCTTTCAGAATAAGGGAAAACCCCGGAAAAACCTTATCCAGTTAATTCATTTTCATCGAGATTCGAACTCGGGATGTTTTTATCTTTATTTTTCACGTAACGACCTGTGAACTGCTGTCGCTCCGGAAGCCACAGACCAAAGCGTACTACACATCTCCTTAAAACAATTTATTTCGTTTTCTTTTTGTGTGGCATAAGCTTTTTCCGATATATCGCATTGACGGCATTCGGTCGATCTCCTTTCGACATTCAGTTAACATTTGACAATCGCTGTAGAACTGACTGTTTTGTTTAGTATACAAATAATGTGTTGTAAGTAATCATTTGACTATAGTGGTATGTGTGACGTAACGTCACGTGACGTGACCTCTCCTGCCTCTGATGAAGCATTTAAAAACCTTCCTCTCTATCTTGTGAGTCAGCTTTGGTCAAAGACGGACCTAGGTCCGCTCTCTGTAAAGTAAAGGTCATGTGGCCAATTGTGTATTTCCTATTATTGTAGTAAAACTTTCATGTCTAAATTGTAGTTTCAGTATTTGTAATGTAATCGAACCTTTATATAGAAATCCCAACCTCTCCTGAGTATGCCTACCTCTGAATTATTAGCTCTTAAGGTCCAACCTGACCACGTGGCAACCTAATCCTTTACCATCATGGACAGGTAGTCAGAATATCAATGTAACACATTTTTTTTTCATTTTTTCATTTCTCGTGATTCCCTATTTAAGATCATAGTGAACAACTTAATTTAAATTCTAACAATTTTAAAGGATTTACGTTTAAAAAGAGATAAGATAAATGCAAGACAAAACAATACGTCTTGCTGCTTTCCTACATAATTAGTTTGTACTTCTGAGATAATTATAAGAATTTGCGACGATAATGAGGCTTCATCCCAACCCTCCCCAAAAATAATAATTATATTCCTCTCCTTATACCGGGACATTAAAGATAATTACAAAATTCTGGAATGAGAACCAGAGTTTTTAGTACAGGCATTTTCCGGAAGAGGCAGCACACTAAGTTCAGTAAATAAACTTTGTAAAGATATGCTCGTTATTTGGTAACGATTACTTGTAAGAAGCACTCAATGTACATATACATACAGAGACTCCCATAAATAATCGGACAAACAGAGTACTAAGTTTTGAAAGTGAAAATCAACATTTGATGTGCTATTTTATTGAAATTAATGATAATCGACAGTTACACGGTTCCTTCTTGTAATAAAATAAATGTTATTTCACATAAAAATTATACAATGCGTGCTTTTTTAAGAACTAAAAAGAAATATGACTTTTTTGGCCCTCTAAAGTAATCGGACATAACAACTTGAGTGTGATACAAAATATGGCTTAGTACTTTGTGACTCTCCCTCTTCTTTTCAGTACTTCTCGCAACCTATTTGGCATTCTGTGAACCTGATTTTTCAGGTACGCTGTAGAAAGTTTGCTCTATTCCTCTTGCAACCTCTTCTTCAAGTGCTTCTTGGAGGTGATGGGGTCTTCCGCACGGCCTTCTCCAGTTTATCCCATACTGCTTCTATGGGATTAAGATCCGGGAACTGAGGGGATGGATGCAGTACATGAGGATAGTTGTACAGTAACCATAGCTGCACAATGTGGGACGTATGATTCGGATCATTATCCTGATAAAATGAGAAGCTGTCCAAAATACCCATCATTTCTGTACTTTGTTTTAAAGTTTGCTGTAATAGTTTAAGATAGACTTCCTTTTTCATAGTTGTGTCTATGAACACCAGCTTTTCTACTCCCGTAGAGGAAATACAGCCCCATACCATTACACTCCCTCCGCTGTGTTTGACTGTGCCTTGTAAATTGCGCTCTTCCAGCTCCGTGTTTGGTTTCCTCCACACAACCACCCTGCCATCGGAACCAGCAAGGTTGTATTTGCTTTCGTCACAAAAAATAACTTGGTCCCACCAATCAGTTGTCTTGTTAACAAAGTCTTTGAAAAATTGTAATCGCTTCCTTTTATTCTTGCTGGAAATGTATGGCTTTTTTCTGGCTACGCGACCATTAAAATCTTGTTTTCGCATGACCCTTTTGACTCATATCAGTTCCAGTTCTTCCTGAATCTCAGCACAAATTAGCGGATTCCGTTTTATCTCCCGCATAACATAAGACTGCTGGCTATCGCTAAGAAGTTTTGGTCGCCCTGGCTTTGCTCGAGATTCAATTCTGTCTTCACACGTATACCGGTGAATTATGTCACTAACTGTACTTTTGCTAAGATTCACAATCTCTGCTATTTCCCGGTATGTTTTGTTCTTTTCATAGTGATAGATCACTAACAGTCTCTGTTCAAAGGTACTCTGCTTACCCCTGGGCCCCATACTATGCTCTTGCCTTCTTCTTGGTGCCCAGTAGTCGTACTTCTACTACGATGTTGTTTTGTCTACTGACAGACTTCACTTACTCGTTTGTATTGCATTTCATTTGTTCTGTCCGATTCTTTTTGTGTCCTAAACTCATGATGTAAACAAGGCTGAATGGGGAAGCTCTTAGTTTAGTCACATTTTCAATCTCTAAAATGGATATTAAAAACAAATAATTTTTGCTTAACACAAGGAGTATCTTGAGATTGATACACATCTATCCTGCTTTATAGAGCACTCCATAGTGAAATGCAAAGTCTGTCCGATTATTTATGAGAGTAGGTGTATGTGTTCCACTCACATGTGGACTGAAGAGAAACGAGAAATCAAGAAAAACACATTATTTTCCTCCGAAAGACAAATCACGGCACCTCGTTTTGTTGCTACTTGTTGGTCGAGATATACGCTTCTATTGCGTTTTTTTTTAAGTATACAGCGAGCCGAAGTTTTTTTATACATAATTTTTTATTGATCGATCAGCAGTACAATGCTTTACAGATCAGAGTGAAAAGAAGGTAACGTACAATAAGAACAATAACACTCAGGGGTAGGCTAAGAGGCCGCCCCCTAACTACATTAAGTTAGAAATCATATAATACTCTGAGAAATTATGTCAATATTGAAGATGTAAGATAGACATCAAGCACTAGAATCACTCGAATCTGATGTATCACTTAGAAGCAGGTCCTGTGGTAGTCTCCTCTTCAAGCGTGAGGGCTGGCGCGTCCGGACGCCGATGTTATAATGCACAGCTCCTGGAACTTCTTGCAGCGTGGAAAAGAAACGACGAGCGATCCTGCGAATGTAGTCGTGAAGAGGTAACAGTCCTAGTTCGTGACGGAGCTGCTGATTACGGATGAACCATGGAGCGTTGGTGGCGATAAGAATCATTTTGTGACGTCTTTGAACTTTCGTGCTTTTTGCAGGACCACAAGAAAAGACAAATAAAGGACTCACCACTAGCAAATATTGACTTGAAAATTCTAAGTAAAAACATGAATATTCAAGAAACGTAGGACACTCCGAGAGGAAGAATGAGGCGAGAGGAGACACAGGGTGGGGGGGGGGGCGCCTCGGTAGCGTGGATGGTAGCGTGTCTGCCTCACGTTCAAGAGGTCCCGAAATCGAATCTCGTTCAGGTTGAAATACTCCGATAAGGTTTTTCAGGTTTTTTTTCCTTATCCTGAAAGACGAATATCGGGTAACTCTAAGCTCCATGGAACCCCGGGCTCATTTGTGCAACATTTCACCCATTTCATTAATCGTCCGTTATGACTAGGAGCGGATTTATAGGCACTAAAATGGGCGAAATAGGCACTTAAATAGACACTAAAAATTTGCTAGGTAAACACTTAGAAATCCACAATTTTAGTAAAATGGCTCCTTTTTTATTGTAATTTACGTCCGCCCCAACGTTAAGTTATATCGGACGGTGAATTAATTGGGTGAAATGGTGCTCTAATGAGTCCAGGGTCCATGGAGCTTACAGTTACCCGACATTCGTCTTGAAGGATAAGGGAAAACCCCGGAAAAAACCTTATCCAGGTAAGTCACCCTGACCGAGATTAGAACTCGGGACCTCTTGAACGTGAGGCAGACATGCTACCGTCTACGCTACCGAGGCGGGCAAAATGGTTCCTAACATGCACTATAAATGCACTGTACAATCATTGCAACATATACTGCGACAAAATCGCGGTTTCCTAGGCGAAATAGTTCTACATTTATTCCAAATTTCATAAATGGCTCCACAGCAAGTTAAAATAACAGATATTGTCGTATAATTAAAATACATATAAATCCACTTCACTAAGTAAGAACCATAATGTGCAGAAAGGTGTGGAGTAATTAACTATGTCAAAAAACAAAAACATGGGTTTGGGGGAGGGCCTTAAGGGTGTAAATTGAAATATCGGAAGCTTTTGTTAGATTTGTTTCAAATTTATACCATTTATTTTTGTGGTCGATCAAGAATGGAATAAAAGCAAGTTTCAGCTTTCTAGTTACAATAGTTTCTCAGGAATTAACAGTTTATGTCTAAATTACAAGCGATTTTGAAAATGTCCCACATAATGTAATTTTAAAAATTAATGCTTGGGGTATAAGTTTCTGCACCCATTTTAACCTATTAATGACCTGTACCTATATGAAATATTTGTCTTCGTCATATCAACGCAGGGAAAAAATAATCATACCTATTTAAGAATTTTTATTTTCCTAAGCGTTTTCGGTAAGAAGTAAGCATTATAATCCTTTTCAATACAAATAACAAAAACACAACAAAAGTAAATGCGTACACTTAATATGCAGTTGCCCTTACAGGCATGTTTAGAATTTAATACAGATTAATAGAAAACTGCATCCTGTGAACATTCTGAAGTTAGGAAAATGTAGAAAATATGGAATCTGAGAAATCTGAGGTTAAAATTACGTAATAGTAGCTACGATACAGGTGTAAGGTTATTTAAATAGTCATGTGACGTTTTCTGTAGTACCGCAATTGAAGTATGTCTATATTCATTTTAAGGCAAAGAAACTAAATTTAGTATTGTAAGTTTTGGGCCAATTTGCACAGATGTGTCTCCTTTTTTATATCCAATGTGCCACAGTAAGAAATTTCTCTTCCCCGAAAACCTCACGTTGAAACTAACAAATGCAAAAGCTGTTTTCACAAATTACAAGCAGAAGAAATTGGCTAAAATGCAGTTTTAGGCACTAATAGGTACAAACGTATGAAATAGGCATTTATAGGCACTATAAAACTAAGAAATTAAGCTAATAATTGTAGGAAACGTGCTTATAACTTAGAAGTCTACGTTTTTGAACAAAGGAATAAAATAGGCAAATAGGGCAAAATCCACCCCCTAGTTATAACTTAACGTTGAATAAAGTAAATAAAATAAATAAATGAATTAAATAGAGGAGACAGAGGGCGGCCATCCCAAGGAGTCACGAAAGTGCAGAGCGCAATGTCTCTACATTTTTATTTAGACGGAAACGTCCCCCGGCAGGCCAGGACAACGGACATCCACACTACTGTGGTGCGGAAACTGTCCCACCACGACACCTGGGTTCGGAGACATAACCATCCTAACGGAGGAAATGGTTCACTCAGATCATATCATCCTGCCATACAGCGCCGAGCCCGCCTGTTTAGTTTAATGAAAAATATGAAATGTAAAAATAGTTACATCAGTGATAATATTTATTTGTTTAACTTCAGAGCATTCTATTATGATCTTAATTGTACAATACTTTCAGCCCCTTACTGTAAATATCAACAGCTTCCTTTTCAGTTACAAATGCTTTATTTAGTATTATCAAACACGTGAAATAAAATGCACGTCTCATTGTATAAGTCATTTAGTTTTGTTTAATTTATCTACAATTCTTTGATGTTTTCTGTTCTGTTTATCATTTAAAGCTTCCATCCTCAACCTCACTAACATTAACTTCCCTCTAAAAGGTCTAAGTTGCGTATGTCCATCAGCATATTTTGTCCGCCTCGGTAGCGTAGATGGTAGCGTGTCTGCCTCACGTTCAAGAGGTCCCGAGTTCGAATCTAAGGTTTTTTCCGGGGTTTTCCCTTATCTTTCAAGACGAATGTCGGGTGACTAAGCTCTATGGACCCTGGGCTCATTTGAGCATAATTTCATCCAAGTCATTAACCATCCGATATGACTTACCGTTGGAGGACATAAAAAAAACTACATCGCCGAGACACCCGCCGAACTTCTTGAAAGAGTGAGTGAGTATGTGGTGTTTTAGGGCCCATCGACAACAAAGTCATTTGGGCCCGTGACCACCAGATGAGGGATGATGTCAAACGATAACGGAGGTGAAATGGATGGATGGACAAGAAATTCGGGTATTTATGCTACCCAGTATTGGCCTGACGAGCTGGGAAACCCCCGAGAAAACCCATGATCGGCTACCGGAATCGAATGCGGGCTACAGATGAAACTGCCTTAACCATCCCACTCGCTTATTTGACAAATTGAGTGTAGCTCAGAGCATCCCCGTAGGGGAGGGGTTCCGTACGTGATGCGGGCGCTGCAGACCCTTAGCACTCGTGGTACCTCTGACGTTACTACTGTCCAGCAACGCAAAAAAAGTCCCTGAAAGGAATGTGCTGCCTTACACAGTGGAACAAGGACAGCGAATGTGTTTGACAGAGAACGCCTGCTACACAAGAAGCAGAACCGTTAAAAAACATGCGCCCTATTCAATCTGTACACTAAAACCGAGAAGACCCATTCACAAAAGTAGAAGCCATCAGAATGTTTTTGAATGGTCTGTAACTGTACTGACATGGGGTGTCATAAGCCTGTCCAGGGAGGGTGTGGGAACCTTCGCCAACCCCCCTGCGTCTCAGGCCTCGGAGACTATCTCTCCTGTGGAGGACAGTAGAGGAACTTCGTGCCGAACATTCGAGCCCCTCCCGAATGAGAGTTATTCTGACTGGGTTGGACTCGATAAATGTATAGTGTTAAACGCCCGCTTTTACTACATACGGCACCGCAGGCGGTGACACTGATACATGAGATGAAGATGGAGCAACGGTGGAATGAGATGGCGGGGGAAACAGGAGGTCCCGGAGAAAACCCGCCCCAGCACCGTGTTGTCCATCACAATTCTCATTTTGCGGTCGCCTGGGATCGAACACGGGCCGCCTTGGTGAGAGCCAAGCGGTCTAACCACAAAGCCACGGCGCGGCCGTTGGACTCGAGGGAGCAGTGGTTCCCGATACCCGCGGAAGATCGGATACGTCTCCGGACGGGGTTGAGGGAAACCATATATTCCCGGGTACTGGCCTACATAGCTAGTAGAAGGTGTGCTAGATCACCAGGCGGCCCTACCGAGGTCTAATCGGCAGCCTTCCTCCTTGGGGTTGGCGCGCGTAAGTGGCGTATCCACTTGCATCCCGTCTTGGGTCAATAGGACCAGATGGGGGGGGGGGGGCGCCTTGTTAGTGTCTAGGTCTTGCCTTAAGGAAAGTCCCACGGAGGTGCCGGGCGCCCTTTTGGGACAGCTCGGTAACTCCCTGGTCATTAGAGGGGTGGTCAGTCTTCACTTTGTGTGGATTGTCCTGGTAGATATCCTCGAACTGATACATGTAGCTCAGCGCCTTCTAAACGTGCGAGAAGTTTTAAAAAGTCTTCATAACCAAAACCGTTTTGCGTGGTTCATTTTTTGCAAATTTGTAATTTTCTTCAAAATGGCTGCAACAAATTTTAATTAAAGTATCATTAAAGTATCATAAAGTATCATAATATGACAAATAACATATCTTATCTTGAATTTTCTTGGTATATCCTAGGTAGACATAATCTAGTTGTATAAGTACACAATTTATGCCAAATAAATTTTTCTGTGGAGTTAACCGTCTCCGAGATAGTCGTTGTTTTGGTAGGAATTATCCAGTAGTTAATCCTTAGTCTTTTCTGAATGTGAAGTCATTGTTTTCATCTCTTGTCTCTGCAAGGAGAAAGAATTCCAAACCTATCATACAGCAACCATTACTTTAAAACATTTGACTATCACTTAAAGTCTACTGTATTCCCTTGTATCTACAATAAGATAATGTTTTATCTTCACTGACATGAAGTAGATAGATGAACAAGTGTTTTTAAGAATATTTGGTTCAAGAATGAGTTGAGAAAGTCATCTGAATACAAACGTTCCTGGAAAAACCTTATTCAGGTAACTCACCCTGACAGAGAATCGAACTCGGTACCTCTTAAACGAGAGGGAACGGAATTTTAAAGCTCTCTACATAGCAACCTGCTCTTAAAAGATTTGACTACTGCTTAAGTCTAATGTTCCCATTGGTCCTATAAGGAAAGGTGTCAATAAAGTAATGAGCCAAAGCCAAATGAGCCAAAGCATTTGGAAGCATTAGAATCTACTCCATACGCAATTCTTCAAATATTCTGATTGCATTACTCATTTCTGCTTTCTCTAGTGTCTTCAATTATTAGGAGAGGAACTGTACATAACACAAAAACTGCATCGAGAAATTATTCCACCTTAAAAATAGAAAATGCGAGATCTCCTTAGTCATAGAAAATAAAAGAATGAGATACTTTAAAAAAGGTTTACGTCCTCCAATGTTAACTCATATCGCACGATTAATGAAATTATATTCAAATGAGTCCAGGGTACATAGACCTTAGAGTTATCTGACATTCATCTTTCAGGATAAGAGAACATCTTTAACGTTGTCATATCGAACGATGAAATGATACATAAATGAGTCCAGGGTCAATTGAGTTTAGAGTTAACATTCATCTTTCAGGATAAGGGAGAACCCCGGAAAAAAATTCTTATCCAGTTAACCCACCCTGACGAAGATTCGAACTTGGGACCTGCTGAACGTGAGGAGACACGCCACTATCTACGTTACAGATGCAGGCGAAGTAAAAGTGTGAACAACATAATTCAAACACAAAAATTCAAATAAATAAATAAATAAATAGAAACTGATACCAGTTAAATAAATAAAATAAATGATAATAGAAACTGGTACTTAAGTACCAACCAAGGATGCCATACGAAGAAAGTTCCGTCATCCCAAACCAGCCTTTACGTAGCACATTTGTGAACTTTAGTTAAAATGTCTAAGGTATTTTCAGGCCAAATGAAATTTATGTGTTGAATTTTCTGGGAATACCCTCAGACTTCATACTGAATGACTTCTGTATTAGTAAACTGTAAGATATAAACAAAATACTCCACAAGAGATGCAAACGTTAAAACACACATAATAGATATGTCAAATACATTTTCTTCTACTGAGAAGCACTCCGGAGATATTCCTGATTATTAATCAGAATTTTCCAACTCTTACACTTTTTTCAAATGCGAAACTGTTTTCGCTTTGTTTTGTCTTGGTTTTGCAAAGAGAATATTTCCAAATCGCCGCATAGCAACGAGGTTTAAAACATTTGACTATCGCTTAAAGATATTAGGATATTCTCACTCTGGGTACAAGAAAAGTAAATCTATATATGTGCATGCTTAAGAAAAAAGTAAATCTTTTTATTTGAAAAAGGTAAATGTTTATCTCGAACAACAAAGTAGATAGAAGAATTGGCATTTGTGCAAGAGCAGAGAAGGTAACAAGTGCAATACATTAGATTTAGTATTGTTATTTTGACACACCGTAGGAAAAGAAACTCCGAAATGTGGATTACAAAAAGGAAGGAATGTTGACTGACCTTGTGCGCAGCCGGCAGAAGAGTAGGTGTACTAATCCTTTGCATCACTCAGGTGACGAGCTTCACTGTTCACAGTTTTTCACACTCACCACAAAGATAACACACGATGTCCTTAAGGAATGCCTGTTGCCGGTGGGAGGAGGGCGTACTACTATTACTACTACTACTACAACTTGTCAGCTGTTTCGCGAGAGTGTACAGTGGTGGGGGTAAAAAAGACCGCATCTCTTGCTTGCCGACGACGAACTGCCTGCTTGCCGACCGCCGGTGGATTACTAGAAACTGCCCCTCCTTCCCCTACTTTCCCCTTCTTCTAGTGCAAGTGGCTGTATCGGCTTTCTCTTTCCTAGCGCTGTGAGCGCCGCACCGCGTGCTGCTATGGAACCAAGGCCTCTCCTACTCCACCGAACCTGCTACACAGGATTTTACAACTACTACCACCACCCCCTCCCCCAACATTCCACGGCTCTCCCCCCACCCCCCTTACTAAGCCCACTCGTCTTCTTCAACACGGCACCTCCGACCTCCACTGCTGCAATCGTCATGCAGTACGTTTTTGTTTTAATTTGAGCTCGTAGTTGTGTCACCCGGTGGTGGCAAACGGAACAAGGAACAGTTGACGCCCTTCTTATATCGAACAAAAGAGCGTATAAGGTGAAGTAGTTGCAATAGTTGAATCATGTCATCGATAAGGGTCAGTGATGATAGCATATCTACATTCGGATATATTCACCAGTGTAACAAAATTTACAAGGTTCGTTTTTCATTGTTTTGTTATTTCCACTGTCTCCCTTCTAAAAGTCATGTTGTCAGCACTGGTGCTACGTAAGACATGCATGACCTGAGAAAGGTAAAACAATATCATATATTTATAATTAATCTATAATATATCTATAAATATTCAGTACAGTCTAAAAATAGTGATGTACGGGTTAAAAAGGATTTTATTTTGCTTGTAGCTGTCGGCCTGCCGCCTCGTTTCGGAAATGTGTAGTGAAATGTGTAGTGTTTAACGCCCGCTTTTACTACATACGGCACCGCAGGCAGTGACACTGATGATACATGAGATGAAGATGGCGCACCGGTGGAATGAGATGGCGGGGGAAACCGGAGATCCCGGAGAAAACCCGCCCCAGCGCCGTGTTATCCACCACTAATCTCACTTTGCGGTCGCCTGGGTCGTTTCGGAATCACACCTACCACCAACTCATAAAATAAAATCTTCCTTGTAACCCTTGTATTGTAAATAACTATCTATTATTTACAGGAGAGCTATTATCAAAGCATATCTTATTAAACATGCGCAGAAGTTCCTATTTTATACTCTTCCACGGGCATATTTGATAAGATATGCTTTGATTTCGCCTCTTCATTTGTGGTTTTAATTGCACAAGGTAAGTGGTTATATAGATTCTTTGCATTACTCTTAGTCAGGGACGTATTTAAGGTGCAGGGTTTCTGGACCACCCAAATGAATTATCATTTCAAACTTTTAATAAATATTTGAAATAAAACTTAGATTAAAATAAATCGAAAAAGTTTATTCGAGCTTCTCATCTTAACGACTCTATTCACTGCCAGGAAAACATGAAGTTATTTAGGAGATAAACGAAAAGTTACTGCACAGCAGCTGTAGAACTCGTCAAAATGCACAAATAATGTAAATTACAATAATGTATTGTAAAGTTAGGGCGTCCAGAAAGTAAGTTCTGTTTCAATTTATCTCCACTGCAGCGCTGCGATCGCAGTTCCGCACATGCGCGGTAGACGCTCTGTATCAAGGAGAAGAAACGTGCGCCATTGTGAGATCGCTGTCATTCACGTACTACGTCTGACGATGTAACATATCACTTATACCAGAAATGAATACTTTGAAATGAAACCTTTAATTTAGATACATGATCGAGCTTAAACTGTCCTATGAAACTTAACTATAATGGTAATTAAAACGCTCGTATCTTAATTATTAACTACTACCATTATAGTCTCGTTGCATAATATACTATTAGTTCACCACTGGGCATTCCGTATTATTCGGGACATTTAGCAATGCGCATACATACGTACACCAATTAAGCAGCACACGTGGACCACAGATAAACAAACACAATGTTTCTTATAACTTGAAATGTATTCTTCCGAGCTACTTTCCATTCTCCATGATCAATGTACACCTTCAAATGGTCACAGACAAACCACATGCGATGCAAGGATTCTCACTCAGAAACATCACATAGCAATTAATTAGTTGTATGCTACAGTTTCAGAGAACATTAAACACAGACAAAAGTGCATCGAGCGCGTTCAGAAGCCGTATCATGGACTTCTTGAAGGACACAGTTCCCAATTGCCTTCTACGTTAACAAGATATTACGCAACAATTTACTGTTGTTACTTGTAATAGTTGTTTTGGATTCAGCCTCGAAAATATTATAATGTATATAATGTATGTGTATGAATGAATAAATAAATTTATTAAACTTCATTATATATACAAATCCTTATATATTTACCATTTAATATTTATCTTTATATATATACCGCTGCATATCTCTAAATACCTATCAAATTACAACTCTTTATTGAGTAGCTGAATTTCCTTGGGCCCATAGACTCTAACGCCATGGAGTTTGAGGTATAGGACCCTATTTACCACTTTTGGTCCTCAATCTACATAATCATGGTTTTTCTTAACCATTTATTTCTCAATAAACCTAAGTATTCTCCTATAATTTAACACTCAGTAACTTTTTAATTAAAATTTCACTAGGTAACATAGTCCACTTCCTTTTGGGTATTTTCCCTCACCAATTCTTTGTTTCCTCACATTCTATCAATAAATGACACAAACTATTTGTTTTCGCACTACACATTATACACTTTTCTTGTTCTTCTCTCTCCCCTAATCCTTTAAGGAAAGAGGAACGTGTGGAAAGCACAATGCCTGCCTACACACTTTTGAAAAATCAAAATTCATGGGTTTGCTTTGTCACAGGGCAATGAAATTCATACCATTTAACAAGCAACTATTTCTTAATATGTTGATAAAGCAAAACATTATAAATTCATAGCTTTTCTCAGATGCCTTCTAAGATGACGTCAACAAACGAAATTTTCTAAACACGTGTTATTATTTAGTTACACATAACCGCCATAATTGTTTTCACAAAGAATCCAATTTTTAGGAGAAATAAAGTACTCAGTGATGCATAAAATGAGCGTGTTCGAATTTCTATATAGTGAAGTATATAGACAAAAATAATATTGAATTTGTTACCATTATTCTTTCCCTTAAAATGCACAGATTTTAAATCTTTAAAAATTCAAAATGTTTTACCTGAAAATATCTTTACGGTCATTTTATTAAACATAATGGTTTGTGACACTACAAAAAGTTTCAGACCTCTAACATGAGTGGTTTCTGAGAAACGTGTACCCAAATATGCAAAATTGCAACTTGTGGGGAAAATGCAAAAAACTAAAACAACAGGTTTTTCAGCTAACTTACCAAAAGTTACAACATTCCTGCACCATAATCCTGTACTTTTCTGCACCAGTTTGGATAACAATGATAGCTCCACAATTACAAAACTCCACTGTTTTCTACGTAAAAGCTGTAGTCATCATCTGGTTGAATGTGAGACAATTTTTTTCTATAAGCTGAAAATTTACTGCAACTAGGAAGGTTAGACACACTTTCAATGTCACTGTTTTTTGTGTTTTTACGACAAAACACTGCCTTTCTCCAACCAAAACGCTTTACTTTACCCATATTTATAGCAAAGCTTCAAATCACCTTGAATAATTAACACTAAAGTCGATAATTTGAACTGTAAACAAAACTGCAACTATAATCCACATGTACTTCAAATGTAAACAATTCGCCATATTGTGAGAGCCTTCTGCAAATACACATGCAGCCACATCTGCAGCAGAGATACCAACAAGAAGCATAAAATTCACCGCGTAGCTTTGCTGCCACAAATCACAAAGTTATAACAATTTTAATTTCAATGGTTATGTGCGTATTTAAAAGGGGGCGAGGACATGGTGACGCCATATTTAAATCACCATTTAAAGGGCTTAAATATTAAGAATACCTATAATGCAATATATCATTGGATTCGTAAAATCACTTTCTGTCAATAAATGACACAAACTATTTGTTTTCGTACTACACATTATACACTTTCCTTTTTCTCTCTCTCTCCCCTAATCCTTTAAACATAGTCACTCATGTTCTGGCCCATGCGAAGGGTTCTCTTCTCATTTTGTCACAAATATCTACATATTTTTGTCTTTCCCAATTCATTTTTATCTCTCTACAAGTACATAGTGCGGTTTTTGGAATTTAAACTACTCATTATATCCTGCCTTTCTATGTCTTCTATCCTCATTTTGACTCTTTTCCAGAAACCTTTCTCTAATCGATTACTATTCCTCCACATATTCCCATATCCTATTTCACTAGTTTAGGAAGTGAAATTATGAAAATAAGATGTGTATATAGGTTGGTATAAGTGACGTAGTTATAGAGAAACACGTGGTTATTATGGGGAGGGAAATCAATAATCTTTTTACGATATATCGACGCGAGAAGAATGAGTTTGACCGTTGTAGAACACGGACTAGAAGAATTAGTTCGATCGTCGCAGAAAAAGGACGTTTAGGGATGGTTTCTATTAATTTTGAGAGAGTGAATACACAGGAGGGATTATAAGCTCATTTGTGTTAATTAATAAAGAATGAAAATTAATATATTGAGAAAAAAAAACTATCAAATAATTTATTCAATTTTGGTAAATCGTTTGAGGAAGAGAAAGACATCGGTCCAAGACGAGCCTTGAAATAAGAAACTTCGTGTTTCGGCTGGGAAATTATCGTCTAAATCAACTTAAAACTTAATGAACCTAGATTGAAAAGTTACGACCTCAATTTCTTACCAGCTTTCGCGACGCTTAATACATTTCAACTTGGCGATCAATAAAACGCCACATTAATTTGTGGGGCTATAAAAGCTTCATATTTAAGCACTGTTGGTAAACAATATATGTAAGTTTACGATTTATGACGAAAAAAGCTGACAATTCTGGTGAAAATCACAAATAAGTTCAAATACCACATTTGAAAGAAAATCGCTAAAGTAGGTTTAAAACATTCTAATTATCTGTGTATGTTATGATATTAATAGTGAGAGGACTTCTAATGACATTTCCAGAAAATTCAAGATAAACCTTTTGTTTCTCATGAAAATATAAGGATCTTTAGAACCATTTTTGAGATTTTTTTTTTAATTTACGTCCAACGTTAAGTCATATCGGACGGTGAATGAATTTGGTGAAATGGTGCTCAACTGATTCCAGGGTCAATGGAGCTTACAGTCATCCGCCATTCATCTTGAAGGATAAGGGAAACTCCAGAAAAAACCTATCCAGGTAACTTACAGATTAGAACTCGGGACCTCTTGAACGTGAGGCAGACACGCTACCGAGGCAGGCTTTCGGAAATTGTTCCATATAAAGGGTAATTTGGAGTGGGAAGATTTTCTTGAAAATCTTCGGGTCCCATTTTTCGTTTTTGAATTATACTCTTTACAGATGCACACAGACCTTTTTTAAAATCCTTTTTTGATTCATTCAGGGGTTCTCAAAATATGTATTTCCAGAAAAATGTCGGTACCTACTTTTGGGTGACCACAATATTTCCCCTACCTTGTATTTAATAGAAAAAGTAAAATTGTTTTATTTTCCACTCTTGGCTCTGTTACGTGCAGATTTAGATGAAACTTACAGAATATTTTCCGTAATCTTTGTGTGTGTGTGTGTGTGTGTGTGTGTGTGTGTGTGTGTGTGTGTGTGTGTGTGTGTGTGTGTGTGTGTGTGTGTGTGTGCGTGCGAGCGTGCGTGCGTGCGTGCGTGTGTGTGTCTATATACTGCCTTGTACTAACGGAGATAAAAACTAGTGTGAATGATAAACTCTTGTTTATTTTTACTCTTCCTGTATAGTTGCAAAGTAGCATTAGGTTTTTATTTTGTTTGCTCGATGTTCTTTTGTTGCATCTTCAAGGCTAAACTTTCTGTGCTCAGATTTTCCTTGTTAATTTGCATGCTACTAATTTAGTTACACAGTACATACTGACAATATACTCTTCTATAATCTATCTTCATGTATATGAAAATCTGTGGGTGTAAATGCCACTCTATTTCACACAATTATTTAATTTTATATCATGCCCCTACAAAAGTCGCAGGGCCATCTATATTTTTCTCAACGATACTCGAGTATGCCATTTGTTTTTACGGCTTCACAAAATAACAACAGCACATCGAGTTCGTGTAATATTCCCTTATATATTCTCTGAAATTGATTACGAAATAAAAGCAGTCAAAATTTGG
Organism: Mantis religiosa; assembly: GCA_030765055.1. Taxonomy (NCBI): domain Eukaryota; kingdom Metazoa; phylum Arthropoda; class Insecta; order Mantodea; family Mantidae; genus Mantis; species Mantis religiosa. The sequence goes on along the minus strand of CM060949.1, from coordinate 194,830,697 downwards.
TCTTTCTTTGTTTTGTGTATGTTAATTATGGAAAATAATCAAGGATGTGTTTACCTTACTTCAACTGTTGTTATTTCTTTTCAATAAGATTTTCTGCACAAATAACGATCGATTATATCGGTCTGTTTAAAGCAAGTTTTGTTATTACTTTCTAAGAACGCTATTTAACAATGCGCTGCACGTTGTTTTTTCACGTACTACTGCTCTGATACTCTCAAAATATTAATCTTTCATCACATTTTTTGTTTTTTGTTTTAATCAATCCACCAGTGTTATACCTCTCCACACACGTAAGCCTGTGAACGTTTCCCTTTATCGGTAGTACAGTAAAACGTCGTTAACTCAGTCCAATTTTGAAAAAGAAAAAAAAAAGGAAGAAGAAAAAGAAGAATATGTTGTTTAGCGTAGTAAATGAAGACTTGTTTGACAGATGATAAATTGTTATTCTCTGTAGATACATTACTCGAATACTCTTGCCATTGGGCGAATTCATTCCACCGACTCCACCTCCTTGGGACCAGGTTGAAATTTTGATAAAGTCATGGAAAAAGCTGTGGCCTGGTGCGTGTGACTTTCCAGAAAACAAGATTGAAGAAGTAGGAAAAATAAGTGTGGAAGAAGATTTTATAGGCATTTTAAAAATATCGGTGACTTCCAACAATTGGTTGCGAATTGACAGTTAAAGGGGTTATAAATCGATTACAGAGAAAGGCATTATTGCAGCATGCAGTGTTATTGAAAATGAAGATGAAGAGTATTCAGATTCAGTGTTGATGAACCAGTTGTGGTTATGACCCACGCACAAGCAGTATCAAATATTAAGAAATTGATGCTTTATTTCGAGAGTCAATCCAAAAATTTGCCAGATGAACCTCTAATGTTAAAGCGGTTGCGAAATAGTGCTGCCCGTAAGTGATAACACTAAACTGAATCGGCAGATGCTCACTGCCTTTTTACTACTGACTAGTATGTAGCTACGAGTATGGTCTGAAAAGTTTCCGACCTGATAAAGGTACAATACTTTCTTTTTTTTTTCAGACTTTTTTTATTTTTTTTTTATTTTTCAACATAGTCTCCTTGTAACGCCACATACTTCTTCCAGCGATGCAACCATCTCTGTAATCCGTCCAAACAGTACTCGGCGTTTTTCTCTGCAAAATAATTGTTCACGAAGGTGATTGCCTCTTCATTTGACGAAAATATCTGTTCTCCGAGCGCAATTTTCAGAGGAGGGAACAAAAAGGAGTCGCTTGGGGCTAGATCTGGTGAGTAAGGAGGATGGTCAAGCAGTTCAAACCGTAATTCGTGGATTTTCGCCATTGCAACCACTGAGGTGTGAGACGGTGCGTTGTCTTGGTGAAACAGGATTTTCTTTTTCTGCAAATGAGGCCGTTTTCTGGCAAGTTCTGCCTTCAGCTTGTAAAGTAATGATGCGTGTTATGCTCTTGTAATAGTTTTTCCTTTTTGAAGATAATCGTTTAAAATAACTCCATGAATATCCCAAAAAGTAGTTGTCATCACCTTCCCAGCCGAAAAAACAGTTTTTTCTTCTTTTGTAGCCGGTTCCCCCTTTGCAGTCCACTGTTTGGACTGTATTTTTCTTTCGGCCATAAACGTATAAACTATAATTAATTTTAAGTAAATATTTAAACCATTTGCGTAATATACAATATCCATGTTCAATTGTGATTTGAACAACTGCATTATTAAACGAAAGAAAGAAAGAAAGAAAGAAAGAAAGAAAGAAAGAAAGAAAGAAAGAAAGAAAGAAAGAAAGAAAGAAAGAAGAAAGAAAGAAAGAAAAGAAAGAAAGAAAGAAAGAAAGAAAGAAAGAAAGAAAGAAAGAAAAAGAAAGAAAGAAAGAAAAGAAAGAAAGAAAGAAAGAAGAAAGAAAGAAAGAAAAAGAAAGAAAGAAAGATAAGAAGAAAGAAAGAAAGAAAGAAAGAAAGAAAGAAAGAAAGAAAGAAAGAAAGAAAGAAAGAAAAGAAAGAAAGAAAGAAAGAAGAAAGAAAGAAAGAAAGAAAGAAAGAAAGAAAGAAAGAAAGAAAGAAAGAAAGAAAGAAAGAAAGAAAGAAAGAAAGAAAGAAAGAAAGAAAGAAAGAAAGAAAGAAAGAAAGAAAGAAAGAAAGAAAGAAAGAAAGAAAGAAAGAAAGAAAGAAAGAAAGAAAGAAAGAAAGAAAGAAAGAAAGAAAGAAAGAAAGAAAGAAAGAAAGAAAGAAAGAAAGAAAGAAAGAAAGAAAGAAAGAAAGAAAGAAAGAAAGAAAGAAAGAAAGAAAGAAAGAAAGAAAGAAAGAAAGAAAGAAAGAAAGAAAGAAAGAAAGAAAGAAAGAAAGAAAGAAAGAAAGAAAGAAAGAAAGAAAGAAAGAAAGAAGAAAGAAAGAAAGAAAGAAAGAAAGAAAGAAAGAGAAATATAAAAAGAGTGGGGATAACGAGATGGCAAGTGGCAACGCTGATGGCTTAACGCATCTGATTCGCTACAATCCAGAATTATCATTTGAAACATATAATATGGCCAATATGCCGACATGATATTAAATTCTCCAACTGACTCGTATGTTTCTCGGTAGACCACTAGGGATTCTCATGTGCTATGAGACACACACGTTATGTGGCGACTTACTATGTTGTAGGTACTTAAGTCCCAACTTCATAATTAAACCACTATGTTATTTTAGGTAAATTGATGGAATTAATCACTTAAGTACCTACAACATAGTAAGTCGCAACAATCGATCATTTGAAGGAGAAGTTCAGAGCTTTCATCATTTCTCGTGGTGGTGATGTTTTCTGGCCCCGAGATCATGTGATTTAACGCTGTTGGATTATTTCTTGTGGGGTTATGTTAAATCTCGAGTTTATGTCAACAAGCCAGAAACAGTAAACGATCTGTGAATAACATGACGCGTGTTATTCACGAAGTTGGACCTAATTTACGTTCTTCTGTCATTGAAATTGGGTCAACCGTATACGAGCAACCTAGCGAAGTCGTGGCGGTCACTCAAGTGATATCCTTTTACACACGTAGCTACATTAATTATGTTCCAAAAAAAATAATAAAGCTCTATCATTTATAGACCGAGTGGGGATGGCTCAGGCGGTTTCCTCTGTGGCCCGCATTTGGGAGGCCCGCGTTCGATTCCCGCAGCTGACCTACCTGACCCATGGGTATTTTAGAGGGTCTTCCTGGGTCACTAGGCGAATGCTGGGTACGTTAACTACATCCCTTGAATTTCCTGCCCCTCCATTTCATCTCCTTTAACATTTCACATCCTCTCTCATCTGGTGGTCTCTTTCAGGGCAGAAGTGTCGGCGGGTGTCTCGGCGGTGCATGGCAGGATGATATGCTCTGAGGTAAACTACTTCCTCCTCCGGTAGGTCGGTTGTCGGCCTCAGCTCCTCTGATGGGACCATTTCGTGACCGCCAGGCTGGGACCCTTAGGGCTCGGCTGCTGGGCTCGTTGCCGTCCCGCTGTAGGGGAGCGAGTTCGCTGTCCTGGCCTGTCGGGGGAAGTCTCTATCCAAGTAAACTGTAGGAACCCTGCCCTTGTACTGTCGTGACTCCTTGTAACGGCCTCCCTCTGTCTCCTTCACCTCATCCTTCCTCCAGGGGGTGCCCCCAATTGGGGGCATAGGAACAATGAGCCCAGAATGGTGGCCTACGTACCGAATCCCCTCCGTAATGAAATCCCAAACCGAATCTATAATTAATAGAACGTGTTTTAAGTTCAAAGATAGGACACTTCTGTTGAAAGACCCTTTAGTTTACCTTGTCACTTGTTTCATTTTAAGAATTTGCCTTTAAAAAATTTTGTATACATCTATATTTACAATTATGTGATTTCTGAACGTACTGACTTCTAATTAACCGAGATATCTTGTTAACTGAGTTCATCTGAATACCTCATTTCCTTAGCTACACTGACTTGAATTTAATGGCTCTATTGCAATTATTTCTCCGTTTCCGTGTCCAATAACACTGGGCAACAATGAAAATGTTTCGGGCTTAAAAATAGTGAATTTACATGCATTTACATCTGCTGAATTAAAAGAATCGCCATAAAAAAATAGATTGGCTCTTGTATTGAAGATAAAGTGACATTTCATTTTTAGAGTGAAGATTTAAAATTTGGGGGAACTTTTTGGGGAGAGTTGACACATCTGTCAAATAACAAAACACAATCAGAGAGACATTTTGGAAATTAAGTGATGCAAAAGTTAAGGAAGGCATTTTTGTCGGACCACAAATAAGAGAACTTGTAAAGGATCCTGCATTTGACCAAATTTTGAAGGGGAAAGAAAAGGAAGCTTGGGAAACCTTCAAGGGTGTTGTTCGTGGACTTTTAGGCAACAACAGAGATAACAACTACAAACATTTGGTGACAGTGCTCCTGCAAAAATACGGTAACCTTGGATGCAACATGTCCCTTAAGATCCATTTTCTCCACTCCCACCTAGACTTTTTCCCTCCTAGTTGTGGAGCTGTTAGTGATAAACATGGGGAGAGATTCCATCAGGACATTTCTGTTATGGAACAAAGATATCAGGGCCGTTGGAATAAAGTAATGCTTGCGGATTACTGTTGGTCTGTGGAACTCCATCACAAGAGGCAAGCTAAAAGACGACGAAGTCAATAGGCCACCACATGATTCTCTTCAGACACGACTATCTGCGAAGTCAGCAAGTTAGAACTCTTAGCATGTAATCACCAGTTAAAAGAATCAAATGCACTTTCATTGTTGTTAGCATGTATGGAATTAAATTGTATCCTTTTATCTCAATCCGATAATATGTAATACTTCCACCTTGTGTATATCATAGAAACTAGAGCAAATAACAATTTTTCATTGTCATAGTTGTCTTTCTCAACCCAAAATTAGTAGGAATTGCCTCAGGAACTACTCGAAACATTAAAAATTATGTTGTTGTTGTCCAGTGTAACCAGTCAAGTGACACAAGTCTGTGTCATCAACCAGTAGAGACTGTCATACATTTGCACAGACGCTCCGTTACACTACAGGATTGCAGTGGAATGTGTCTGTCATTTATTAATATGATATTAGCATACATTATGCTCCACGCGTAAGATGGTAAGTAAGTCTAACATAGGGAGCGGTGATAGTGTAGGTTACGTAGGTTACGTGTAGGCCTTCTCTACTTGTTCCTCAACAAACTGATCTTACAAAAATGTATTCCTCTATCCACTTCATGTTAATCGAGATAAACATTAGTAGCATTATTATAGGTACAATGGAAATACAATATACTTAAAAGTGCTAGTCAAATCATTTAAGCGCTACTCGCTATGTTGTGCCTTTGAAGTACCTTCGTTTCTCCTTACATAACCAAGATGAAACTTACAAAAAGCAAATAGAGACTTTCTATTTGACAAAAACATAAAATTTTGACCAATTAAAACCAAAGAAAATACCCTGAAATAATAAACTTGTATTTAAACTAAGTGTGTGCTTTAATGAGAACTATAATTATTTTTGTGTAGTAAAGTCTATTTCTTATACTTACCAGCAATGCAAACTTTATTGTGAATGAAAAGGACTTCTGGAGCTTTAAAAATGATTTCAAAATAACTATGAACACCTTGGAGGTATGAAAGAACTAGAACACAATTCGCTGAGAATGCCATAGAGTGGAAAATAATTGTTATTCCACAGAATATAATTAATTGCTGCACTCCACAGAGTATACAGAAAAAGACTGTTATCTACTATAGATATATTTATAACTACTGAAGTTCCTGAATGTCAAAACCTTCTCAAGTAAGAAAGTTTTTCTTAATTTCCTTTGTAGTTGTTTTATAATCAAATTCGTTAGCAGAGTATAATAAAAATTCCTAAGAGACATAACGAATTTGAAAATCGATATTTTCTAAATAGTGAGATAGTTTATTCAAACCTGATTACCTGCTACCATCCTAACTGAAAGAGGAATACAAATGGAAGAATAATTTATTGCCTTGAAAGTTTTGTTTGGGGTCATTGGAGTTTCTGTGTAACTAGGACGCTGTTTCATAGGAAAATTATAAAGTAAGGGCAACAAACATAGCCAAGTTTCCCTTAATTCCCATGTGCGAATGTCAACAAATGAGATGTGGAGTTTGCTGCATTCGGATGTTTTGATTGTTGCTCTTCCTCTTGCTAGCCTCGCGCTCCTATAAAGTACAAGTTATTTATTTATTTATTTAATTATTTATTTATTTGTTTGTTTATTTATTTATTTATTTATTTATTTATTTATTTATTTATTTATTTATTTATTTATTTATTTATTTATTTATTTATTTATTTATTTATTTATTTATTTATTTATTTATTTATTTATTTATTTATTTATTTATTTATTTATTTATTTATTTATTTATTTATTTATTTATTTATTTATTTATTTATTTATTTATTTATTTATTTATTTATTTATTTATTTATTTATTTATTTATTTATTTATTTATTTATTTACTTACTTACTTACTTACTTACTTACTTACTTACTTACTTACTTACTTACTTACTTACTTACTTACTTACTTACTTACTTACTTACTTACTTACTTACTTACTTACTTACTTACTTACTTACTTACTTACTTACTTACTTACTTACTTACTTACTTACTTACTTACTTACTTACTTACTTACTTACTTACTTACTTACTTACTTACTTACTTACTTACTTACTTACTTACTTACTTACTTACTTACTTACTTACTTACTTACTTACTTACTTACTTACTTACTTACTTACTTACTTACTTACTTACTTACTTACTTACTTACTTACTTACTTACTTACTTACTTACTTACTTACTTACTTACTTACTTACTTACTTACTTACTTACTTACTTACTTACTTACTTACTTACTTACTTACTTACTTACTTACTTACTTACTTACTTACTTACTTACTTACTTACTTACTTACTTACTTACTTACTTACTTACTTACTTACTTACTTACTTACTTACTTACTTACTTACTTACTTACTTACTTACTTACTTACTTACTTACTTACTTACTTACTTACTTACTTACTTACTTACTTACTTACTTACTTACTTACTTACTTACTTACTTACTTACTTACTTACTTACTTACTTACTTACTTACTTACTTACTTACTTACTTACTTACTTACTTACTTACTTACTTACTTACTTACTTACTTACTTACTTACTTACTTACTTACTTACTTACTTACTTACTTACTTACTTACTTACTTACTTACTTACTTACTTACTTACTTACTTACTTACTTACTTACTTACTTACTTACTTACTTACTTACTTACTTACTTACTTACTTACTTACTTACTTACTTACTTACTTACTTACTTACTTACTTACTTACTTACTTACTTACTTACTTACTTACTTACTTACTTACTTACTTACTTACTTACTTACTTACTTACTTACTTACTTACTTACTTACTTACTTACTTACTTACTTACTTACTTACTTACTTACTTACTTACTTACTTACTTACTTACTTACTTACTTACTTACTTACTTACTTACTTACTTACTTACTTACTTACTTACTTACTTACTTACTTACTTACTTACTTACTTACTTACTTACTTACTTACTTACTTACTTACTTACTTACTTACTTACTTACTTACTTACTTACTTACTTACTTACTTACTTACTTACTTACTTACTTACTTACTTACTTACTTACTTACTTACTTACTTACTTACTTACTTACTTACTTACTTACTTACTTACTTACTTACTTACTTACTTACTTACTTACTTACTTACTTACTTACTTACTTACTTACTTACTTACTTACTTACTTACTTACTTACTTACTTACTTACTTACTTACTTACTTACTTACTTACTTACTTACTTACTTACTTACTTACTTACTTACTTACTTACTTACTTACTTACTTACTTACTTACTTACTTACTTACTTACTTACTTACTTACTTACTTACTTACTTACTTACTTACTTACTTACTTACTTACTTACTTACTTACTTACTTACTTACTTACTTACTTACTTACTTACTTACTTACTTACTTACTTACTTACTTACTTACTTACTTACTTACTTACTTACTTACTTACTTACTTACTTACTTACTTACTTACTTACTTACTTACTTACTTACTTACTTACTTACTTACTTACTTACTTACTTACTTACTTACTTACTTACTTACTTACTTACTTACTTACTTACTTACTTACTTACTTACTTACTTACTTACTTACTTACTTACTTACTTACTTACTTACTTACTTACTTACTTACTTACTTACTTACTTACTTACTTACTTACTTACTTACTTACTTACTTACTTACTTACTTACTTACTTACTTACTTACTTACTTACTTACTTACTTACTTACTTACTTACTTACTTACTTACTTACTTACTTACTTACTTACTTACTTACTTACTTACTTACTTACTTACTTACTTACTTACTTACTTACTTACTTACTTACTTACTTACTTACTTACTTACTTACTTACTTACTTACTTACTTACTTACTTACTTACTTACTTACTTACTTACTTACTTACTTACTTACTTACTTACTTACTTACTTACTTACTTACTTACTTACTTACTTACTTACTTACTTACTTACTTACTTACTTACTTACTTACTTACTTACTTACTTACTTACTTACTTACTTACTTACTTACTTACTTACTTACTTACTTACTTACTTACTTACTTACTTACTTACTTACTTACTTACTTACTTACTTACTTACTTACTTACTTACTTACTTACTTACTTACTTACTTACTTACTTACTTACTTACTTACTTACTTACTTACTTACTTACTTACTTACTTACTTACTTACTTACTTACTTACTTACTTACTTACTTACTTACTTACTTACTTACTTACTTACTTACTTACTTACTTACTTACTTACTTACTTACTTACTTACTTACTTACTTACTTACTTACTTACTTACTTACTTACTTACTTACTTACTTACTTACTTACTTACTTACTTACTTACTTACTTACTTACTTACTTACTTACTTACTTACTTACTTACTTACTTACTTACTTACTTACTTACTTACTTACTTACTTACTTACTTACTTACTTACTTACTTACTTACTTACTTACTTACTTACTTACTTACTTACTTACTTACTTACTTACTTACTTACTTACTTACTTACTTACTTACTTACTTACTTACTTACTTACTTACTTACTTACTTACTTACTTACTTACTTACTTACTTACTTACTTACTTACTTACTTACTTACTTACTTACTTACTTACTTACTTACTTACTTACTTACTTACTTACTTACTTACTTACTTACTTACTTACTTACTTACTTACTTACTTACTTACTTACTTACTTACTTACTTACTTACTTACTTACTTACTTACTTACTTACTTACTTACTTACTTACTTACTTACTTACTTACTTACTTACTTACTTACTTACTTACTTACTTATTTATTTATTTATTTTAATTTATGTGCTCCATAACACATAAACCTAGATGAATAGGGCAATACCTGCAGCAGCATGGATCCGCTTAAATGATTTTAACGGGATTTAATAGGCAAACATTCTTGAAATTGTAAAATTGTCTTTATGATAAAAGATTTTCCAAACTTTTCGGATTAATTTCGTATGAATCGTATTTGTAGTTAATTTATTAGTAACAAAAATAAACAATGAAAACAAGTCTACACAGTATTTTGTGGACGTAGTGGTAGTTCAAATGTATGTATGGTTAATACACATTTACCTAACCAATGTTTACCACAAAGTGTGTTTTCTTTTGTGGTAAAAGTAGCTTCACTTTGTGTAATTTTAGTATTTGCCTATCTAAGTTATGGAAACAGTAAAAGTGTTAACGTAGTAATGTCGGAAAACCACGTGCACTGAGCGAAACAAGCAATTGTTTGGCGTCTTCAAACTAGTAAAATGTGATGGGTTCACTCTAACCTCAAAAACTGCTAATGTTAGGACTAACAGTTACTGCGCAACTAGGAGCAAATTACACAGAAATTATGATCATTATTCTAAGATCACGGAAGACCTGAGGACATCATAAATGTAAACATCTTAACTGAGACCTAATGCAAATAATCTTTCGTATAGCGTTGGAATGCGCTTTATGTTTAAAGCTTGTTTATCAAAAATGTATATTGTTATATTGAAAACTAGCTTTTTCTCTGAAACTATCAAACTTGGAAAACTCAAATTTACAACAGTAATTTGTTAGATTAGATTAGATTGATTTGTTTTCAGTGAGTTCACCAGTAGGCTGTGAACACTGAACATGTCAAAGAAGTGTGCAGTTTAATAGCATATATATTCGAATACTGAATATTAAAAACACGTTATATACAGAAAATATGAGATATAGGGCAAGGATAATTATATATGATACAAAATCAAACACTCCCCTGTAAACTAGCAAATGCTTATATACAAATACAATTTGGTAGTATCAATAACTTTCACTTGGCTTTTGCCAGTAAATCTCAATATTTTATATTGGATTTGCATTATACAGCATTTATTGTCAGTTCTTCAATATAGGCCGCGCCGTGGCTCAGTGGTTAGACCGCTTGGCTGTTCGATCCCAGGCGACAGCAAAGTGAGATTTGTGATGGACAACACTGCGCTGGGGTGAGTTTTCTCCGGGATCTCCGGTTTCCCCCGCCATCTCATTCCACCAGTGCTCCATCTTCATCTCATGTATCATCAGTGTCATCGCCTGCGGTGCCGTATGTGGTAAAAGCGGGCGTTAAACACTACACATTTCATGTAATTTCTTCAATACACTTCTTCTTTACCTTATCCCTAGTATATCATTTATCATGGTGTTAGGGGATTCTTATTCCTCTATCCCTTAAGGTTGGGTCTGAGGAACGAAAGCTTTGAATCTGTCAGTTAATCAGGATAGTTTCTTCAATACATATGTATTGAAATAGCGTTTGAACAGACATCAAAGGTAAATTGTCAATTATTTATCATTAGATTAGCTGGATTCTACTTACAGCGCTATCGTAGGTAATGTCACGACTGGTTTTCGAATTATCGATAAATTCACGAGCGATGATGTCCCGAGGTCAAATATCTAGGGAAGTTTAAAACAATGAGTTGCATTTGTAGAGACTATTTCACGAATAAAACAAATTGTTGAAAGCAATAAAGCCCGCCTTGGTAGCGTGGTGGTAGCATGTCTGCCTCACGTTCAAGAGGTCCCGAGTTCGAATCTCGGTCAGGGAGAGTTACCTGGATAAGGTTTTTTCCGGGGTTTCCCTTATCCTATAAGACGAATGTCGGGTAGCTCTAAGCTTCATGGACCCCGGTCTCATTTGAGCATCATTTCATCCATTCCATTCATCGTCCGATATGATTAACGTTGGAGGACGTAAATTAAAAAAAAGCAATAAAACAAGTTATTCGATTTTTTAAATCACATAGGCCTATATTAGCACATGACTGACACTTAACCTCACAAGTCACGCCATACAAGATTAAATAGTTCTTACAGGCCGTGTACAAGTTAACACTAGTGAAAGTAACTTTGGTGTTAAGACCGTCAGGTGGTGCTGATTGATTTTAACAAAATAATAAAGTATCATAATCTCTATTTTCGAACAAACTTCAGTAAAATCTTTTAGCCGCCATGTTACTGTTTGAATCACTGCTCATGTGATCGTTATACCCAACATTAAAGGAACATGTGATAACTGCTGAGCGATAATTCTTTATGTGTACAGTTATCGATTTAGAGATCAGCAATTTGACGAATCCTAGTACTTGATTGGGCTATACGAGAATACTGACGTATGTGTGAAATAGTCAGGATAATTTGTCATTCAGATAATCTTGTGCAGAATAAAATGAATTTGAGCTTAGAAACTTATAACTTTAAAAACACTGAAATTATCATGTTTTCCTTTAAGATCATTAGGAAGAACGAAAATGTTGATGGTTTCATAATACACAGCTTTCTGAAGCAAAAATGTTTAGCTCTGGGATGATGCATTTAAACTTTTGTCTAGTGTTTATTTTATTGAGGTCCGATTGCGTAAAATGAATTTTAGGATCACATGCGAGGAAGAGTTAATTATGAATGAATATAGCCAGACTGAAAATTTTAATGCCATGGCCGGGATTTGAACCACGGATCTCCCGCTCTCCGTGCGGTTGCTCTAAACCACTGAGCTACTATGGCCAACATGCCGACATAACATTAAATTCTCCAACTGACTCGTATATTTTCCGGTAGACCACTAGGGGTTCTCAAGGGTTAATTAGGTTCAATATTATAAACATATCTTTAGAAGAGCGTCAGCTATGTCTGTTAGAAAAGATTCTATTGCTTGAGAAGCTACAGAGGCCAACATAAGTATTCGAACGTAAACATATTTATTACTTATATTATTATAAAGCTACGCAGAGTAAGCATACGTAAATACAACTGGTACAAAATAAACTTGAGGCTTCCATTAAACATATAAATTCATAAATAGCAACTGAAACTAATTTGCACTACAAGGAGAAATAAAACGATTGCTTTACATCTGGACATAAGTATTCGAACAGAGAACAGCTAGTATTTAGTTATCATCCCCTTTCTTTGAATTACTGATGATAATCGTTTGGGCATTGTCTGTATGTGTTGTTTAGTGACTGCAGAGTCCATATTTCTCCACTCTGAAGAAGTTCTTTCAGATGGTCCTTGCTTCTGATATGATACTTCCTGACACGCTCCTCGAGTTCCTTCCAGATGTTCTCTATAGGATTTAAATCTGGAGATTGGGGCGGTGTCTTCAAAGTGTGAGGAGTGTTGTACACGATCCAAAGCCTTACAAGTTCAACAGTATGCTTCGGTTCATTGTCCTGCTTGAAGTAATAATCATGCCCTAATCCCAGCTTCTCTGCACTCTTTTTAAGATTGTTTTCAAGAATCCTCTTGTATTCAAATTTATTCATGATCCCATCTATGAACAACAGTTCCCCAAAGCCAGATGAAGCTATACAGTCCCATACCATCACACTACTGCTAACATGTTTCACTGTAGCTACCATGTTCTTAGGTTCCCATTCTGTATTTGGCAGTATCCACAACTTAAGACGTCCAACACTCTTGTATAAACAGAATTTGCCCTCGTCCGACCAGAGAACCTTATCCCAGAATTCTGATGGTTTAACCACATACTGTTTAGCAAATTCTATAAGCTTTTTCTTATTCACCTTATTAACATATGGTTTCTTCCTAGGAACGCGGGCATTATACCCAGTACTATTTAAAACCCTTTCAACTGTTCTGGTGTGAACCACAGTGCCAGAATATTGCTCAAGGCATCCTCTGATCTCAGATGCAGTGGCTCTCGAATTCTGCTTCACCATTTTTATTATTTGCCTCCTGTCTCCGGTGGTGAGTTTAGAAGGAGCGCCATTTCTAGGTTTATTTACAACAGTATTTGTCTGTTTGAAGCGTTGACTTATGTAGAACACTGTAGTTTTGCTTCTGTTAATGGTTTTGACAATTTCAGAGAAAGATTTGTTTTGTTTGTATATATTTATCACGATATTCCTCTCTGTCACCATTGTCTCCTTACCTTTAGGTCTCATATTACCTGTGAGTTCACAATCGCCTGAATAACTTTGAGCACACTGTCTCGAGGCATAGCATAAACACAACTGCTATGTGGTAGGGGCGTGTAGGGTACGTCCAACCACCTTTCTCTCTGTTCGATTGGGTACGTTCAAATACGTATGTCCTCCAATAAGAGGGACAATAGAATAAATACAGTACATACTGTGTAATAAATACATGCAAAGTGATATTTTAAATATTGTTTCCGAGATACAAACGGTTAATGTTTACATGTTTAACAATTCAACGCTGCCAAATAAATATTACAGTATTTATAGTACGTGCAATGTTACATGTTATATTATTCGAATACTTGTGTCGGCCTCTGTACATTGAATATGCAATAGAAGGTGTCGGTTGACCCGTTACAGGGTTCTGCAATATAAAAGTGGCGAGAGTCGCTTGACTGAGATAGCAGGCGGGCGGGCGGGCGATGTAGTATATCCCAACCCATCCCAACGCCATACAAAAACACTACGGCTTGCTGCTCGTGGTGGGGGCATGTCCAAGGACGACGGTGCGCGAAGCGAAGGTCTCCCAGCCGAGCTGTTGCAGCACGGTCATGCGCACACAACCAACACACGTCAATGGGTCGCTCGTTCTTTTACGCACGTGCGTAACACCACTAACAAATATTTGTTGCTCATATCAATGGACCGTTTGCCACTGTCCATTCTCTATTATCACGCAAGGTAGTCGCATTTCAGATTACATGACTTTCTCTACTCTTCTAAGAACACATATTCCACTATCTACTTCATGTTAATAAAGATAAACATTATGTTATTATTGTTACAAGGGAATATGGGAATACAGTAAATCTTAGGTGATTGAGCTCGGATTTATATGCACTATAAACTATGAATATATGCATGTATCTATGCACTAAAGACCTGCTAAATATGCTCTATAATTTAAAATAAAGTACATTATTTCAACTTTCTCACATTTATTAATCCTGAAGTAATCAAATAGTAAATTATTTAGCACCGGCACCAATTAAATTAATATTTATTAGTCTCTCTTTCATTATATTTTGGTATTAGTCGTGTTTATTGCAATAGATAATTAAATACTTTTCACCGTTTTCTGAAAGAAAGTGTTTTACGAGGCTCGGCTGATAATTTCTCGGCTTCTCAAAAAAAAAAAAAAAAAAAAAAAAACTTTATTTCTAAACATAATCATACCGGTGCTCTAATTTAATTAAACCGTCTCTGTAGTGCGATGTATCATAGTCCTCAAAATAGATGTTTACCGCGTCAATAACCTCGTTACTCTGAAATCTTCGTCCTCAAAGAAATTGTTTGATGTTCGGGAACAGGTGGTAGTCACTAGGTGCTAGATCTCGGCGAATAGGGTGGAGGTTCAAGCAATTCCAACTTTAATTCGCACTTTTTCCCATTGTAATGATTGAAGGATGGGCTGAACATTGTCGTGAGCAAATAAGATCTTTTTCTTTGTCAAATGACATCTTTTTCTTTTCACCTCATCACTCAAACGTTGCATTAAGCTTGCGTAGTAGTCACCAGTGTATCCAAGTAATCAACACAAATAAGTCCCAGAAAACAGTCGCCATTACCTTGTAAACTGACAAAATTGTCTTTGCTCTGATACACCTGATACATCTCTTATTGAAAACGAAATAAATGAAAAATTATTCTGTATCTTCAATGATTATTTAGTAATTTACATGTTATTTAGTTCTTGAAGAAAAATTATGAATTACAAAAGAAAGCAACAATATGTTGTTTGATAAACTTACCTTCATGCCAAATGCTTGCATCCTTATAGCCACTTCACGGCCAATTCTTCCTAGTCCAAGAACAGCAAGTGTTTTTCCATATAGTTCAGTTTCCTATCTCATCGACCCTCCCTGAGTGTCTGACAGGCTTGTGCAACATTCCTGTTAAACATATCAAGGATTATGTCTGCTGAAGAGTACATTAATTTTGAAATGCGCATTTACTAACATTTAATGCTGTTTGTCAATTATGTTGTCTCGTAAGCGATGAAGTGATCCTTATATGAGCAACATATGAACTTGCTGTGCTATGAAAGTCTAAATAAATGTAACAACTTAGGCTTTCACAGCCGGCATCAGTCCAATAATATGTAGAAGTTTCCGGGCTTACTGACCGTGGTCTAGTAGGAAAAACAGAAGTTCCTGACGTTTTGCTTCTACGTGTGTCGAGTGACTCTATAATCTGTTTCATATAACCTTGCCCCGCTGACATCTATCACTCCGCGTGCAACTACCTTCCCCCTCATCCTAATTAGCTAATGCTTTCGTGCCATAGGCCATAGGCGGTGCCTTCCCGTCACATTGAAACCTGCAGTAAACGTCATAATAATTGCCAGGAAGATAGATAAAATCATACAAATAAGGATACGATGGCATGCAAAAATAATGAAATTTATCATGAAACTGAGCAAGTTGAAACTGAATGAATGAGCAATGAAACTGAAACAAGTTTATAATGAAATGCCTTCGGCGTTTTCCACTGGGATTTTTTAAACCAGCACACATACCTTACAAAAGTACTTGTCTTTCAGTCTTAAAAGTCGTGTCACGCCACACTTGTCGTGTGTTCTTCATTCACTCAAGTCTCGTCAAGGTAACATATTTTGCGACTTGTATCCCGGTACAGTCTGATTGTCCTTAACGTCTTCACCACACAGAAATATCGCCCCTGGAGTTGTAAGCTTTTCTGTTGTCTCAGTTTCATGCCGCGATGTTCCTACGCATCTAGCACTCACACCTGTAAGTTCAGAGTACAGCTGTTCGACTTCTCTCACTGACAAAGACGGATTATTCTCTGAGTGCATTAAACACATGCACCACAATTCTTTTTTCGCCGCTTTGTAAAGGTTTTCCCTTGCGATGGTTCAGCGAAAAACTGGCGCTAGACTCTGCTATTATACATATAATAAGTACACGCGCAATAAACGATCAGTTAAATAATTATCTCTCGCACTCGGCATAGCACACCGTCGAATGGCGATATATGACTAATCCAGTTCAAAACAAGGTCAGTGATAAAAGTCATATAAACAAATATGCCATCACTACCGCTAAATCACGTGCTATCGTGTCATGTGCTTGAGAACAAAGGAACCTCCTCTTTACTTCGTTTAAGAATTAACATGCATTTCAAATAAATCAACTGTGTTGCGTAACATATTTCATTAAAACAGTTACGAAGATAATAAATTTGACAATTCTCTTCCAACATATAAAGACATACCACCATGTTAAATAACGAAATAATTTTTACCGCACAACAGTCTATACTACAACAGCAGCCAATCAGATGTGATAAGGTCACGTGACCGTTAAGAGATACGGGGCAAGCTTATGTGAAACAAGGATTAGTTTGCCATGAGTCCTCTGAGGATGCTAGATGCAAATACGAGCGAAACGTCAGGAACTTCAGTTTTTCCTACCAGACCACAGCCAGTAAGCCCGGAAACTTCTACATATTACTGGATCTAAATAAATGATCCACGGGTAACCTAATATCAACTTATGACCTCACACAGAATAATTTTACAATAAGCTTAGTGTTCTTCAATTAATACATTCTATAAAAGCAATAAAAATGTAAAACTTGAAAAATTATGTAACTGTCAAGATGGACTAAATTAAAATAAGAAATCTGACACTTTGACACATTTTGTAAAGTAAACTAAAACTGATAATTAAAATAATGTTTACTAACCTTACAAGACATGTAATTAAGGCACACGTCATCTCGCATGCACTAATAGAATTTCCTCCTGGAACTCCACTATACTTGTTTTGAGGAACCAAAGTTATACCAAACTCTAAAAACATTTTGAAATTGTTTAACTTTTTAAAGAGTTTGGTATAACTTTGGTTCCTCAAAACAAATATAGTATTACAAATTTACTATATTTCTCTAAAAAAGATTAAATTCCTAGTAATAAAAAATCTGGTGTTTATCAATTTCATTGTTTAGATTGTGATCGGGTTTACATTAATAGGACGTCACGTAATTTAGAAACCAGAACGAAAGAACATTTTCGTAACATTAAGTATAAACAAACTGATAAATCGGCCGTACCAGATCATTTTGGTCATTTAACCATAATATAAATCCTGAAGTTAAATTATTAAAACAATTAAATGTCCCGATAGATTTAATGGTTTGGGAAAAGATATTTATTTTAAAAAACAAACATCGCGTAATGAATTTTGAAATACCAGCAGTTGATTCTTTGTAAGTTTGTTTCGTTTTCAGATTTTGGTAATACTGAGAAAAACATAATAACATAGTAACTTCCTTAACGACGAATTTGTTTTCTCCTGTGGTTTTCTTTGACTGAAGATGCGGACAAGAGTTCGTAAAATCGATTTCAATTAGAAAGAAGAATTAACACCTTTTTCTTAAGATAGGTGAAGTTTTTTGTTACAAATTGTTATATTTGTATAATATTCATTGCGTCAGTATAGCTAGCTTCATTTTCTACGTAACCCTTTGTTGTACTTGAAACCGTGGTTAGAATCAGTACAAAACCTTGTAAAACATGGATTAAGGGAATACCCCAAATCGACTGGTCTTTATATTCGTAAAACACATTTTCCTCATCCTCATCCTCATCAGAGACAGGTATAAGGAAAGTAATTCCCATTAATTTATGCATGTGGTCATTTCAGGAAAAGTCTACGTAAAATAGGAAACTATCAAGGATGAACCAATCTTTAGACGTGCAAACAGATGAGGAAAGTGCGTCAAATATCCTGTTTGATTGTGTTTCCCCTGCAAGAAAGAAACTTACTCATTCTGTAACAAGGGAATGCAGACATTTGAACCAAAATATAGGGAACATATTTTGGGAAAGTGATCCTTTCCATCGGAATTGCACAATATGCCCTTTAGGGGGTTACGCCGAGTGGGAGGTCGATGAGACTACAACAGATTATCTAATCTTCATCCAGTTTCCAGTTTTTGATTCACTATTCTTCTCCAAATTCTTTCTCTCAAATGGTTCTTCAATTTTTTATTTTCTCTGTTAGGTACAGAGCAAGTATAGCATTCTGCCCAAAACTTCTATATGAACATTTATTGAGAAACGTCTTTTTATTAGGTAATAAACACAGGTTTAAGCTTATTCATCTTGGCAAGGAATATAAATAATACTTGCCTAAATCTTTGTGTTTAAATATAGCAGTTTGTGATATTTTCAATTACGCATATCGGAACGCGTGACAACGTCTTTCTTCCTCTTTTTCTTCTGCTAAATTCACTACATAGAATAATGGTGTAAGGGTATGTGGGCAGCCAGGCTCTCGGCCACTGTACACAGTGTTCATTTTTATTCGTTATTTCCCGCCCTCCAATTGAGCAAGAATGACGTCATAGTTGACTGGTGAGTCTATCTTGAAATCATAGTACACTCTATGGAGAAAAAGTGGTAATTTTTGCGGAACAGTAAGCAAATGATAGCGCTCTGAGTGTGGTTGAGCTAGTAACCAATACAACCAGCCTCCCCTGGATATGAACAAACAGCACTGCGTCTTCATGGTTGAATGCTACTTTTGTACCGGCATTAAAATTGGTGCGACATATAAATATAATTTAAACCGCTGCATAGAGAAGTATATGCAATGCTATCCAGCATTCAGACAAGTCCCTCAGAGCGTAATGTTGTCAGAAGTGTCCAGGTACCTTCAAATTGACATACTTTTGTTTGTAACATAAACGTCTTACGTTTTATCAGTAACGATATAATTTTTTTGTCTTTCTCACACTTAATTATGTCTTTCAAAACCAATAGGTGCATCAAACATTTCCTGGATACAGGATCAGTTACTCGCAAAAAGAGAGACACTGGACGTTATAAAGTGACTGGTCCCAATCTAGAAGCAATAAATAATGTTATGACAGAAAGGCCTCGAGCATACCTTCTCACAATACTGACAGCGTTTAAGGGGAAGAGAGAAAGAAAATATAAGAAAATGGACACATAAAACTATGTACTAGAGATATTTTCTTGTTTAGACCTGGATAAAAGCTTTGTACATATTGTAACACTAATTTATTTTTCATTCCTAGAGCATGTTCTGCTAATTTTCTGGTTTGTAATGAAGTTACATTGTGAGGAAACTGTGGGTGATAGAAAAGAATTGAGATCAAATTGAAATATTTCTATTTTATGTGACAGGTTTACAATATGCACATATGTCTACTACAACAGAGAAACAGATGTTCATTGTGAAATAAGTGTTCATTGACTTATCATTTCGTATATTCTTCATGGTATACTTTTATGGCTACACAATTAGCTTTGCAGTACATTGCATTGCAGTATACCTACTTTAAAAAAAACGGTTATCATATCTACGCACCAGACGAAATTACCCATCTCTCATATAGTATATTTACCTGCCGGTAGAGGGAGGCCTCAAAGCTGCTATCAACACCTCACATACGATCGCAAGCCACTAGAGGAATCGTATAGGTATAAACTCGCTCCATCAGTTATGCTATTGATGACATCATCAATATCATGATCATCTATTATTATTATTATTATTATTATTATTATTATTATTATTATTATTATTATTATTATTATTATTATTATTATTATTATTATTATTATTATTATTATTATTATTATTATTATTATTATTATTATTATTATTATTATTATTATTATTATTATTATTATTATTATTATTATTATTATTATTATTATTATTATTATTATTATTATTATTATTATTATTATTATTATTATTATTATTATTATTATTATTATTATTATTATTATCATCATCATCATCATCATTATCATTATTATTATTATTATTATTATTATTATTATTATTATTATTATTATTATTATTATTATTATTATTATTATTATTATTATTATTATTATTATTATCATCATCATCATCATCATCATTATCATTATCATTATCATTATTATTATTATTATTATTATTATTATTATTATTATTATTATTATTATTATTATTATTATTATTATTATTATTATTATTATTATTATTATTATTATTATTATTATTATTATTATTATTATTATTATTATTATTATTATTATTATTATTATTATTATTATTATTATTATTATTATTATTATTATTATTATTATACAAGGACTATGCTATTTAGACAATATAACATTTGACTGAAAATAAACCACTTTTAAGACTCATTGTTTCTACGTTTTAAACATTTTTTCAAGTTAAGAGTAACTTTATGAACGAATCGAGGTTTTTGTCAGTTTTTACGAGTTTATTTGGATTATTCTTATATTCGCAGAGTTAAGTTTCTAACTTCTTGAAAGTGTATTGGAATGTGGTTTCATCTATTAACACTTAGACTCATCATTTTCAGATAAATACGTGTATAAGGCAGACTTATCTAAAGGAATGTAGCTGCAACGTTTGAGGGTCGTGCCATGTTGCAATGCACTTCTCATACAGCAAAAGCTTGTGGTTGAGGTTATGTTTGTATTTCATCATACCTAAAGTAGAAACATGCATTTCCACAAAATTGAAAATAAAATAGAATTAGTGAAGTTAATCGGAAATAATCTAAGTCGTGTTGAAGTTGAAAAAAAGATGTGTTGTACAAGAATAGTACTGATGTACTGAAGTATTAGAAGCAGAGTTACAATATTTTTTACTTTAAGTGTGTCCCAGTATCTTATGCTGAAGCTTTTCTATGTAAAAGTTGACAACAGACAATCTTTTAAATTTTTAAACTTACAGAAGATGTTTGTATAGTTCGCGCAATTTACGTTGAGAGCTGGATTTACGGTGTGGTGCGGGCAGAGAGGAAGAAGCGAGAGCTAACGCTCCTTTGTTTCTGCAGTGTGGCCAACCTTGACAAACACAGTTCAGCAAAATAGCGTGTAAGATAAGCGAAGATATCACAAGTAACGTTGCATCCTCTGAAAACATTCCTTAGTTTTGTCCACGCCAGCTCAATTACATTCAGATCACAGTTATACGGAGGTAGACGAATAATAACGTGTCCCCTTTCGAGAGCCATAACATCCACAAATGTTCATACAAATATAAATCATTTTCAAGTAAATGCTGATGTACATTACCACCACACTCGTAACAAGGATAAACTGACAATTCGAGAGCACCAAACGAGCCTTTATGAAGGAAGCTTTAACTACAAAGTGATAATGTTATATAATAAACTTCCAAATTCATTTAAACAAGCTGCATCATTAAAACACTTTAAGAATAAGGTTAAGAAATTTTTTCATGCACATTGTTTTTATACGGTTAATGAATTTTTAGAACTATAACCATGTAAATGAGCACTGGGAGCATAGTACATTCACAAACCTGTAATATTCATATTATGACATTTCTTGTAGTAAATTAGTCTGTGCAAATACCACATGAAACCATAGAAAAGCTGCTTACTGTGTATATTGTATGTAATCAATTTGACTTTATGTATGTACTGTATTTATACATTTTGACGTGTCTCATAACATGTATATGTTGCCAAGGACGAACTAAAATTCTAATTCTAACATACGATTGTTGTAAACTGATTAGCTAATTAGCCTCGAAATTGATCAAAACGAAATATGGCGGACATGATAAAGCTCAGCGTATTAGCCACAAGATTGTCAATGCATAGCGCATTTCAAATTTCAAAGTTGTCATCTATGTTTACGGAGTTAAACGAAACTTACCGAATGAGGACTTGGAACCCGATCGCTCTTCTTATCGCGCGCATATAGTAATGTATTGTATGTAATTCATTATTCAGTTATATGACATTAAAAAATGAAGGTAATTTTTAAGCAATTCTTTGTTTTTAAGACACTTTAAATACATTTTAAACTATAGTAATTGTTATTTATGTTACTAGTGAATCAAGACGTATTTTATCCACGAGTGGAAAGTTTGTTGATTTCCGCGAGTGTATAAGTATTGTACTATACAATGTTTTCTCCAACTCTTATCTTAACCATTAAAGAGACTTACTACTTTTTAATTAAACTATAATAAAATAGAAAAATAATTTGTAATTTTATTTTCTTAAATATAGAGCTATATAGAGCAAGACCGTGTCACAAACATCGTTGGCTAATTCCAATCGATGTTGGCTAGTCGATTTAATTGTTGATACAGAGAGGGTTCAAAATATGTATACACAGTTTAACAGTCCATTACATGTAAACTAATTGGTGGAAACGTCTCTCTCTCTCTCCCTCTCTCTCTCTCTCTCTCTCTCTCTCTTTTGTGAAAGTGTAGTTTAAAGTCCAACTTACAGATATCACTGTAGATGTTCGAAATGGTCACCATTAACATCTATACCAGGCAATGCCGCTGAACTGCAGCACGAACCACCGACTGCAATGTGTTCAGTTGGATATCAGCACACGAATGTACGATACATTCTCGTAGGTCATCCACTATTCGTGGCTTTTGTCCATAAACGATACGGTTTAGTATTCCCTATAGGAAAAATCCAGAAGCGTTAAGTTTGAGGAACGTGGTGGATACTCTAGAGCACCTCTTCGCCCATCCATCGTCAGGTAGATTTTCGGTGAGATACTCGCTGACACGATTATGATAGTGGGCTGGTGCACCATCTTGTTGAACGTAAAACCGTATCTTATCTGCTTATCTGGCGACTGTCATCAGACACCGCTTGTGTGGTGATTGCTATTACACTGCCAAAAATGAGATGTTTCCGCCAATTAGTTTGCAAGTTGTAACGGGATTATATTTTCGTTCATCTTCAACTAATAAGAAGCAAGCCAACTTTTTGTAAGATCCAAATCGAGTTTTAATCTACTGAGAGTCGTGAGATCTTTTCTCAGGTGTGGATGCGGATTTTTGGTGAAAATAAAATTTAGATGAGTCCAATTTTGTAATATATTATTTAATTATATAATATGAACTATGATTCACTCTTATCTATTATAAATATTGAATAACACTTTTGAATCTTATTAATTTTCCTTTACAATTACAATCCTCGTAACATCTTTCCTCCTTCTCCAGCAAGACACAAGATTCTCACTTTTTTAGATTATTGATTTTCTTGTCCCCATAGCAATTCCCACCTTATTTTGTGATTGGCCGATTCACTGACACGTCATCACACTACGTCACACCACGTCACACCACTACTACTTCGGCCAATCACACAACTACATACATTTTTATATATATTTACAATTCCCACCAACACAAAAATACTGTTACAAATGCCCCTCTTCGAAATATATGGAAAATAACCAAATAAAGGAATTAACAATCTGTTTCCATATATTTCGAAGAACAGCCCCAATTAACAATTTCGTTTACACCAATATTACACAACACCAATACAACATACATAAAATATAATAATATACCTACATTGGATAAAATATAATAAATGAACATTTAACAACAATTTCACATTATTACACAAACATAAAACACAACAATAAATTAACATTAATTAAAATACAACAATATATTGATGTTTAACAATGTTTTTTTTATTATTATTATTTAACACACACATAGTATATATTCAATATTGTTTCAATTACTGTCAATGCTTTTGAAAGGTTTCATTAATGTCTTATGATATCTTCCCACAATCTTATTATTCGAATCTTGCAATTCATAAGTGTGATCTCCAAATTTGGTTACTACTCTATACGGACCTTTATAAATTAAGTTCATTCTCCAATACACTTTTCGTCTAGCATCTGAGATGTTAAATGTCTTCACTAAAACCATATCATTTATTTCAGGATCCCATTTGGCCTTTCTTCTTTGTACTTTCTTTAATCTTTTTTCAGATTTTTCTAGTATTCTTTTAAATGCTTCAGCGCATTTCTCTTCATCATTTAGCACATTTGTTTTCTCCTCAAAAGTCGTTGGTACATTTAATATAAGAGGTTCAGGAGGTTTTCCAGTCATTAGCTCTATTGGAGCGAATCTTGTAGTAGCGTTTGGGGTGTTATTTATTATCTTTTCTATGACAGTACAATATTTATACCAACACCGGTGATTCGAATGACACAGTATTCGAAAATAAAAAGTTAAGTCTCGCATCACTCTCTCACAAGGATTTCCTTGTGGATAATAAACCGAAGAATTATAAATTTTGATATTGTTTTTCTTCATCTCGGATGTAAACAATTTACTTCGATGAACTGTGGCGTTGTCTGAAAGTATGGCTTTTATTTGCCCATATTCTGGTATCCACCCCTTTAAAATTTTATTGACACATGTTTTACTCTTAATATTTTGAACGGGGTAAATTTTCACAAATTTAGTAAAAATGTCGAACATCACAAAAATGTATTTACAATTATATTGACTAGCCGGCATCTCCCCGTGTGCATCGATCGCAACTAATTCATTCTTTTTATCTCTGATGATGGTCTGAGGTTCAAAATCATATTTGGTATTTATAGGTTTAGCTCTTTGGCACAGTTCACACGTTGAAATTAATTTCCGTACTTTCCTATCAATGTGCTTTATATATAGCTGTTCTTTGATGGTCATGGAAGTTTTCTCGCATCCAGAATGTGCTAGGTGGTGATGAAATGAAGTAATTACACTTTCTTCTAAACTACTGGGAACTATAACCTTCCATTTTTTTATCACATCTCCATGTAACTTATAAAGTACACCATTCTTCTTGGCTATGGTGCAATTCGCAGCATCTTCAACTGCTGGAGCCTGTCGCAACAATGCAGATAATCTTGAATCATTTTGTTGAATTTCCGAGATATTTTTAAATTTTGAAGTAAGATTTCTATCGCATGTAAAATTTAACTCGAAAAGTTTTATCTCATGTTGAGATTGTGACAATGTCTCTGGAATTTCTCCATGCATTTTCTGTCTCGACAACAGATCACTAAATATATTATTCTTTCCTGAGATGTGCCGAATCTCAATATCATAGGAAGTAATTTCATGTATGTAACGAGATATTTTAGAGCTAGTTAGTTTACATTTTTTTATAAATGATAGACTAATATGGTCAGTATATACAATGACTTTAGTATTGTACACATATTGCCGAAATTTTTGCAAAGCAAAATATATAGCTCCTATTTCTAACTCCGTAATACAAGTGTTAGATTCATTTTGGTTCAAAACTCTTGAAGCAGTGGCAATTACATGATTATTCCCATCCAAATCAGTTTGAGTTAATACTGCTGCATAAGCATGGATACTAGCATCTGAATAGATGTTAAAGGGTTGGTTTCTAATAGGTCTTTCCAAAAGAATAGCGTTTTTAAATAACTCTTTAATGTTTTGAAAAGACTGTTGGTGTTTTTCTGTCCACTTCCAGACTGAATTCTTCTTCAAAAGTTCTCTCAAAGGACTAAGCTCCTTGGCATAATTTACCACAAACTTACTTATTCGCTGATTATTTCCTCGATAAAATCTTACACGGTTTATGTGATCATTTCTTCCAATTCTCGTCGACTGATTGTTATGATAATTCCTTTGCACAATATTTTGAACTCCCTTTCCTGTTCCGGGAATTACAGATTCATAAGTTCGTCTAGGATCATAACCTCTTCCTTCAAATCTTTGATTTCTCACGGGTGCCCCGCCCCAATTTAAACTCGTCCTATTATTCCTATTATTTGTAGGTTGTGATTCCTGTCGATTTCTTCCTCGCTCAATATGGACGTTATTATAGTTACCATCACAGGATGTAGTATCATTAATGAGGTTATGTGCTTCAAATTCGGATAATAATTCAATCATATCAGAGAAATCGATAGGCTTAGCCACAATTAAATGATTTCTGATATGTGGTGGATAATGACGTATTAGCATGTTGACAATTTCTGTCTCAGAAATTTCGGGATTGATCAACTTACTTTTGTTTGCTAATTTTAAGAAATATTCAGTCATAGAAATCCCTTTTTTAAACTCAAACCTACCCGTTGCTAACTCAACTTTTATTCTTCTTTGTCTCTCAGGTCCCCAAAATCTATTTATAAACAGATTTCTGAAAGTACTGTATGTTTCATGTGAAGCCAAAGTTAACCTTAACCACTCAAGAGCATTTTTCTTCAAACAGCGTTTTACTATTACCATCCGAAATTCATTGGGAATTCTCTTAATACGGAAATATTCTTCCAATTCCCTAAGAAAGACTTTTGGATTATCACCTGATTCCTCATCAAAACTTGGTGGACTAATATCATTTAGTGAATAATGTACACATTCATTTTGACCTAGACTGTGGAGTTGTGTGTGTGAGGACATGTTCTGTGTGTTTCTGTGATAATTAATATCATTATCTGGACTCACAAAATCACTACATTCACTTACTACATCACTAGACTTCTGTTGATTGCTTAATTCACCTGGTAAGTCACAATCGTTTATATTTGTAATTCTAGACATTTCTTTCCCGTTATTTACTTTTCTAGCCTGTAATGCAATTACAACTTGTGTCAATTTTGCTAAGTTATCCTTTTCTTTTTCAAAATGTTCTTTTACCTCTTTAATTTGCAAAATTACTTCTTCTTTTGCTTTACTTATCTCATCAATTTGTAACTTTATTTCCTCTTGGTGTATCTTACTTTCATCATGTTGTAATTGCATTTCAGAACAAATTACATTGATTCTTTGTTCTACTTTATCTCCTACTTCTTCTCTTTGTTTTTGTGTTATTTCTGCCTGTTGTATCCTAAATGTTTCTAATTCTTTGTTTAATTCCATTCTTATTTCTTGTTTCACAATGTCCTGACCTAACCTAGTTTCCTGAATTATCTCTCTCAACTCATTGACTTCCTTTCTATTCCCATCCTTATTAATCTCTATAATCTGCATTAGCCTTTCCATACTATCCCTACACTCTTTTCTCCCTTCTCTAATCTCCTGTGAAATTTCAGATTTTAATTCCTGTTTTAGCTTCTGTAATAAATTAATTTCTAAGTTACTCACATTTTGTGCTAGTTCCTGTCTTACTCCTACATCTAAATCATTCATTTTCTTAGTTAAATCATTTACATTTTGTTCTATTTTAGAATCTAAATTACTCATTTCAGATTTAACATCTCCTATTTTAGAATCCAAATTACTCATTTCTGATTTTAAATCATTTGCATTTTGTTCTATTTTAGAATTTAAATTACTCATTTCTGATTTTACATCTTTCATTCTAGAATCTAAATTACTCATTTCTGATTTTAAATCATTTGCATTTTGTTCTATTTTAGAATCTAAATTACTCATTTCTGATTTTAAATCATTTGCATTTTGTTCTATTTTAGAATCTAAATTACTCATTTCTGATTTTAAATCATTTGCATTTTGTTCTATTTTAGAATCTAAATTACTTAACATTCTCGTTATTCTTTCCAACATTGACTCATTATCTATGCTTAATCCTGCATTCTCCCTATTCATTCCTACACTATCAGTAACTTCTCCTTCCACTGTTATTTCTTTTCTACTCGCCATCTTTTTAACTATTTTCTGATTTCTTAACAACATAAATCTACTACTACTACTATTTTTTTTTCACTCACTTAAACCAGTTCTCGTTTTCTTCTTTCTTCTCTCTTCTTTCTTCTTTCCTTTTAAATTCCCGCGGAGCTGCACGATGCTTTAATCTCCTCTTCTTTATCCTATTCGAGCCCCACACGTTGCTGCGCCATTTGTAACGGGATTATATTTTCGTTCATCTTCAACTAATAAGAAGCAAGCCAACTTTTTGTAAGATCCAAATCGAGTTTTAATCTACTGAGAGTCGTGAGATCTTTTCTCAGGTGTGGATGCGGATTTTTGGTGAAAATAAAATTTAGATGAGTCCAATTTTGTAATATATTATTTAATTATATAATATGAACTATGATTCACTCTTATCTATTATAAATATTGAATAACACTTTTGAATCTTATTAATTTTCCTTTACAATTACAATCCTCGTAACATCTTTCCTCCTTCTCCAGCAAGACACAAGATTCTCACTTTTTTAGATTATTGATTTTCTTGTCCCCATAGCAATTCCCACCTTATTTTGTGATTGGCCGATTCACTGACACGTCATCACACTACATCACACCACGTCACACCACTACTACTTCGGCCAATCACACAACTACATACATTTTTATATATATTTACAATTCCCACGAACACAAAAATACTGTTACAAAGTTACGGACTGTTAAACAGCGTATACATTTTTCGGACCACTCTGTAGTTGAATAACAACTTAGGGTAATTGATTTACTGATTGATTCACACTAATTAATAAAACAGTAAAAGGAATGCCCGCCTCGGTAGCGTAGATGATACCGTGACTGCCTCACGTTCACAAGGTCCATAGATCCAATCTAGGTCAAGGTGAGTTACCTGTGTAAGGTTTCTTCCGGGGTTTGCCCTTATTTGCCCTTATCTGAAAGATCAATGTCGGGTAGCTCTAAGCTCTCTGAACCCCGGGCTCATTTGAGCATCATTTCACCAATTTCATTCATTGTTCGATAAGACTTAACGTTGGAGGACGTAAATTAAAAAGAAAGTAATGTTTAATAGAACTTTATTGGAAAAATAGGAGGTATCTATACCAAGAATAAATATTATACGAGGCCTGTTCAATTAAGAATGATCACATTTTTTTTTTTTTTTTTTTTTTGACAACGTACTTTTACTCATCCTCATAATTTTGATGGTCCTTCTCAAAATAGTCTCCCCTGAATGCGATGCACTTGTCCCAGCGTTTCTGCCAGTCTTCAAAGACATATTGGAAACCACTTTTTGAGAGATCCTTCAAAATCGCCTCCGCAGCCTTCACCACTGCTTCTGATGATGGATAATGCCTCCCACGAAGGCGTTTCTTCAAGTTAGGGAATAGAAAAAAGTCACATTAGGCTAAATCCGGACTATACGGAGGGTGAGGGATGCACTTTACGTTCAGTTTTGCAACATATTCAGCAACAACATTGGCAATATGCGGCCGCGCATTATCGTGGTGCAGCTTCCAGCCTGCTTCATGGAAATGTGGTCTTTTGCGCCTGATATGGACTTGCAATGATTTCAGAACATCCTTGTAGTACTGTCCAGTTACTGATGTGTGTGCAGGTACAACATGCTGATAAACCATTCCATGAATATCAAAGAATGAGATGACCGTAACTTTCCCAGCTGAAGCAACCGGCTTTGCTTTTTAGGGGTTGGTGATGAAGGAGATTTCCACACTGAGCTTTGCTGTTTGCTGTCAGGATCAAAATGATGTAGCAAGTTTCATCAGCAGTGATTACGTTTGTAAGAAACTCCGGATCTTCCTCTAACGTCAACTTTAACTGAATGCAGACCTGCATTCTAATGTCCTTTTGTTCGGGAATCAACAGTCTTGGAACCCATCACGCACAAACACGTCTCATGTGTAATGTATCTGTCACCAACGTGTGGGTGGCACCCAATGAAATGTTCAGTATTTCAGAAAGTGATCTTAAGGTAATTCGTCGATACTCTCTCACAATGGCAGCAGCAATGTTTGTTTTCTTCCGTAAGAGAAGTAACTGGAGCACCGGGTCTACCTTCCTTTGATATTGATTGTCTCCTCTCTTTAAACATTATAAATCACCTTCGAGCTGTCCTGTAGGGAAGAACAGACTCTCCATAGGCCTCCTGTAACATTGTATAGGCCTCAACTAAAGATTTGTTGAGACGAAAGCAGAATTTCAAAGCCGCATATTGTTCCTCACGTGTTACCTCCATTGCAGCGGTAGGCGATACTGAACATGTCGGAACTTGCCTGGTTCTCACAGGCGGGAACCAGGAGTACCAACCATGACACTACTACGGCGTGTTTGTTTCACATTAAGCTAACAGAATATAATAAGTTTGAATTTTAGTGTGAAAAATTATGAAAGTAAAAAATTATGATAATTCTTTATTGAACAGCCCTCGTGCTTGAAATGAAGGCCTAGTGGTGGTATTTTATTCATATAATGGTTAAAGTGAAATTTTATTCATCCTTATTATTAAAGTGTTACGTTATTATGTTAATGTCTATTATTAAAGTACAACTTGACAAGTAAGTGTTGTATAAAAGTAATTTTTTAAAAATATTGTTTAGGTCTTAAAATTCCAAACGCTAGCAACAATACAAACGAACAATTGAAACAAACATGAAGGTGTTTGTTGGAGCAATGGAAATTTAGTTAGTGAAGGTGGTTTGACTTGTGTACTAAGTAACTGAACAAAGGAAGTGACAACCCTTTCGTTCGCCTTGCTACTTTCTTCAACGACAGCGAACACCTTATTGATCCGCGATATACGCTTCGCTCAGCTGGTTGGTTCATGGACTAACTCACTGCTGACTCTGCTTTCTTTCTTCAACCATAAGCTCGCTGCTGCCAACGTCATTCACGTTAAATTGGCGGCATTAGAGGGCTCCACATTTGAGCCTTATCGCAGTGGCCTGTGGTAACAATATAACTATCTTTATAAAATGTCACGCTCAAGTTTTGATTTCTGTTTCAAAATTGCTTCCAGTAAGTGCTATTCCGAAAACATATGCTGCTCTGTCTTTAGAAATGAAATTTGTGACACAAATATTCCATTTGAAACATCTGTTCACATCTGTTCACATCATGACTGCCATTATTATTATTATTTCTAAATAAAACATAAATTAACTTCATTTTTCTCCCTAACCTATAACGACCAGTAGCCTGGATTACCCACAAGGAAATAATAAACAAGAAATATCTTGCTTTCGCAGAACGAGATTACATCGATAGTTCAATAAATATCGACCATGAACAAACACATAATGCCATCTGTTGGTGCTACAGAAAACTATTCTCAAAAGTGTTTTCTGCATTCCAATTCACGTGCGCTTTTTCAACATTGTATGGTTAAATTTATCATAAGGGTGGCTTTAAGGAAAATTATATACTAGCACTTAAAGGAGAAGAAATACTTCATTTACTTCCATGGAACACACGAATTTGGTATATCATCACATATGTCCGAGAAATAATTACCGCCCAATATCTATCTTACCTGCCATCTCAAAAATCCTTGAACAATTAATCTACAAAAGATTCATGGGCTTTTTAAATAAACCCAGTCTTATACCTAAACACCAAGATAGTTTTGTAAAAACCATAGCAGTCATTGAATGCATTCAAGAAATTATAAAAAACAGCAATGCAGGTAGATATACAACAGCAATCTTATTAGATCTTACTAAAGCTTTCGACTGTGTTGATAAAAGTATACTAATGAACAAACTGCAGCTTTTGGGAATTAGAGGTCTAGGATACAAATTAATAGAATCCTATACCTATGACAAATAGGAAACAAATGTAGTTTTGAATTCCATTAATGGCGATGTTATATCAACTACAACGGAACTGACATATGGGGTCCCACAGGGATCAATCCTTGGTCCTCTTTTATTTATTTTATATATACACGATATAGCTGAATATGTACATAACAATACAAAATTAATACAATATGCAGACGACACCACTGTCATAGCCAGCAATAAATCAAGCAAAATGCTAGAAGAAACCCTATATATATAACAACTACAAAACTATTGCAGTACTTTTCTACATTAAACTTAAGCATAAATGCATCAAAATGTGAACTCATAACATTTGGCTCGAAGACACTGAATGCGCCTATACAATTAAAGATTGACAACAACTTGATAAATAGTGTTGACAATGTACAACTACTTGGGGTCACACTGGACAAAAAATTATCTTTTACACCCCATGTTGACCAATTAGCATTAAAACTAAGTAAAAATTTATTTCTTTTAAAGTGTCTAAAGAACTATGTCACAGAAGCAACTATTAGAATGATTTATTTCTCCCTCATTCAGTCACACATCTCATATGGTCTGGAGATCTGGGGCAATACTTCGAAATTAAATTTACACAAAATTTTTACTTTACAGAAAAGAGCAATTAGATATATATCTAATTTAAAAACTAAAGAATCCTGTAGGGAAGCCTTTCATCAGCAAAAAATAATGACGCTGACAAGCCTGTACATCTACAAAACAATTTTATATATGATAAAATACATCCCATTGCAAACAAATTCGGATATTCTTAACCACAACACAAGAAACAAGAATAATTTCGCTACTATGATGTATAGACTCCACCTGTGTGACAAGTTGCCTAGTTACATGGGAGCCAAGCTATATAACAAACTCCCAGCAGAAGTTAAAGTGTCTAGTAACTTAACAAAATTCAAATTTTTCTTGAAATCATATTTAATTAATAATGTTTTTTACTCACTTGATGAATTTCTAAACTAAGACTACAACTTCAGAATTTATTGTTTGAGTGCTAGTTTCTTATTTTACAATACTTATGACTAAAACCTAGACATTGTATTAGGTGTACAAGACATTATACATTTAGAATAACATCACCTAAGTTTTAGTTTCTTCTAATACCTGTATATATATATATATATATATATATATATATATATATATATATATATATATATCAAAATAACCAGCAACTTTAATTGTATATAATTGACGACTTGCCTGTTTTCAACAATGCTTGTAAAACATAAGGTGATAATAAAGTATTAATTATTACTATTATTATTATTGTTAGTGTGTATGGATTTATTAAAGCAAGTTAGTATTCTATTTATATCACACAACCTGTATAGCTGTGTTCTTAAACTGTATAAATTCATATGACGTGGTTCTTTTGTGTATTTAACACTATACTGAACTGAAAATAAATAAATAAAAAAATAAAAAAAGGTATAAGAATTTTGCAATTTAATATACGTTTCGTAAATTCCCATGTTTAGACACTTCTTGTGTGAATCAGGAAACACCGAAAATCATCACTTTGTCAAATTATGTGTTTGCTTCTTTGTAATTTTACGTCCTCCAACGTTAAATCATATCGGACGGTGAATGAAATGGGTGAAGTGATGCTCAAATGTTTCCAGGGTCCATGGAGCTTAGAGCTATCTGACATTCGTCTTTAAGGATAAGGGAAAACCTGGAAAAAACCTTATTGAGGTAACTCACCCTAAGCGAGATTCGAACTCGGGACCTCTTGAACGTCAGGCAGACATGCGACCATCTACGCTACCAATGCGGGCTCAAAAGTTTTATTTCTATTCTTTTAACTTTTTCCACTAATAGAGGAACTACCTATGTCATTCCACCCAAAAGTTGATACTGGGATTTCACTGAAATCTACTGACATGCCCCATGTTAATTTCTTGCATTTTAAGAAAATTCCAGAAGATCTGTATGAAAACTATATCGTATGAAAATCAACGAGTTGTCAAAAATAATTCCCCAAAACCTTAATGTTCAAAACAAAGAACATATTTATACTGAGTTTTTAACCTACATCATATAAACATAGGTATTTAGAATATAAAAACTCAAAAAGATGCACCCGCCTCAGTAGCGTAGTAGCATATCTGCCTCACGTTCAAGAGGTTCCGAGTTCGAACCTCGGTTAGGGTGAGTTACCTGGATAAGGTGTTTTCCGGGGTTTTCCCTTATCCTGATAAACGGATGTCGGGTAACTCTAAGATCTATGGACCCTGGACTCATTTGAGAATCATTTCACCCATTTCATTCATCGTCCGATATGACTAGGCAGCGGATTTATGGGCACTAAAAATGGGCAAAATAGGCACTTAAATTGGTACTAAAATTTGGTAAATAAACACTTAGAAATGCACAATTTTGGGTAAAATGGCTTTTAAAATGCACTATAACAAAATGCCAATCATCGCAACATATACGGCAACAAATTCCCTAAACACATACTATTTTGCGGTTCCCTGGGCGAAATAGTTCTACATTTATTACAAATTTCATAAATGGCTCTACAGCAAGTTAAAATAACAGATATTGTATAATTAAAATACATATAAATAACTGCTATTATAATCCAATTAGAAGTTGGAAATAATACCTTGGAACATTCACTTTCTTTGAGAGATGAAATTTCAGTAACGTTGTCTTCAGAGACTCGCGGTATCTTAAAATCCCCTTTGAGAAACTTAGTAACATATTAATGAAAAACCCTGGTTACGAAACGCTGTGTAAAGTTTATAGAAAGCTTTCTGGTACAAAAACGTATATCGAAGGGGAATTCACACTAGAATAACTGTGGTGCTTTTCACATGTTCCAGTAAAGTTATGCGACACTGAGAGATTCTTTTTACTGTATAAAAAAAATTCTTCACTGAGAAATGCAGGATCTTCACACTAGAAAATTCGACCTTCCTCGTTTACTATAACAAACTTACTAAGTAAGAATTCCATGAAACAATATATTTATGACTAAATTTTAAATTTTTATTTGCTTATTTTTGGTGTCTATTTGTTTCATTTTTCGTGCCTATATGCTTACTCATTTCACCATTTGATTGTGCTTATAAATCTGGGCTTTAGTCATGATATTCATTTGTCTTCCGTAACATTAGTGTTGACAACATGACTTTTAGAAAACCACAACATGCTACATAAGGGAGGCTGTGGAAATAATAAAACGATGAAAATAACATAACAAAAATTTAATTAATTAATAGATTACAACAGAAACGAAATGTTGACTCGTCATTTTCTATAAGTACGAGGAATGTTTTTTAAGTCAGTGCCGTTTTGGAATTAAAAAAAGACGTGCATAGATATCGCAATAATTTTATTTTTACATGAAAGCCTGTACCTTAATCTACTTTTCTACATAACTTCCGTGAATATTGAGGCACTTGTCAAAACATGGCACCAGGTTTTGAATACCCGCCTGACGTGTTAACCACTGTATCACAACTGTTTGACTTCGTTATCGTCTTGAAGACGCTGACTGCCCAGATGTTTCTTCAAGTGCAGGAACAAATGGTAGTCGCTAGGCGCCAGATCAGGGCTGTATGGAGGATGATCTAGAGTTTCCCGTTGAAAAGATTTGATGAGATCTTTGGTCCGATTAACAAAATGTGGATGGGCATTGTCATGCAGCGAAACGATACCCTTACTCAACTTGCCACGTCTTTTGCTCTGGATTGCACGGCGCAGATTGTTCAATGTCTCACAAGACGCTGCATTGATTGCCTTATTACGAGACCGAAATTCCACTGGCAATACTCCTTTTCTGTCCCAAAAAACTGTGCACATGATTATCCGGGCAGAAATTGTTTGCTTAAACTTCACTTTTGTGGGTGATGATGAATTTCGCCAATCCATGGATTGTTTCGATTCTGGTGTGACGTAGGCCACCCATGTTTCGTCACCAGTAACAATTTGGTCTAAAAAATCTTCACCTTCACTGTGGTACCGTTCAAGGTACCTGCCTAAACGTTGGGATTTGTGCAAATCCGTCAACATTTTCGGAACCCAACGTGAACACAATTTCCGATACTTCAAGTTCTCGGTCACAATGCGATACAAAACACTACGAGATTATTGAGGAAAATAGTCGCACAATGATGAAATTGTAAAGCGTCTGTTTTTTCTCACCATTTCGTCCACTTTCTGCATCAAATCTTCAGTAACGACCGAAGGACGCCCACTCCGTTCTTCATCATGCACATTTGTGCGGCCATCTTTAAATGCTCTCACACATTACCTTACCATTCCATCACTCATAATGTTTTGTCCGTAAAGTTCACAGATCTCACGATGAATATCGATCGGTTTTACGCTTTTAGCACTAAGAAATCGTATAACAGCTCGTACTTCACAATCGGCGGGACTCACGATTGTCGGAGGCAGCTTAAACACTCAGTAACCAACGTATACAATGAAGAATCAGACTGTAATGGCGCCAGTGCGTAGACAAGAGTTGTAGGTAACCAGCGCGCATGCGCGGAACGCCAACCGTAGCGCTGCGGCGGCGGAATCGCAAAACGGTACTGACTTAAAAGACATGCCTCGTATTATTTAACTCATGGCCTTCTTGAATGAGGCGATTGTCACAACAAACCAAAGTTGGCATTACTGACGTGTTAAAAACTTTTGAGCACGGAGCGAAAGTATTTCCTGTTTTTAACACAGCCAAATTTTACTATCAACTGCCAAGAGAAAAAAAAAAATAGGTTTAGTGATGTTACAAAATAATAAAACTTTGCACTAGAAGACAGAATTTAGAGAACACAATTTTTCTAAACAAAAAATTTTAATAATTAAAAAACAGAATATTGGATTACAGAAATGAAATTTGGCAGAGTAGTATCTTTTTGCACTCCTAAGATATGCGTCAAAATTGTGTAAAACCTAAACTTCACCCATCTGCTCCTTAAAGTAATGATATATAAATCTTAATTTTTACAACGTATACTCCAAATACAGTAGAGCAGACCGTTACGTAACTTTTGATGTGGTCAAGTTTGGTTCTATATACATACACGCTTCTTGAGTGAGTACAAAAGACGTCATTGATAGGTGTGACGTTGTAGCCCTGGATTTCAGGAGCCCGACAGAAATAGCTCGGGTACAGGGCCTTTCCTGGGGAGGATACCAGGACTCGTGCATGTCGTGCAAAAACAGGTTTGGGTTTTCATTTCCACACTTTACCACAAACACCACAACATAAACATGGCATTACTGTTTTGACGAGGTCACTGCACGCAATGCAGCATTCCTAATTGACATTTTACGAAACGTAAGCCGCACATTTAAGATTCAGGAAGGACAACACAGAGTATGGCTTTTATACTCATAACAATATTAGGTCAAAGTTCTCCAGCTCTAACTAGAACGTTTATTTTCCTAAAAACAGTGTAAACATTAAAGTAAAAATAAATAACGTAAATACATGGCATTTGTAACAATAACAAAAGCAACCTTTCTTGCAAAGTGCAACAGGTGTTAACAAAAGCTATTACGGCGCACTTACTGAAATTTCAAGAGTCACTTTTATATTCGTTCACATTCAAGATACTACTTGTTTAACTCAAGTAGGGTATAATTTACGTGTGGAAGCCTTTCTGGCGACGAATATGCTCAAGTTGTTCTTGAGAAGCAAGCCATGTGAAAAGACGATTAGAAATCGACGTTTCGGGAGTGTGCATCTCTCCCATTCTCAGAATATTTATAAAATTTTATAACCACAAATGATACACTGGATATAACACAAATATAAACAAAGACAAAACACTATCAAAATTCGCATTACTCAACAAAAGACTGTTTTCAGTAATTTAAATACCAGGTCAGGAGATGGCGGGAGTATAGAAAATTAATTGGGTCAAAGAAACCTAGCTACGTAACTTGATTATCAAGCTGTATTGATCTTTGCTTCTTAAGTCGACGGATTTCCATTTCTAAGGCCGGTTTCCAAGAGGAGCTGAACTGAAATCCAGCATCACGATTAAGCGTGCTCTTTTCGGAGGAAATGGCCAAAGCATCGTTAATTCTCCGCTCCCAGTAACTGTTGCATTTTGCCAAGATGGTCGTCTCCCGAAAGTTGGCTCTATGGTCGTTATCAAAACAATGCTCTGCCAGTCCAGACTTCTCAGGTTAAACGAATGCATTAAACGAATGCTCCGTTCATGTTCGATTATTTTGATAGCGATGCTCCTTCCGGTTTGTCCTATATACGGTGTCCCACATTCAGAGGGAAATGGTACACTCCCGGAACTTGGAAGTCCAGTTTGTCCTTCACCGGTCTCAACAGATGTTTAATCTTCGGATGTGGCTTGTGGATGGTCCTGATGTTGTATTTGGCGAGAATTCTGCTGATTCTGCTGGATAGATTGCCGGTAAACGGGATGTAGGCTGTAGCGGTAGGCTTATCTGACGCTTGCTGTATTACAGGTTTCCCTTTACTAGCTTTGGTGATCGAGGCTTCAACGTCATATTCGGAGTAGCCGTTTTGACGGAAAGTGAGTCTCAGGTGCTGTAATTCCTGTTTTAAGTGGCTGGGATCAGAGATAGACAAAGCTCTGTGGGCCAGTGTATTGAGAACTCCCAGTTGTTGAGACTTATGATGAAAACTATGAGCGTTCAGATAGAGATCGGTGTGTGTAGGCTTGCGATATACAGCATGTCCCAGTGTACAGTTGCTGTTTTTTGAAACAAGAATGTCCAGAAATGGAAGAGTTCTAATTAATTTTCTATTCTCGCGCCATCTCCTGACCGAGCATTTAATTTACTGAAAACAGTCTTTTGTTCAGTAATTCAAATTTTGATAGTGTTTTGTCTTTGTTTATATTTGTGTTATAACATTTAATGAATATCCTGTTGATGGGAGAGATGCACACTCATGAAATGTCGATTTCTAATGTGAAAACATTCAAGACGTGAAGAAAATATTATTGTCAATCATCGAATCACCGTTAGATAAGTTGCCGAGCAGCTAAACATATCATTTGCTCGTGACCAATGATTTGAGCATAAAACGGGTCGCTGCAAAATTCGTAACAAAGTTGCTCAATTTCAAAGAAAACACCATCGCATCAACTTGCTAAGGAGCTGTTGAACTTTATCCGCGACGACCCAAGTTTGCTTTAGAGGGTCATAACTGATGACGAATCATGAGTTTATGGTTATGACGTGGAAACTAAAGCTCAATTATCCCAATGGATGCTGCCACACGAGTCAAGATTGTAAAAAAGCGCGCAAAGTTCGGTCGAAATTGAAGGTTTTGATTACAGTTTTCTTCAAATGCAGAGGCGTGGTGCATCATGAGTTCTTGCCACAGGGTAGAAAGATCAATAAAGAATATTACCTGCAAGTTATGCGAAATTTGCGCGAAGCAATCCACCAGAAAGGCCCGGTTTTTGGAAGAACAAAAATTGACTTTTACACCATGATAACGCCCCTGCTCACACATCGTTGATTGTGCGGGAATTTTTGGTCAAAACCATTCACTTATGATGCTGCAGCCCCATACTCCCCAGATCTGGCCCCCTGTGACTTCTTTATTCCCAAAACTGAAGTGGCGCATGAAAGGACGACGCTACGCCACGACTGTAGAGATAAAGACGGCATCGAAGGTGGAGCTGAACAAGATCACAATAAATACGAGGCGTCTCCAATTTTATTTAATATACAAAACAAGTTTATTGTCAATAAATGTTACATTGGTGGAAAGGCGGAATTTAGAGCTATTTTTCAACTTAATCACCATTGCGATCGACGCACTTTTGCATGCGCTGTGGCAGTTTTTGTATACCCCTGCACTCTCCCGCCAAGTTGCGCAGGTAGCGCTCAACCTCGTTTTTCAAATCATCGTCGGTCTGGAAATGTGTTCCACCCAGGTGTGACTTCAACTCAGGAAACAGATGATAATCACTAGGTGCTAAGTCTGGACTGTAGGGGGGATGGGTGAGGATGTCCCATCCGAACCGGGCCTGTCCGAACCGGCCAACGCACACACCTTGCAATAATGCAAATGCTCTGTCAAAATCTGTCAATCGTAGTCTTACTGACTTCAGGGATAAGTTCGCACAGCTCGCGAACTGTCACATGCCGATCTTTAAGCATTTCTTGCTCCACTTTTGCAATAGTTTCGGCTGAAACCGAAGGCCGACCAGAACGCTGTTCGTTAATGTGTCTGTACTCCGTTTTTGAACTCTCTGACCCACTTTCGCACGTTTTTCACGTCCATACACTATGGCCCATAGACTTCACATAACTGACGATGAATTTCAGTGGGGGTACCGCCCTTGACACTCAAAAAACGGATCACTACACAAAACTTACTCTTGGCGGCGGAAGTGATAGGAAGCTCCATCGAAACGGCTGCCCAGCCAAGACTAATGGTTGCAAAGGGTTCGTTGTGGTGGGGATTTGAAGGGGTGAAACCAAGCTATACGCCAGTGTTGCCGGATTTCGCGTAATAGCGTTCCTCACGGCTACAGCGCCTTGGAGACCTTATTTTAATGACACGCCTCGTAACAATTTTTTTAAAGTGCTTCGAGAATTGGAAAGAACGTTGGCACAAGTGTATAATATCTGGTAGAGATTACTTGAAAGGGACAAAATAGATATGCATGAAGAAATAAATAAATACTTTTGAAAAAGAAAACCCACAAAATTCGCTATACTTTTTGAACACATCTCGTTTATGTATGACTTAATATTCGAATGTTTTTGAGAGTACCTGTAGTTAATAACTCACTTCAAATAGTTTATTTATTAGTCTCCATCAGTCAACATAACTGATGTTGTCTATTGTCATGTGTCTGAAGAATGAATGCATACGGCCAACAATGGAAGTTTGAATAAAAACAAACAGACATCTAAGCGGTATTACGTCACAACAGTTGAGTCTCTTACAGTGAGCCGGTTCGAATCAAGCGAAAATGTAAACACTGTCATACGCTCACAAAATAGAAGAGCAATATTCAATGTGTTACAGTTTTGTAAAGAAGACAAACGTAAGGGTCTAATTATTACGTTAAATAATGCTACAGCAAGCCCGCCTCGGTAGCGCAGATGGTAGCGTGTCTGCCTCACGTTCAAGAGGTCCCGAGTTCGA
Organism: Mantis religiosa; assembly: GCA_030765055.1. Taxonomy (NCBI): domain Eukaryota; kingdom Metazoa; phylum Arthropoda; class Insecta; order Mantodea; family Mantidae; genus Mantis; species Mantis religiosa. The sequence continues at coordinate 194,789,532 of CM060949.1, read as the reverse complement.
ATCTCGGTCAGGGCGAGTTATCTGGATAAGGTTTTTTCCGGGTTTTTCCCTTATCCTGATAGAAGAAGGTCAGGTAACTCTAAGCTCCATGGACTCCGGACTTATTTGAGCATCAATTCACCCATTTCAATCACCGTCCGATATGACTTAACATTGGAGGACGTAAAATTACAAAGAGAAGAAGAGAAGAAGTTGTGTAGAGAACCTTCCTCGAGTTTTATGAACGGAGAAGAGAAATTCCTACAGTACGTAAACTTATGAAAAGATCCCTTTTGAAGATAGAAGGACACATTCTGGAGAACACTTAAAGACATGCGATATCGATTTAGCAAGTACAAAAATATACGTCGTGTTACTACGCCGTATTGATGGTCAGACTGTACTGTACTGTACTATGTTCCCGCCTTCTCTGACCTCTTTAAACCAAGCGACCTCGCATTAACAACTGCACTCATTCGTCAGACAGTTAATACATTACCTCACATTACTCAATGACCCTCCTTCCTGGATATGACACGTGGCTCGAGCATCCCTGAAATGGATATCGAAGGAGCTTCCAGCCTCTTAAGTCCTTGTTTATGACACACAACACCAGCGTGCTTCTCTCCTAAAACTGCTTCTGCATTGAACAATAATGAGACATGAATGGTGGGTTAGAAGCGGTATTCGAACACGAGAACCTTGAATTGACAACCGGTTTTGTCTTCTAGTTAGGTGCGGCATTATTTCTCATTTTGTTACAGGAAAGAAAAAAGCATCACTATGTTGCCTTTATACAAGCAAGGACTTTCTCAGACGTTCTTCGTGAATTAGTGTTTTCTACAACAATCTTGCAAACGAGTTAAAGAGTATAGGTTATACGTCAAACATTATAACCTATGTCAGAACGGCTACAGCTATCACCACTCAAGAAGTCTGTGACAGTTGCTGGCTCAAAGACATGCCCCACTGTTGTAGGGTGCCCACAGAAGACGATTAATTTATTTTTATTGTGGAATGAATCATTTCCAAGATTCTCCTTGCTATTTCTCTCTGATATTTCCAATACATTTTTTTAATTGGAAGTCGCTATTTATTTTTTATCCCTTGTCCATAAAATATACCGGTGCCACCCTTAGTTTATGGGGCGATATAAACAAAAGCTTGTGAACGTGTGCCACAACAATGGCTGTTTAGCCTTGTAGTTTTCTGCGGATTTAAAATATAGTTGGCATATGAGTTATAAAGACTTTATATCTAATACAAAATATATATACACGTTCACATTATTACAAATACAACAGTCAAACAGTAATTAGCTATTATGTGTTTCAAACGGGAAGAGTTCTCACCTACAGCGAATCAGAAGCGTTAGAGCCTTCCCCGTTGCCACCTCGTTATCCCCACTCTTTTTATATTTCCCTCTCTCTAGCACACTTGCCAGTGTTCTTGGTGCTAGACGTGAGCAAACGCAAACTGAATTTTCCAAAATTTTATAATAATGAAATTATTGGAATCACAACATGCATATTCGTATATTATGCAAATTGCTTAAATATATAGTTTCAAGTTAATTATGATTTATGAATTGTTTATTTTTCTAATGCAACGAAAATACCAGCGGTACATCCGTATAGCTGTGAATGTTACTTACATTAAGAGATAATTCGTCATTGTCATTGTCTACAACGTCTGAGTACTGAAAATTTATGATGATAGGTTCCAAAATATCGTTACGTGCTATTTCTTTCCAAAAGTCGTCTTCTTGTAGTTTATCTGATGTCTCACGCGGTTTTCCCAGTCTTGTGTTCCTTGTCAATTTCTTCATGAATAAGTCGTTCAACGTCAGTCAGTTAAAAATATTATTTCTGTTTGCAACATAATTTGAGCCCACATTAACTCTATTCGATTGTTCTACCAATAGTAAGGGGGAAGGTGGATCGTATCTCATTGATCCAGCTGATACACTTGTTCATGGAAGAGTAACTGAATAATGCTGCTTTGAGCTCTCTAGAGTAAACACAGATTACGAACGATTCATAAACAAAGATATAATTTGACCAGACACGTTCTGCCAGACTAGCAAGAAGTGTATCGTTTCCTCTCATCGAATTTAACAAACACCTTGGCTTATTCAAAGTACATATTTCTTTTATCACGTCATGTCAAATGTTTACGTTTCAGTTCTGAGTAATTTAAAATATACGTTCACGCATACATGCCAACCAATAATGATATTCATTACAGTGCTTACGTCGTAATGTATTGTCATAATATAATGGTATCTCTTTTATTTATTTGTATTAGGAAAACTATCTGTGCTAAAAATATGAAGTTTCTACGGTTATGTTAGATACATTACTCTCTCCTTTCACATGGAAAAGTTTTGGCAAAATCTGAACTATTGTCTTAGCGCGAATAGTATTTATTAGAGATTGATTAGTTTGCCGCTCGTCACACACCACTTAGGGGAAATGCAATACAACACCGCAGTACTCTGATTGGTTGCTTACCTAGTAGCGCTCAAGGACAAACACCTTCTCATTTGAAACACAATAGTATCTTATTTGATATATGTAAGCGTAATCTGTTTGCATTAATCAGAGTGCACGCTGCGTTTGCGCAGTTCAAAAGTAGAAGGAAGTGGGAGAATCAGTTTACATCATGGCTGCTTCCGTGCAATATGTAAACATCCCAGGAGGAAACCGTTAAAAAGTGGTGAAAAACAAATTATATTGAACATGTTTTGGAAGTTGTATGAAAAATACCCAACTTTAGCAGTGGAGGACATTAATTTGTGAGCAGAATATACCGGTGTTTCCGCACCAAATATTAATGCCCCCCGAATTGAGGTTGTGAAAACGAGCTGGCTTACTACTCCAGGAAAATATAGAAAAAGAAAGAAGCCAGTTGTGGAAGTGAATATGATGAATTTATTGAAAGTATTGTTCTCGCAAAATGCATAGATTCTTAGAAAGAAACGAGCCACCAACAATTACAGAAGTGCTTCAAGCAGTAAAGAATTATCTCGATTTTCCGAGCTTCCACACCATTCTTCGCGACATAGGTTTTGAATTTTGAACAGAAAGACAGTTAGGAAGTGGAAGTCGTTTAAGAAATCCATCCGTTGTCAAACTCCAATTAAGTACATAAAGTATACTTTTTCAGTTGCATGCCAGTAGAAATTTCAAGTCATTGCTAAAGTGGCTACACGCAGTTATTTAGAAATGTTATTCTGCATAAATATCCGTGTCTTAATTTTTAATTTATAAATGAAGTGCAATTATGTGAAGGAATCAAATATTTGAGTAAATGTTGTAAGCATTCAGTCACTTTTTAACGTACAAAATATTACACAGTACAACACCTTTGCATTTAATCTTAATGTAAAAGTGCTATCACACAAGCTACTCAACATCGAAAACGGCAACACAAAACTTTGCATAGAAGTTCGTTGTCAGTGCACGTGTTTGCCACGTGTTGGATAAAGTAATGCAAATTTTTGCTCCAATAATAGTCGTCGGCAGAGTATTACATTTTCCCACTTTGCTTACATCTCCCTATAAACTAAGGTATGTAACAGATTTTCAAATAGTCGGTATTAAAACATTTGATTATCATTTAAAGTCTATTGTATTCCATATTCCCTTGTATGTACAATAAGATAATGTTTATCCTGATTAACATGAAGTAGATAGAGGAATAAGTGTGTTTAAGAATAGTTTTTACAAGAGTAGAGAAAGTCATGAGTGTACAGTGCATCAGATTTTTCTTACTGAAGCGCTGTCTCTGGTACCCATGGAGTCTAGAAGCAGCTTGAAACAGGCGAAAAAACGGAATGACAAGTACATTTTGCAAAGAAATTCTTGGTAGATGAGAAACAATGACCAGGGAAAACTACAAAAAAATCCATAGTAGGAGTAAGCCACCAAATCCCGGATCTACAACAAACTTGCTCGATGTAAGTGTGTTACGCTATTCCAAAAATGTACTTCAGCATTGTCTGCCATATCACTGATGTCCAGACGGAATAATTCCTTACTTCCTCAGTCAGATAAGTGTCGCCGGCTGCTTGTATATGCTTCTTCCGGTGAGATTAGTAAGTCTGTAGTTATATGTACTGCTGTTTTTACTCGTTTACCTAGAATACGAGGGCTGTACAATAAAGAATGATCAAAAATTTTTTTTTGACAACGTACCTTTACTCATCCTCATAATTTTGATGGTCTTTCTCAAAATATTTTCCCCCTTTGCGATGCACTTTCACAGCGTTACTGCCAGTCTTCAAAGACATGCTGCAAATAATTTTTTGACAGATCCTTCAAAATCGTCTCCGCAGCCATCACCACTGCTTCTGATGATGCATGTCTCCCACGAAGGCGTTTCTTCAAGTTAGGGAACAGAAAAAAGTCACATGGGGCTAAATCCGGACTATAGGGAGGGTGAGGGATGCACTTCACGTTAATTTTTGCAAGATATTCAGCAACAACATTGCCAATATGCAGCCGCGCATTATCGTCGTGCAGCATCCAGCCCGCTTCACGGAAATGTGGTCTTTAACGCCTGATGTGGACTTGCAATGTTTTCAGGATATCTCTGTAGTATTGTCCAGTTACTGATGTGTGTGCAGGTACAACATGCTGATAAACCTTTCCATGAATATCAAAGAATGAGATGACCATAATTTTTCCAGCAGAAGCAACCACTTTTGCTTTTTTTTGGGGGGGGGGGTTGGTGATGAAGGAGATTTCCACACTGAGCTTTGCTGTTTGCTCTCAGGATCAAAATGATGTAGCCAAGTTTCCCCAGCAGTGATTACATCAATTTTAACTGCATGCAGAACTGCATGCGAATGTCATTTTGTTCGGGAATCAACAGTCTTGGAACCCATCTCGCACAAACACGTCTTATGTGTAGTATTTCTGTCACCAACGTGTGGGTGGCACCGAATGAAATGTTCAGTATTTCAGGACGTTATCTTATGGTAATTCGTCGATTCCTTCTCACAATGGCAGCAGCAGTGTTGGTGTTTTCTTTCGTAAGAGCAGTAACTGGAGCACCGGGTCCACCTTTCTTTAAAACTGATTGTCTCCCATCTTTAAACATTTTACACCACCTTCGAGCTTTGCTGTAGGGAAGAACAGACTCTCCATAGGCCTCCTGTAACATTGTATAGGCCTCAACTGAAGATTTGTTGTGAAGAAAGCAGAATTTCAAAGCCGCATATTGTTCCTCACGTGTTACCTCCATTGCAGTGGTAGGCGATACTGCACATGTCTGAACTTGTCTGGTTCTCACAGGCGGGAACCAGGAGTACCAACAATGAAACTACTACGGCGTGTTTATTTCACATTAAGCTAACATAATATAATAAGATTGAATTTTGGTATGGAAAATTATGACAGTGAAAAAATTATGATCATTCTTTATTGAACAACTGCCGTGTCTGCTACAGTGGTAAGCTACGTGATCTTTCTCTTATGACCATGTGCACCATTTTTCAATCAAGATTTTACCATAGTAAACTGCTGCCTTTACCGTGATTAGCAGTCATTTGTGGTACGTATACAACGTAAACGTTCACCGTTGTTTAACTCTTACCGGTGGTGAACGACCGGTTATCGTCTATTAACTTGGCGGCTGTTTCGGAAAGCGACATTTTCGAAGATAGTTATTATATGTACATGCAATTTATTCGCAGTGGCGACAAAAATAATCGCATGCCCATTATAGTGGATAGAGGAAATCCTTCTAAAGATATGAACGACAGGAAATTCCAAGAAAGGTTGAGGTTATCCAAGGAAGTAGTGTGCTGGTTAGTGGATAAATCGTGTGATAGGTTAGAATTCACTACAACCAGAATTTTATCGGCATCACCTATGAACTGCGTATTAACAACGTTAAGGTTTCATGCAACGGGTACATGTAATATAGGTACTTTTTTATTATTTTTTGTTTTATTTTTGTTAGTAAAAATCAGGATCACAAAGGGGAAAGGTAGAGTGGGAGGTCTTGATTACATTATGTATTCATGTTTAGTTACATTTTGTTGTAACATTTTAGAAAGAAACTGCGAGCACACCCGCGTGAAAGTTAGCAAGTGAGATCCAGCTGATCATTTAATTTGGTCCATATATCATGAAATTACGCATTTTGTATCGCTCTGCTCTGAGCCACTTTCTGAATGCAAATAAATTAGGATAATCGGCACTTAGGCAATAATGATAGAAAGCCATTATCAACCACATTTGAGTCCGTGCTGTGTTGCCTTTCTTAATATTCCAGGAGAGAATTACTGACACTGTTGTGTATTCCACCCTGTTTCCAACCAGCACGTCGATTTTATTTTTAGTCCATTTCCAGATCTCAGATACACTTTTGCAGGTGGTAATTCTGTGTATCTGCGTGTCCACGTTTCCACAACGTTGTAACAGTTGTTTTGATTTATATTTAAAAAGGGTTTGAAAAATTTATAAATTTATAAAAGAAAAACAAATATAATCGTGTAAAACTACATGTAATTTTGTTTTGGCCGTAGTAATAATTGTATTACGTAATGTAGTGATGTAGTAATAAATCGACCAATCATATAAAAGTACGAGGGTGGGTCAAAAAGTAATGCCTCCTTTTTTCTTTTAATTGCCAAGAACATTGAATCCAATTTACATAGCTTGAAAACTACAACATTGACGATTAATTTGTCACTATTCAATATAATCTCAGTCCTTTTCCACAGTTTTGTCCACCTTTTAACTAGGGTATGTATTCCAATGTGGTAAAACACACGATCTTGCTTCCTAAGCCATTGACGCACGGACGTTTTCACAGCCTCCTCATCTTCAAAACGAATCCCACGATGAGCTTCCTTTAGTGGCCCGAACAGATGGAAGTCTGATGGTGCCAGGTAAGGGCTGTATGGGTGGTGAGGTAAGATTTGCCATCCCAATTTCTCAATTTCTGCAGTGGTGTAACGGTTGGTGCGTGGTCTTGCATTGTCATGCAGAAGAAGAACATCCGCCATAGTTTTTGTTGGGCGAACTCGGCGAAGACGTGCTTTCAGCTTTTTGAGAGTTCTGACGTATAGGACAGAATTTATTGTGAATCCCTGCTCCAAAAAAACAATCATAAGCACAACCTTTGCATCCCAAAACACAGTCGCCATAACTTTCCCTGCCAACCGCTGAGTTTTGATTTTTTTTTCCTTCGGTGATGTGTGATGCCATTCCATTGACTGCCTCTTTGATTCAGGTTCAAAAAAATTAACCCACGTTTCGTCTCCAGTAACAATTTTTTCCAGAAACTCCTCTCCCTCCAAATTAAAGCGCTGCAAGTGTTTGGAGGCTATTGTTTTCCTTGTTTCTTTGTTTTGGGCGGTTAACATTCTTCCCAACGTGAACAAACTTTTGAGTAACCCAGTTGTTGAATAATCGCCATCACACTGCCTTTACTAAGGGAGGTAATGCGACACAATTCACCTGTTGTTACCCGGCGATCACTATGAAGGATGTCACCGACTCGCTGAATGTTGCATAGAGTTACTGCAGTCACCGGCCTGCCACTTCACTTTTCATCTGCCAATGGTGTCTGCCCTTCAGCTTCGTTACAGCGACGAACCCATCGTCTAACAGTGCTGACATCCACCGTTGCATCACCATACACATTATTTAGCCTTTCGTGAATGCGAATTGGCGTTTCACATTCCACAGTCAAAAATTCAATCACAGAACGCTGTCTAATACGAATGTCGATGTCAGCCATTTTACAAGAGGATGCAGTGCTGCCACCTGTTGACTTAGGAAATTACTACTGCAGGGGATTGGAGAAGAAGGTTTGAGGAATTGCGCCAAATTCAAAGTTTTCACATAACTTATTTAAGGGAAAAAAGATAGGAGGCATTACTTTTTGACCCACCCTCGTAATATATGAGTAGCTATAGTAACGAAGGATTAAATAATCTTGGTGTACAAACGGAAAGAAAATTCATCTTTCTTTCTGGAACGCCGAAGAGATCACGCGCTTTTTAAATTGCTCAAAAATAGTTAAGTGTTAGTTCAATTTGAAGTATTAGATTGATTCAGATCACAGTATAAAGCTTTGAGGTAAGAAATGTAATGGATTTGGTGTTAAAATAAATAAACAAAAGATTGATTTCCTATAGAAATTCAAATTAAAAATCTTAATGATTTCTTCACTCGTTACCACCCTTGTAACTTAGAGTTTTCATTGCTCGTAAGTAAGAATATAACAGAAGAATATTAAAAGCTAACCGAGGCATAATTAAGGATTTTCCTGATAACTTCGTGAAACATCTCCTTCATCAAGTCATAATATTTTGGACAAAGTTAAGATCGACGAAGTAAGATCAATGACAGGAAACGAGATACCAGCACAAATCTTGCTATATATGTTGCCACAACTTGGGGCATCATCATAGTATATTCAACAACGCATGTGCACAACAACCGAGGAATCCTGCTACAACGTTTACACCATGGGACTATTGCTAAATTATGTTTACATTTCTTTAATTCCGTGGGGATTATTTCATTCACAAAGAAGTACACGGATACCTTCCAATCAAGTGGAACGTAGGTGTTTCGAAAAAATGTCCATATGCGATCCCATGTAGTATTTGGATATTTTGCAACAATTGCTGGCACAGAAAAAGACTCCTTTAACAACTCGATGTACATGTGTTTGGTCTAAGGCATCCTGACTCCGTTGTAATCAAGGGCAATAGATGCTGATAGTCCTTTACTACGTGCCGAAATGCACAAGGTGTGGTCGTATCTGAGGACGTCAGGCGACGACAAAACTCCATGTCCTGACGACATCTCTGTCCCCTGAGTGCGCCCAACACAGAACGCAAGAACAGCTCTCTTCACTTCACATACACATCTGTTAGATTCCAGCCTCCTTCAGTTCTTTTCCGGCGTAACTGAGTTCGGGCTACCACGTAGAACTGATTCCTCCAAATATAGTAACCGGTTGCCCGTTCCAAACGCTGGGATTATTTTTGGTGCATTGGTATCACCTGCGCTGCGTACCATATTTTGGCTAAAATAAGCGTGTTCACATGCCAAAGGTACTAATCGGCGAGGTGTCGGATAGTCATCGAACTGCGGCGTTGCGTATCAACAGTGTGTCGCGATTAATAGCCGAACTTGGTCGGAATTATATATGGTTTACAAGAAGTAATACTGATGTAAGGGCTGTTATTGATAACTAGGGCCCGGAAGTTGTTGAACTAAAATTCTCTGAAAATGAACTATAAAATGCCCTTAAAATATAAAAGATTGCATATAAAATGTAAAAAAATGACCTAACTAAAATTAACAGTTTCTTTTATAATAAATTAATAACCTTCACAGACACATAATGAATATATGGTTTGAATAACCACGTTTTAAAATTAAACTTCTTAGTAAATAATGCAATTATTGCCACTAAATAAATAATTCAAAATTCATCAGGTCATTTTCAATTTTATAAAATATGAAAAAATCAGTTCCAATTTTCTTTACTATGGAAATTAGTGTATCTACACCTGGAAATGTTCATCTGACCTGTTTCGCAATTTGATGAAAAGCATGGGTCAAACACGTAACATGCACCATCTTACTGTAAAATGTTTGGATCGATTTTGTCGCCTTTACCAAGTAAGGCGCCACGTCTGTTAGGAAGAGGAGCACGTTGTGTTGCTGTATTCCACTAGGCCACAATAAACACATGGATTTATCGAACCGTTTGCATATCTGACAGTGGTTAACAGTTTCCATAGCCTCTGAGATCAGAAGAAACATTTTTCGGGCACTAGTAGCTTCTAGCGTACCTATCGCTACATTGGCTACATAATTGTCTCTCAGTGGATACATAATTTCTTTTCCCATTCACACATTCACGTCTTCGGTTTAACGTGTCTTCATAACATTTTTGTAGGTAACTTTTACGCAAAGTAGATTCATCTGGAATTGTATAACAAGTGTGACGTTCAAGAAAATCTCGTAATTTGAAATTACTTAATCTTCCTAACGAAATATTTGCACTAACAGACACTTCATATAATTCTTTATAAAAGGAAGATGACCTGTTACTTGACGTCGAAGTCGTTTCTTTTAACGTAACTGAGACGTTTGTCTTTTTTCTTTTCACATTTTGAAGAGCTCGCAAATGTTTTTCCCGCCCAACATGTACGATGAACCTTTTGTCTGTAGCGACTTTAATTTCGCACACTTTACAGAACAATACAGTTCCATCAGCAGAGAATATGTTTACGCCAAACTCTGAAATATACTGTTTCAAATGGGAAGCAGTTGACTGTTTTTGTTTCAGCATTTCAATTCCACAGTACAACAAATTTACATACCTCATAAACTACTCTTCTTACTACGACACTTCTAGCTCCTGAAGTCCTGACTGAAGCAACCCACAAGTATTGCATGATGTAATCGGCGATTTCTCATAAATTTACCAGCACTGTTAGGACACTGACCTGTATTAATTATGTAAACACTTACAAAGTTAGTATTTCATAAAAGATGATGATATGAATGAACTTTTAATTACAGATTATTTTAAAACCTCCCAAAAAGCCCATTGGTCTGGGTCAGGTCATCCACGGGAATCAAACGGGGGGCACCCGAATGCGGGCTACAGTTGAAAATGCCCAATAAATTCGTGAAAAAGAAAGAAAATTACCGGAAAATGCATCTAAATGTTAAAAATGACTTTATTATAAAAATGTGGGGAAAATGCATTTTGAAGACCTATAAAAACCATATATATCTAACGTAATTGCTCCAGAATGCAGTTAATTTCCAAAAAGCATAGTCTGTGACTACTCAGAAAAAAGATGACTTTTCATCAAAGTCCAGGCTCTAATGATAACTTTAGTGCAATTAGTGGGTTTCCAGCAGTGGTTGAAGCCACAGATTGCACGCACATAAGTTTATAGAAACAGAAAAGATCTTTTTTTCACTGAACTGCCAAACTGTGAGTGATCACAACTTACGACTAGAGACATCGTTGTAAGGTGACAGGCTCGGTGCATAATACGTTGTCGTGAGTTGCTGAACTAACCGGAGATTCCTGCACGACTGGTTCGTGCCCCGCTTAACTCCCGAAAATCCAAAACTCATACATCTGAGACATTTGTTTAATTTCAAACCCCAAAACATTGTTATTATTTTTTATTTGAAAGTTATTTTAAAAATATCTAAAAACAAATCACCATAAATAGTTGAAAGTGATAGTGAAGTGAACGAGATTATGTAAAGAGTGTAATAGAAAGGTATAATAGAGCTAAAAAGAGAAGAAAATCAATAATGTTAAGTTGTTTTAGCGACGTTATTAGAAGTTTAAAATTATTTAATGTTATGATTGAGTATTCGATTGTTTAAATTAAATTTTAAAAAGAAACATTATAAAAATAACCAAATAGGCAATGACTGTGTTGGTCGTTAAGATTGACGTGGCCAATAAAAAATGTTTAATTGCGACGGTAAAAATCAATCAACTTCGTTTAGGAAGAAGTAATCTTCCTTAGTGTCGAGACACGAGAGGCTTAAGTGCTCTTACAAGTTTTATGTATTGAAGTGTCATAAAAGGTGAAAATTAAAACACACTTATGCCCGATTTCACCAACAGATGTTAAGACTTAACACGAGTTTAGCAATAGTTAAAACAAAAATTGCATTTCACCAACAAGTGTTGGCGTAACACTCGTGTTAAATCTCTTGGTAAACTAACAATCCAGATTTCTGTTGTTAATGCCCTCAGCAGTTGTAAATAGTCAAGATGACGAACATGAACTCAGCTGTTGATGTCGATTTGCTATATGTAAGACCGTATAAATGGCATTCGTAATAGAGTACGGCCTATGAGGAGGAATGATTTTGAGGAGCTATCAGACGGAGGTATAGACTGTCGAAACAACTTACTATAAAGGTTATTGTGGAAGTACAAGAGAGGTTAGAATATACATCGAAAGGAATATGCCGATCTCGTCTTTGCTTCAAGTATTAATAACTTTGCAATTTTATAATTCACTGAATTATGTGGATAATACATTGCCCACCTCCCGTCTTGAAACGTTCAAGTCACTCGTCCTTCTTCGCTCCTCGTTTTAAATTTACGTAATACTGAGTTAGAATATGCATCGAAAGGAATATGCCGATCTCGCCTTTGCTTCAAGTATTAATAACTTTTCGATTTTATAATTTACTGAATAATGTGGATAATACATTGCCCACCTCCCGTCTTGAAACGTTCAAGTCACTTGTCCTTCTTCGCAACTTGTTTTAAATTTACGTAATACTGACGAAGTTGTTTGGTTGTTAGTACTGACACATGAATTGAAGTAAATTCGTTTCCAGTATTTTTCCACATGACATCTTTCTCTTTTACATTCACCGCATCCGTCCTCCTATTTTCCACGATAACCTTGCATTTCGTCACCAATTCAATTAACAATTCCTTCTCCATCAATAAGAAATTTGTCTCACGGCTATTGTTTACGATTTTGTCTATCCGCCATTGTTTTAGCTGTGTGCAGACGAAAATGAAAACAAAAGGGCATCGCAGTACGTTCAGAAAATAATACGACTCATCCATAGCCTTCTATTAACTGTAATATTTACAAGTTTCTTGGCGTTAACACGTGTTTGTTAACATTTTCAGAAAACAGATTGGTGAAATGCAAGAAATTTAACAGTAGTGTTAGCGCTGTGACAATTGTTACGTTACATTTGTTGACGTCGATTTTAACATATGTTGGTGAAATCGGACATTAGCGTCGAGCAGTGATAGAGGACGGTCGTGAGTTAATACGACGCAAGATTTTATATTGTGAATGTGTTATAAAATATAGTCCATACAATATTGCTTAGTGAAAAAAACTTGGATAGAACTTATTTGTCAATCTACGTTACGATGAGTATTGTAAGCCATAAAATAGAATTAAAAGATTGGATTATTTTAATTTAGGAAGTGGTTTAATTATTTCATAACTGATTGGAAAGTTAGATTCCTCAGATTTCTGCCCGAGATCACACCTGAAGTGAATCAATCCCATGCTTCGGCTGTAGCAGTTCCGGGGAAAAATATTGCTCGCCTCGGTAGCGAGTCTGCCTCGCGTTCAAGAGGTCCCAAGTACGAATCTCGGTCAGGATGAGTTACCTGGATAAGGTTTCTTCCGGAGTTTTCCCTTATCCTGAAAGACAAATATCGGGCAACTCTAGCCTCCATGGACCCCGGACTCATTTGAGCATCATTTTACCCATTTCATTCATCGTCCAATACGTCTTAACGTTGAGGAACTAAATACGTAAATAACTTACAATGTATTAACTTACTATGTACCGCTCGCCTTTACAGTGAATCACAGGCAGCAATTGCAGCTTTCAAAGATACAAAAATACAGAAGTCCTATTGCAGCTGAAATAAGGAATCAATTATTAAGTGGTTCTCAACTGTGTATTTCATGGGTCAGAGGGCACGTAGGGATTGCCGGAAATGAGAGAGCTGCGACTTCAGATCTTCCAGAAACTTACACTCTATGCCCTATTTCTTATGTGAGACAAACATTAAAGGAGATTATCATCAGCGACTAGAATGAATACAGGTTAAAAAGTGATTGTGGTGCTTTGACTAATGAAATGAAATGTGTAGTGTTTAACGCCCGCTTTTACTACATACGACACCGCAGGCGGTGACACTGATGATACATGAGATGAAGATGGAGCACCGGTGGAATGAGATGGCGGGGGGAAACCGGAGGTCCCGGAGAAAACCCGCCCCGGCGCCGTGTTGTCCATCACAAATCTCACTTTGCGGTCACCTGGGATCGAACTCGGGCCGCCTTGGTGAGAGCCAAGCGGTCTAACCAATGAGCCACGGCGCGGCCTTGCTTTGACTAAGGATTTACATTTCCCAACAGTTTCTGACAGGCATAAATGTAAACTCGTTAATCCTATGTTATCACTCAATTCTTAACTAGACATGGCAAATTTTCAGCTTATTTATGTCGATTCAAAGTCAAATCCACATCTGGTTGTATTTGTGGAAATCATATTCAAGATATCCTTCACATTTTAATTGATTGACCATTTTTCTGTTTTGAAAGATACGAACTTGAATTATTGCTTCAATCCGTAGGTAACACTTTTTCACTTTCACATATATTGATGAATTATAAAACAATATTTCATGCTTGATATTGAATTTTGTTATGTTTTTGTAAATTGTATTATATTCATAAATCTGTAAACTATATTTCTAGTATACTTTTGGGTAAAATAGGAATAAAAAATTGGATAGTAAATAAATAAATACATACATTCATTCATTCATTCATTCATAAATAAATAAATAAATAATAAATAAATAAATAAATAAATAAATAAATAAATAAATAAATAAGTAAGTAAGTAAGTAAGTAAGTAAGTAAGTAAGTAAGTAAGTAAGTAAGTAAGTAAGTAAGTAAGTAAGTAAGTAAGTAAGTAAGTAAGTAAGTAAGTAAGTAAGTAAGTAAGTAAGTAAGTAAGTAAGTAAGTAAGTAAGTAAGTAAGTAAGTAAGTAAGTAAGTAAGTAAGTAAGTAAGTAAGTAAGTAAGTAAGTAAGTAAGTAAGTAAGTAAGTAAGTAAGTAAGTAAGTAAGTAAGTAAGTAAGTAAGTAAGTAAGTAAGTAAGTAAGTAAGTAAGTAAGTAAGTAAGTAAGTAAGTAAGTAAGTAAGTAAGTAAGTAAGTAAGTAAGTAAGTAAGTAAGTAAGTAAGTAAGTAAGTAAGTAAGTAAGTAAGTAAGTAAGTAAGTAAGTAAGTAAGTAAGTAAGTAAGTAAGTAAGTAAGTAAGTAAGTAAGTAAGTAAGTAAGTAAGTAAGTAAGTAAGTAAGTAAGTAAGTAAGTAAGTAAGTAAGTAAGTAAGTAAGTAAGTAAGTAAGTAAGTAAGTAAGTAAGTAAGTAAGTAAGTAAGTAAGTAAGTAAGTAAGTAAGTAAGTAAGTAAGTAAGTAAGTAAGTAAGTAAGTAAGTAAGTAAGTAAGTAAGTAAGTAAGTAAGTAAGTAAGTAAGTAAGTAAGTAAGTAAGTAAGTAAGTAAGTAAGTAAGTAAGTAAGTAAGTAAGTAAGTAAGTAAGTAAGTAAGTAAGTAAGTAAGTAAGTAAGTAAGTAAGTAAGTAAGTAAGTAAGTAAGTAAGTAAGTAAGTAAGTAAGTAAGTAAGTAAGTAAGTAAGTAAGTAAGTAAGTAAGTAAGTAAGTAAGTAAGTAAGTAAGTAAGTAAGTAAGTAAGTAAGTAAGTAAGTAAGTAAGTAAGTAAGTAAGTAAGTAAGTAAGTAAGTAAGTAAGTAAGTAAGTAAGTAAGTAAGTAAGTAAGTAAGTAAGTAAGTAAGTA
Organism: Mantis religiosa; assembly: GCA_030765055.1. Classification (NCBI taxonomy): domain Eukaryota; kingdom Metazoa; phylum Arthropoda; class Insecta; order Mantodea; family Mantidae; genus Mantis; species Mantis religiosa. The sequence goes on along the minus strand of CM060949.1, from coordinate 194,774,172 downwards.
AGTAAGTAAGTAAGTAAGTAAGTAAGTAAGTAAATAAATAAATAAATAAATAAATAAATAAATAAATAAATAAATAAATAAATAAATAAATAAATAAATAAATAAATAAATAAATAAATAAATAAATAAATAAATAAATAAATAAATAAATAAATAAATAAATAAATAAATAAATAAATAAATAAATAAATAAATAAATAAATAAATAAATAAATAAATAAATAAATAAATAAATAAATAAATAAATAAATAAATAAAAATTGGTCAGATCCTAAATATTGGATCTGGAAAATTTGAGTCTAGGCGTCTTCTCAACCCGAAGCGTCAACTTCATCCCATCCAACGAGTAGGAAAAGTCTTCACAGAACCGTTTAATTTCGTATAAAATGTCGCCGCAACATGGTGCAGAATAATACATTAAAAACGCCATTTCATAATTCCGTATTGCATCACATAACCATAAGGTCAGTATTTGGTATGCTGTCGTGAGACAGTCAATGATACATATTACCAAAACATAAGTTTGAAGCAGTTCTTCTGTTAATAGACCGATAAAGAGGAAATGCAGGACGTGTTTCCACAAGACAGCATGGACTTCTTTAAATGCATGAAATTGCTGAGAATATTCAGTATAAGAGTAAGTTGTGCTGGATCATAAGACCCCAGTATCCGGGAGTTTTACTTGTGGGACAATTTAAAAGAAGTACAAAAATGAAATCCCCGATCATTACATGAAATTGATACAGTAGATAAATTAAAACTTCATAGTGGAAAGAGATGGATAAGACCTGCCCTTGAGCAAAAACCTGTGGCTGATGGATAAATATGGCCTCCAGAATATACGTACTGATACAGTTAACTCGGTATATCCATTAACTGTTCGGATTCTGACAAAGTTTGAGATGTGCTGGATCGAAATGTTACAGCAAAACCGGTATAACGTTACCTAACCTTGAAAATAGCGAGTTTTCCTCACGGTAAACAACTTTGACTCATTTGTTTTACGTATTCCATCCTGAATTATGCAAAGTGATGCATTACCTCGGTCGTATACTATTTAAAGGAAGCATTGCTCTATAAATAGCTAGTAAATTACATCTGTGCCCAATAGTGCATTGTAATACAGGATTAATTAGAATATAGCTAAAACAAATTTGAGCAACAATGGTACATTCAATGTATGGGAAATCATTGTTCTAGAATCGAGGAAAATTTTGAAATGAAAAAACTCTTATCTTGTCTACTTCCGACATCTGTCGTACATTTCACGTACACGTACTGTACACTGGCTTTATTGTTTTGCTGATTAATTATTATTAGTTATTACAATAACTCTAAGAAAACCGATCATAATCTTGCGTTTCCGGAACTGCAATGTTACCACTTGGAACGGGATTTCTTCGTTGTAGAGGTGTTTCCAAAGTTGGGAAGACATTCGTAGCATGACGAAATGGTCTCTCACCTCCTTTGCTGTTCAAGCGTCGTCTTATCAGCCGTCCAGGATATCGCCGACTATTCCACAACTAGTTGTTAATTCTTCTATTGTATCTGCTTAAATATGAGTCATAAGATCTCTTCTTTTCAAGGGCAGTTACGAGTAAAAGAAATAAAATTTCAAATTCGTAATATATAATTTAAGTTTATTTTCCACAACTTCGATGTTTCCAAATGTAATCTAAATTAGTTTTCCACCATTTTTAATAAAATGATGCTTCATAATGCAATATGAATCCTTTAACCACTACTAATCTCAAATATAACTTAAATCTTTAAAAGATTATATTGATAGATTAAAAAGAAAAGTCTGCTCACTCCTGAGTACCTTGATCGAAAGATGATTTCTCTCCAAGCTTCTTCAGCAAGATTATTGATTTTTTTGTTCAAAACACTGAATATACATTATTACACAATATCTTTCCTGTTAGATAACTCTCCTGCAAGTCCACCCACGTGATCATAATTTTTTTACGGTCATAATTTTTCGCACTAAAATTCAATCTTATTATATTCTGTTAGCTTAATGTGAAACAAACACGCATTAGTAGTTTCATTGTTGGTACTCCTGGTTCCCGCCTGTGAGAACCAGGCAATAAGATATGTTCAGTATTGCCTACCGCTGCAATGGAGGTAACATGCAGTTAAAGTTGATGTTAGAGGAAGATCCGGAGTTTCTTCCAAACGCAATCACTGCTGATGAAACCTGGCTACATCATTTTGATCCTGAGAGCAAACAGCAAAGCTCAGTGTGGAAATCTCCTTCATCACCAACCTCCAAAAAGCAAAAGTGGTTGCTTCTGTTGGGAAAGTTATGGTCATCTCACTCTTTGACATTCATGAAATGGTTTATCAGCATGTTGTACCTGCACACACATCAGTAACTGGACAATACTACACGGATGTCCTGAAAACATTGTAAGTCCATATTAGGCGCAAAAGACCACATTTCCGTGAAGCAGGCTGGATGCAGCACCACGATAATGCGCGGCCGCATATTGCCAATGTTGTTGCTGAATATCTTGCAATCTACGTGAAGTGCATCCCTCACCCTCTCTATAGTCCGGATTTAACCTCATTTGACTTTTTTCTATTCCCTAACTAGAAGAAACGCCTTTGTGGGAGGCATTATCCATCACCAGAAGCAGTGGTGAAGGCTGCGTAGGCGATTTTGAACTATCTCTCAAAAAATTGTTTCCAGTATGTCTTTAAAGACTGGCAGAAACGCTGGGACAAGTGCATCTCATTCAGGGGAGACTGTTTTGTGAAGGACCATCAAAATTATGAGGATGTGTAAAGGTACGTTGTCAAAAAAAAAAAAAGTGACCATTCTTTATTGAACAGCCCTCGCACCTATCTTGTTTATTTGTTCGTTTTTTTAGAATTTCACTTCCACATAGTTAATAAAAAAATATAATACTTTTAAACATTTTTTTTAAATTGTAAATAACACTACCAAGTAAATAAACAAAACTCATTTTTAGTGCTAAACAAAAACAACTGCTACACACTCCTACAGCTATAACTATAAGGTTTGATTTGTAAATTTAGCATTTTTTATTTTTTATTATTTTATAGCACTGAAGCAAAACCTAACTGCAAAACACATAATGTCTGTTGATATAACGTTGATGTAAAATTAAAATTACACTTTTAAAAAATTATAGTACAATAAAATAAAAAATTGTATGTGTTATACTCACATGACTATTCTTACAAACGGTTATGTGATGACTTGGATATTCTATTCTCTTTGCACAGCCAGGTCATAAAATCACGAACTATTTGAGAAACGTGTGTTTGAACATTCAAACTAATAGCAAAAAAAAAAAAAAAAAAAAAAAAAAAAAAAAAAAAAAAATCCCGGAAATGGTTAACTCTACCAAAAAAAAAAAAAAAGTATTCAACATAAATTGTATGCTTTAGCAAGATCTCTATTTTTGGTGTAGTAAAACATTTCTATCCTTTACGGTTATACAAAAGTCATTCAAAATGAAGGAGACTTCAGAGGCTGTTCCCAAAAAATTCAAGACATACTTTTTTCATTCGTAGTGGAAATATCTTAAAATATATTACTATATCAACGTTGTTTGAGGCATTTTTTTTTTTAGAAAAGCCACATTTTCGCAAAAAGTTTAGTTTAAAGGATGGTATGAAGATTTTCGAGTTGCAACCTTAACTTCAATACTTAGTTTTACTCAACTTATTGTTTTTGAGTTGTGCTGTTCACACAATGAATATTTTCCTAGCAATGCGTCCGCTGTTTTGGATTTAGGAATTTCAAAAGTTGAGTCAGTGAAATCTCACATCGAAAGTTTGGAATACAATACTTAGTCTACTTACTCTAAGTACGTAGGGGGAAAAAACCTGAAGCAAATTGCATATTGTTTTGAAATTAGCGTAGGTTAAAGCAATATAGAACTAAGACATAAACTGGTTTATAAATGCGAGTAGATGTATAATGAAGGTTTATATGAAATGGCAAGAAAGAGATAGAAGAATAAACCTTCCTATGAATAGTGTATAGAAGACTAAGTAAAGAAAGTCATAGGAATGTAACAAGTCAGGTTCTATTTAGTTCATCCACTGTTGTTTTCTTTTTACTCTTCCACCGTTTGTCCGTTTCAGTTAAACCGTTGCGTATGTGTTCGGTAAATTCCCGTAATTATCATGTCTTTGAATTTACACCAAAGTTTGACGATAAACTTAAAGCTTTACTGTACAGAGAAAGTTGCGTAAATGTTACATCTCAGATTTTTCAGGTTCACTGGTTCATGTTTGTGTCCCCCCGGGTATTACTAGTGTTTTCTTTTGGTACCAGAATTGACAGTTCATTTTGTGCCTTCATGGAGTAAATTACTTTTCCTTTTCAAAGATTCTTGCTGGAGCTTTTCCTTGGCATCCCTCTCGGCTCTTCGCAACCCTTTCGTCTCCATTTAGCTGTAGGCAGGGACTCCATTGGTCCATAAACATGAACGAAATTGCCGATTTTCTTTCGGAACTTTCCTTCCACAAACTGTCCATCAAGATAAAAGCCTAACTTAATGCTTTCTTGGTTCATTACGTCATTCGATGAGAGTTCTGGTGAATTCCTACTTTCTCTAGATGGAGCGGAAGTGTATCTCGCAATAAAATTTTAAGAAAATCCTAAACCCCAAACTGCCCTATACATGAGAGATCTTAATAGATTTTTATCTTCTCAAAAATAACTATTATAATTTTGATTAAAATACTGTATGTTAATATACTTTCATAACAAATAAAGTTTATATCTTGAATTTTCTAGAAATGCCCTCTGATTTTTTTTTTTAATTTACGTCCTCTAAGGTTGTCATATCGGACGATCAATGAAATACCCCGAGAAAATATTATCCATATATCTCACCTTGAACAAGAGGCAGACACGCTACCAGCTTACACTACAAAGGCGGCTTTCTCTGAAATAATTTTCATTCCGGATGACATTTACACATCTGCTAAACATAAAGTACGTGCTATAGAAAGAATAAACCACTAGTAATCATTTACTCTTATCATTTATTTATAAAAAGTAGCGCTGTACCGTTTATTTAATATGCAATAGCCGATGACTTCTCGCTTTGAACAACAAGGATGACGTTAATCGCTTTTCTCTTGTTTTTGTAAGATAGACAACTTCCGAGCAAGTTGTTCTAACGAGCGAAGAACGGGAGACGCGACTAAATTGCAGTCAGTAAACCAGACCGTTATGACGAGACATTTAAGTATTAATAGATTTCTTTGTTATCGGCAGAGGGCGTTATTTTTAGCCCAGATATCGCGCAGTGGTTGGTGGCTTGCAGCGCGGTGTCCGCAAAGAAAGCGACAGCAAAGAAATATCGCGCTTTAGCGGCGGTTAAAGGTCACCCATTTGACTTTGGAAACGAGTGCATATCTTTAATATGAGATGGATAACCTTATTAAAACATATTTAGAAGGTAGTTCTGACTATGACAGGGTTCCGAGAGGGTACCTAACCATTCGATCTGATATATTTTCCGCTGGTGTTTCTGACGGGGTGTCTCCCACAGGGAGAGGTGAAGTGGAAGAATACTAGGGGTGGCTGGACCTCAGGACAGGGCTAAGGACTGAAATTCTATGGTAACGATTTGTACAAGAACTCCTTGCGGTCTTACACTTCTATTGGGGGGCCAAGAATTTAGAGACCTCCCCCAATTCTGAAGGAGCCAAACAGAATGAAAGGTGAACTGAAATGCAGGTGCAGAAAATTCTGGGGATATAATTATACTTTCCAACATACTCTTATGCCCGATTTCCCCAACAGCTGCTAAGATAGACGTTAACAAATGCAACGTAACAATTGTCACAGCGCTAACACTTCTGTTAAATTTCTTGCATTTCACCAATCTGTTTTCTGAAAATGTTAACAAACACGTGTTAACGCCAAGAAACTTGTAAATATTACAGCTATAGAAGGCTACGGATGAGTTGTATTATTTTCTGAACGTACTGCGATGTCCTTTTGTTTCCATTTTCGTCTGCACACAGCTGAAAAAAAATGGCGGACAAATAAAATCGTAAACAAAAGTCGTGAGACAACTTCCTCATCTACGGAGAAAAAATTGTTAATTGAATTGGTGACATGGTATAAGGACATCGTTGAAAATAAGAGGACGGATGCGGTGAATGTAAAAGAGAAAGATGTCACGTGGGAAAATATTGGAAACGAATTTAATTAAAATGTATGTGCACTACTACAAACACCAAACAACTTCGTCAGTATTACGTAAATTTAAAACGAGGTGTGAAGGACAAGTGACTTGAACGTTTCAAGAGGGAGGTGGACAATGTATTATCCACATAATTCAGTGAATTATAAAATCGCAAAGTTATTAATACTTGAAGCAAAGGCGACATCGGCAAATTGCTTTCGATGCATGTTCTAACTCAGTATTACGTAAATTTAAAACGAGGAGCGAAGAAGGACAAGTGACTTGAACGTTTGAAGACGGGAGGTGGACAACACATAATTCAGTGAATTATAAAATCGCAAAGTTACTAATACTTGAAGCAAAGGCGAGATCGGCATATTCCTTTCGATGCATGTTCTAACCTCTCTTGTACTTCCACAGTAACCTTCATAGCAACTTGTTTCGACAGTCTATACCTCTGTAGAACATTTTCTTCTGATAGCTCCTCAAAATCATTTCTCCTCATAGGCCGTACTTTATTACGAATGCCATTTAGACGGTCTTAAATTTAGCAAATCGATATCAACAGCTGAGTTCATGCCCGCCATCTCGACTATTTACAGTTGTTAATGACTTAACATCAGAAATTTGACTTGCTAGTTTAACAAGAGATTTAACACAAGTGTTACGCTAACAGTTGTTGGTGAAATGCAATTTTTGTTTTAACTGTATCTAATCTCATGTTAAGTCGTAATATCTGTTGGTGAAATCGGACATTAACGACGCACGTAAATCTATGAAAACCCATGGGTCACCACGGGAATCGTGTTCACGGTGTACTGAATGCGGGCAGCGTATGTACTTACCACCTGAGCCAACCTTCTCGTAGCTAGTTTTAACAGCTAAGAACTTAAAAATAGCTGCATACACATATACGAACTGACCCATATCTTATATAAAATATATAACGTTGAATTACATATTTGCCATTGGAATAATCTTTGGCCATGAAGTGCAAACACTACCTTGATTACAGAATTCTTCTTTCCTACAACACTTACAGGCTAAACGTAAGACATTTTCTAGAAGTTTTATTTTAACTCGATTTATGTAGGCCATGGAAAATTTGGAAGTTATTTTGTGAGATTCAATGCAAATTCAGACGATGCTTATTACTGCATCTGGAATTTGCAAACTGTAAAACAGTTTTATTTGAGAAATTAAACATTGTCGCTAAGATTACATTTTGAAGAATGATAAAGCATCCATGTTTAAATTGTTGTTCAGGAACCAACGCCATTATAAATCCTTTATGCAATTTATAGCACTACATTCATAAACATATTTCAACTTATACTTCTTCTGTGCTTATTTTCGGCAAGTTATAACCCTAATATCCGTTTCTGGTGGTTTTACGTTTCGGATATTTAATAAACGAATAAATAATAATATACAGCATAAACAGTTTTATATTACTGCATTGAAGCGATGACATGTTTCTATCACTCTATTGTGATCAACTTTCAAGTCGAATCACATGACAATTACCCATTATATTTGCACGTGTTTTATCTTCTATTTCGTTTCATTAGGTATTACGTGTCATTATATATTTTTACATGACTCACTTCTCTTGGCACTCGCACTATCTGTTCATACTTCGATTTACGCCAATTCGTTGTAGAGTTAACCTTATACGGGCATCCCCATGCTTTCTTTGACCTAAAACGTTATTCTTTTGTCTAGAATAACCAGAGGCAAGACTTTGTGGTGACAATTATTTATAAAATTCGCATAAATAATTTTAATTGGTGGTTTTGTGGCTTTTTACCATAAATTCGCATTAATTTCGCGCAAATGTTTGAGGAAGAATTAATGAGTAATAACATGGCTGAAATGAAACGAAAAAAATAACTAGAGTAGCACAACTGTTAAAACTCTTCTTTTCCAAATTAAGACATTTCATTTGAAATTAGCAGCCAGTAGGTAACATGAATAAGATCAAATATCACACATCAGACCGCCAAACTGCAGCATACAACAAGTTGTGATATTTTCGCTTTTCATACTTGTTCTTTTGTCTGTCACACCTAAGTTATATGTAGAGAAAAATCTCTCACTGTCAGCGTTGGACATCGACAACCAAAAGACACTGAAGGGACTTTTCACAGAAATTGCTGTAGGAATCAGCTTTTGTCTTCAATGCCAAGAATGATGTTACTACATCTAATGTGTTATCGTTACTATCATGGCTTTGCTGTTCAACAATGTCACAAAGCTCTTTGTAACAAAGAAGCAAATCAGAATCACAAGTAATACCACTGGTTTTAAATGCATTTAGTTGTTTAAATGCTGCCATTACGTGATTTAAATCACATATACTTGATATATTAATTAGCCTAGAACGCTCAAACAAATGATGTACCTATAGCTTTTATGGTTATTACATCATCAGTTTCTTTTGCCATAGTAGAGTTCAATTTACACAAAGTCATACGACAACAAACGTTTATATTCTCTTCTACTGCTTCTCTAACACTGGGATCCATGATATGATCTACAAGTGCACTTACTCTGTTTCCAAAGTAATCACTCTCTAATATTTCACATTTGGTTAATTTAGAGAGTGGTTGCGAGTTAATTAAAACAAGATGAGCCACAGTTGTTTTTATTGAAATTCTAATATTGGATCTGTTATCAATCTGCAAATTTCAGAAACAAATATTGTTGCTCTTATGCCTTTGCAATAGTGCGGCGAATGCATTGCTGCGACGAGGCGGCGCGGTGACGCATTCAAAGAGACGGGCAGTGGAGTGCAGAGATAAAAGCTCGCCGAAACGGTGGGGAGACGGTAGCGTGTCTGCCTCACGTCCCGAGTTCGAATCTCGGTCAGGGTGAGTTATCTGGATAAGGTTTTTTCCGGGGTTTTCCCTTATCCTTAAAGACGAATGTCAGGTAGCTCTAAGCTCCAAGGACCCCGGACTCATTTCACCCATTTCATTCATCGTCCGACATGACAACGTAGGAGGACGTAAATTACAAAAAACAAAAACAAAAAACAAAAAAAAAAACAAAGAAAGAGACACATTTCTCGAGGGTTCGTCTTTGTTCTAGCACCCTCTTGATTGTTTGAGAACATTCCGGATAGTGAGTAATGAAGCACTTGGCATGGCAAAAAATGATAATTTAACAAATTTTGCGCAGGAACTGAAAGCTTTTCTTTTAGGAAAGAAATTGGAACAAAATAACTGACGATGTAAACTGCTGAATCAAACCAGCTAGACCAGCGTGTCAGTACGGCAATGGGAACAGTTTAGCTTCTAAATCTGGGTGGTTTTTAGAGAGGCATTTTTTGTATTCGTTTTTTAACTTTCGGTCATTTCGGAACACATTCTTAAGCCCTGAGGGACAATATTTTCATGTTAATGTAATGTCTGTTCAGTACCTTCTTAGTACCTTCAGTCAGCATAGTAGGAGTTTTTGCTGTGCACGGTGTGGTATACAATAAATAACATTTCCAGTTAGCAATACGACAGTTCTCAGTATCACGGACCAGTCGGACGCTGTGATGCCAGTTTATTGTTGCATTGCTTTGCTGTTATTTCAGTGCGCATGGTGATGTCATTGTACTGGCTTTGTTAAGTGTTAAATTTTATCTTGATTTCATTAAACTTGTAAACATTTTTTTCATGACTTCTAGCTTCATGCTATGAAAACATGAATGTTAAATTAAAGTTATATTTATGCAATTTGAAATAAATGTAAATCTTTCTATGCAGACTAAAATAATATAAATTTTCTCATTTATCGCTAAAAGAATATTATTCTAAAACAAGAAGGAAAAATTCGCAAAAAAATCGTTAAAAACAAAAACTCTTGCCTCTGAGTATAACTTACACAAATATTAAATGGCGACAGACATGAATTTAGAACAACCAAGTGAAATTACACAAAACGCAAACAGAGTAATACGAATTATTATCCCAAAAATCTAGAAAGCGATTTGCAGTATTGTCACGGCAGCAGGCATAAAAGTTTCTACACAAATAAAGAAACAATCGGCGGATAAAGTTTCATGGTAATAATGAATTTGCTAAGCAGTTAACGATAGCGCGTAGGGTAAACACATATCGCCGGCAAGCAATATAATTGAGGTAAAGGACTTGTCGCTCAGATAGGGTTTCAGTGTTGGAATGTTCTAGAGATATCTGGATTAACGGAGAATGATTGTTTTTCTTGTTTGCTCCAGAAGGTTCTCGGTTCATGAATTTGTGTATAAAAAGAAGCCATGGCTAGTGATTAGCGACAGTTGTGAAGCAGTTGTGAAATGAGAGATAGCCAGCTGTGCTGTTGTAACGAGAGCTAAAGATGTAATCTGCTGTCACTGTTTGTTATTGTGATCGGCCTTGTAAGGCTGTGTATATGTGATTTACTGTTCTTACGTGAGAATTGGACAGTGTATTGCTACAAAATAAAGGAGATTTTAATTTCTGCAACTCGGCCTTTTAATTCTACGAACCCACAAAGTTACAGTATCATTTAATGGCCTGATATAAGACAAAACATGTGAATCAACAATACATAAAATATCTGACACACATCTCGCTGCATACGAGAACTGATCTCGTATTTAACATCTCGTTGCATACCAGAGCTATCTCGTTTTAACGTCATTTCCTTTGTTCCAAAAACCTCGCTGTACTCGTGAGTAGTTCTAAATCTGATTTATCTTAGTTTTAGGAATCAATATACAGGGTGCATATAAATGAATATCAGGGTTTTAAGTCTTTATAATATTTATTACATTAAAATTACAGTTACAAATGATATGTCACATGTAAAAGCAACTCGGTTTTATTTGTTGGCATGTGCGTGCAATATTTCTGCAGCAATCTGCTAGACAGCGGTAGTTGCAAAGATGGCGACTAGTAAACAGAAAGCGTTGTATGTTTTGCAGTTTGCAAAGACCGAATCTGTAGTTACGGTACAACGTGCGTTCCGCATTAAGTTCGGTTGTGATCCTCCTAGTGATAATAACATTCGTAGATGGTATCATCAGTTTGAAGATACCGGCTGCCTTTGTAAAGGGAAGAGCACGGGACGACCAAGTGTAAGTGAAGAGACTGTTGAGCGAGTGAGAGAGTCGTTCACTCGTAGCCAAAAGAAATCAGTCCGGAAGGCTAATCGTGAATTACAAGTTCCTGTGTCGACTGTTTGGAATGTTGTAAGAAAATGCTTGCGGCTACGTCTTTGCCGTTTACAGTTATTACAGGCTCTAAAGCCGACAGACCACGGGTTACGTACCAACTTCGCAAATGACAAGTTGTCTCATGACGATGGCGATTTCATGGATCGTGTTGTCTTCAGTGATGAATTGACCTTTCACCTTAGTGGACATGTTAACACTTATAATGTGTGCATCTGGGGCTCAGAAAATCCCCACGAGATGGTACAAATTTAACGCGATTCCCCTAAAGTGAATGTTTTTTTGTGCCGTATCCCGGAGAATAGTTTATGGGCCTTTCTTTTTTGGTGAACCTACTGTAACTGGCACTTCTTACCTTGATACTTACTCTTCCCTCAGTTGGAAGAAAAGAGCCAGAGAACTTCATTTTCCAGCAAGATGGTGCGCCATCTCACTGGCATAACGAAGTACACGATTGGTTGAACGTCACTGTCCCCGAGCGCTGCATAGGTCGCAAGGGCTCCAATGACAGGGCTTGCTATGCATGGCCTCCACGTTCTCCTGACTTAACACCATACGATTTTTACCTTTGGTGTTTCATCAAGCATCGTATGTACGTGCCTCCGCTACCAGCTGACCTCCCTGAATTAAGAAAACGGATTGAAACAGCTGTTGCTACAATTACTGAATACACACTTATCAACGTTTGGGAAGAACTCGGCTATAGACTTGATGTGTGCCGTGTGACAAAGGGTAGTCACATTGAACATTTATAAGGTTCTTGGTAAAACTGTTTGAGTTGCTTTTACATTTGACGTATCATTTATAACTGTAAGTTGAATGTAATAAAGATTATAAAGAGTTAAAACTCCGATATTCATTTATATACACCCTGGATTACTGATTATTTACAAATTCGAGCGCTGTCTGAAAAGTAGGACTATGCCACCGTTTTAAAAGAGGCTTTATCTCTTGCTTCATAAACTACTTTTAACGAAATAAAAGTTAAGGTAATTTGACGGGGACTTAGGCACCGAAACCACGTGATATTTTGTACCTATGCCTCCTGAGGTGGAGGGATGAAGTGAAAAGAGACAAAGGGCAGCTGGTCCAGAAGCCACAACAGAACAGAGATTTCCTGTATTTCCGCTGATCTTTTGGGCGGATTGCAATAGTTCCCACACGTTACAAGGTGGAGAAGGTAATCGAATGATTGCTGAGGTTACGTAAAGGTCCTTGGAGAGTTGCTGCAGCTAACAGAGAGCGGCACGTGCATAAACAATTGTCTAATAAAACTCTCTGCAGTCACGGCCATGGCACTTAGCAAACCTCACCTTTTTATTCTTGCCAAGTTATTGACTTAAGTCTCCTTTATGACGGCTTTACCTCTACAAGAATATAAACTGTCGTTATTGTTACTACTGCCGAGTTAGTGCAAACTGTTACGGGGGTTAACAACCAGAGATTAATTCGAAATTATAGCGCTTCTGGAATGAAGGAGTGTCCAGTGAATCACGAACAGCAGAAAGAAGCAAATGCAGCTCTGTGTCATACGAGCATGTGTCAGCTTTTAATGCGTTCTTTGCTCTTTGCTTTTCCTTTGTTTAGGTGACTCGCTTTGCGGCGCGATTTGCGGATGTTTCATACATTACACGGAATATGCTTATAAACTGTTGCATCATATACGTCGCTAACCTGTACATAAATACCTATGATATGTCTCAGAGTCTGAAAATGTGAGAGGTTGCATTCAGACAACCTTCTCTACTCTGTATGTATTATTCTTACAAACATTTAGGTATTCCTCTATTTCATGTCATCAAGATAAACATAATCTTGTTGCTTATTTTCTTGTAAGCACAAGGGAATACGGGAATACAGTAGACTTTAAGTGATATTCAAATGTTTTAAACTTGATCTCGTTCTCTTTGGATAGACAATAGATAAAAAGAGCGAATAACGGCTTCTCAATTGAGAAAAGAAAAAGATAACCGAGGGCTGTTCAATAAAGAATGATCGATTTTTTTTTTTTTTTTTTTTTTTTTTTTTTGACAACGTACCTTTACTCATCATCATAATTTTGATAGTCCTCAAAATGCTCTCCCCTGAATGCGATGCACTTGTCCCAGCGTTTCTGACAGTATTCAAAGACATGCTGGAAACCTTTCTTTGCGAGATCCTTCAAAATCGCCTCCGCAGCCATCACCACTGCTTCTGATGATGGATAATGCCTCCCACGAAGAGGTTTCTTCAAGTTAAGGAATACAAAAAAGTCACATGGGGCTAAATCCGAACTATAGGGAGGGTGTGGGATGCACTTAACGTTGATTTTTGCAAGATATTCAGCAACAACATTGGCAATGTGCGGCTGCGCATTATGTGGTGCAGCATCCAGCTGGCTTCACGGAAATGTGGTCTTTTGCGCCTAATATGGACTTGCAATGTTTTCAGGACATCCCTGTAGTATTGTCCAGTTACTGATGTGTGTGCAGGTACAACATGTTGATAAACCATTCCATGAATATCAAAGAATGAGATGACCATAACTTTCCCAGCAGAAGCAACCACTTTTGCTTTTTGGGGGGTTGGTAATGAAGGAGATTTCCACACTGAGCTTTGCTGTTTGTTCTCATGATCAAAATGATGTAGCCAAATTTCATCAGCAGTGATTACGTTCGAAAGAAACACCGGATATTCCTCTAACATCAACTTTAACTGCATGCAGACCTACATACGAATGTCCTTTTGTTCGGGAATCAACAGTCTTGAAACCCATTGCGCACAAACACGTTTCATGTGTAATGTTTCTATTACCAACGTGTGTGTGGCACCCAATGAAATGTTCAGTATTTCAGAAAGTGATCTTAAGGTAATTCGTCGATCCTCTCTCACAATGACAGCAGCAGTGTTGATGTTTTCTTCCGAAAGAGGAGTAACTGGAGCACCGGGTCCACCTTCCTTTGAAATCGATTGTCTGCCCTCTTTAAACATCTTAAACCACCTTCGAACTGCGCTGTAGGGAAGAACAGTCTCCCCAAAGGCCTCCTGTGACATTGTATAGGCCTCAACTGAAGATGTATTGAGACGAAAGCAGAATTTCAAAGCCGCATATTGTTCCTCGTGTGTTACCTCCATTGCAGCGGTAGGCGATACTGAACATGTCTGAACTTGCTTGGTTCTCACGGGCGGTAACCAGGAGTACCAACAATGAAACTACTACGGCGTGTTTGTTTTACATTAAGCTAAATATAATAAGATTGAATTTTAGTGCGAAAAATTATGACCGTAAAAAAATTGTGATCATTCTTTATTGATCAGCCCTCGTATAATAGCAAAGACAGAACAGAAAACACTCACTATAGGACGAGGCCACCGGCTTTACTTCTCTTTCCAACGCTAAGGAGTTTTACGATCGAACAAATCTATCACCTTCCGCCAGATTTGAACCTGCGACCTAGGGAAACAGATACTAGAATGTTATCCCTATACCACGAGGACGACAATGGTATAATGTTCTTGCATTCTTGCAGGGAAAGTTGGAATACGTATATTTTCGATGACTTCAGAACTCTTTATGAATACAATGGAAGATTTGAAACGAGTACTTTAGCATTAATAAATGACATTCATCTTCCACGCTAAAGGAAACTCCGGATAACTAGCTGATCGAGATTCAAACTCGGGACTGCTTGAATGTGAGGCTATCATCACGTTATAGAGGCTGATTTGCAAGATATTGCACATCACATTTAACATACAGTGCAACCTTAACCTCAAATGAACGACTGTGTGTTACTGTGCACTGGCAATAAGAGAGATGACAGTGATTGTTCTTCATCTCTAAAACTGGCAACTTTATTTAACTTAAAATTAGAACCACCAACGCAATGTATAACGTGATCAAGCACATCTAGGAAACGACAAATCAAATCATAGGTCATCAGCACAGCCAGTATACTACAATGTTGGGATTTGTAACTGCGTGTTCTAATATTTGATATCTTTTAAACTTTAGATACAATCAGCCAACTTTACTTTATGTCTTTCAGATTAAAGAAACATATAACACTTACCAAATGTGCTAAAAGTGTGCAGTTAAAAAGATGTTTAGTGGTTCTTGTAGCCCGTGGTTGGTGACGCTTCTAAAGAGAAATACGACAGAATGCGCATTGTATTTACGTTAGTCAGTTGTTTGTCTGGATTGGTAGACTTACTGAAACTTTACAAGTTAACAAACTTTTATTCCGAAACGAAGTTTGAAAACATTTGTAAGCTTTTCCTTGATATTTGTGTGTTGTTAATTTTGTGGAAACAAATATCTTCGAAAGCCGCAGTCATCATGATGACATAATTTAGCAGTGCAATAATGGGGCGTCATTTTTATCCGTTTTCGCAAGTTCTTAATGATGTCGTTACTTCTTGTGTTGGCCGCTCGCCCGCTCGTCTTTTGTTATGCTCATAAATTATTTGCGTGCACCTTAACGCTGCAGCATCATTAGGCTTCTCCTGACGTCATCGCTTATGAAAGAGTAGCGTCGTCGCGTCACATTCATTGAGCCCCCAAAGTGGGCTCCCCCTACCCCGCTACGCCACTTCCAGGAGGCGCCGGATGTTACAAAGGAGCTCTAATTGTGCCGCCCTGAGCCATTCTTTCTTTTACTTCGTCTTTCTGCAAAATATACCTACCTACTCCACATTTTTCATTTTTCTAGTTACATCTCCTTTTAAAGCTGTTTTTACGCAGCAGTTGATAAAGCAGATAGACTCTTTTAAAAAGTTCTATAAGGCTGGATATATAAATGGACATATCACTTAAATCTCACGATATTCTCTCCTCATTATTGTACAAAATATTATTAAACGCACTCTCTCGGCCATCTACACTTCATGTTTGTCACGGAAAAATGACGTGACTGACATTGATCTATAATTAAAATATCATAATTCAAATGACAGATGAATCAACAATAACCCACGAACTAAGGGACAAAATCATGAAGAAGCGTTTACTAAAATCTGTTCGCTGTAAGAATAAAATAAATGTCAAAGAAGTAAGTGACGGAAATGAACCACATTGGCTGGAGGGTTTTAATACTCCCGTGTTTTTCCATAATATAATTCAGCGGTTTATTAAGCTTGTTGCTTTACCTGCTTTCAATAAACCATTCAAGTTTTTGTTACAACATAGAATTAGCATTATTAAGAGCAATAACTCAAAAGTTAAAAAAATGCACTGGTTGAGTAACAACAAAGATGGCAGTTAAATTCCGGTGACGGCATTGCTGTTTAGGTGCACATGCGCAGATGTTACGTATAACCAAAGACGTCCTAAAACGCGGAGCTCATTCTAACAGCGAATAGCTCATACACTAAATAGCGGATGTAGTTCTTGTAACGGCCTAGGTGAGGCACTGAGGTGTCAAAGTACGAACAGTGTTTATTGTCGCTAAATATTTAAATTATGAATGTACCTACCTAAAAGTGAGGTTATACAATTTTACAATCACGTGATAAGTTGGAGTTGGTTAAAAAGGGAGATCTACTGCCAATTTGAATAAAGTAAAGAACTTGGTACGTACATTTAACTATAAACGTTATAGAAAGTAGCTATAGCTTGGTTGTTTGTTGCTAGGGAAGGAAAAATATTAATAAAGATCGGGGTTATTTGTGTATAGTCTATAGAATTTCTATGTTTGATAAAATAGTAACAAAACGATTAGCTGCACAAAAATAAATAAATAAATAAACAAGAATAATTTGATATACGAGGGCTTTTCAGTAAAGAATGATCATAATTTTTTTACAGTCATAATTTTTCGCGCTAAAAATCAATCTTATTATACTCTGTTAGCTTAATGTGAAACAAACACGCCGTAAGAGTGTCATTGTTGGTACTCTTGGTTCTCGCCTGTGAAAGCTAGGTAAGTTCAGATATGTTCAGTATCGCCTACCACTGCAATGGAAGTAACACGCGAGGAACAATATGCTGCTTTGAAATTCTGCTTTCGTCTCAACAAATATAAAGTTGAGGCCTATACAATGCTACAGGAGGCCTATGGAGAGTCTGTTCTTCCCTACAGCACAGCTCGAAGGTGGCTTAAAATGTTTTAAGAGGGGAGACAATCAATTTCAAAGGAAGGTGGACCCGGTGCTCCAGTTACTGCTCTTACGGAAGAAAAGATCAACACTGCTACTGCCATTGTGAGAGAGGATCGACGAATTACCTTAAGATCACTTTCTGAAATACTGAACATTTCACTGGGTGCCACCCACACATTGGTGACAGATACATTACACATGAGACATGTTTGTGCGTGATGGTTTCAAAGACTGTTGATTCACAAACAAAAGAACATTCGCATGCAGGTCTGTATGCAGTTAAAGTTGATGTTAGAGGAAGATCGGAGTTTCTTTCAAACGTAATCACTGCTGATGAAACCTGGCTACATCATTTTGATCCTGAGAGCAAACAGCAAAGCTCAATGATAAAATCTCCTTTATCACCAACCCCGAAAAAAGCAAAAGTGGTTGCTTCTGCTAGGAAAGTTCTGGTCATCTCATTCTTTGATATTCATGGAATGGTTTATCAGCATGTTGTATCTGCACACACATCAGTAACTGGACAATACTACAGGGATGTCCTGAAAACATTGCAAGTCCATATTAGGCGTAAAAGACCACATTTCCGTGAAGCCGGCTGGATGCTGCACCACGATAATGCGCGGCCGCATATTGCTAATGTTGTTGCGTGAAGTGCATCCCTCACCCTCCTTATAGTTCGGATTTAGCCCCGTGTCACTTTTTTCTATTCCCTAACTTGAAGAAACGCCTTCTTGGGAGGCATTATCCATCATCAGAAGCAGTGGTGAAGGCTGCGGAGGATGTTTTGAAGGATCTCTCAAAACATGGTTTCCAGCATGTCTTTGAAGACTGGCAGAAACACTGGGACAAGAGCATCACATTCAGGGGAGACTATTTTGAGAAGGACTATCAAAATTATGAGGATGAGTAAAGGTAGGTTGTTAAAAAAAATTGTGTTTATTCTTTATTAAACAGCCCTCGTAAATCGTGTATTTTAACGAAATCTATACATTTTATACGGTGAGATTTTGTCTCTCTCTTACACATTAGCAGTAAAAGTAATATATATGTTGTGTTTGAATATTCTATCTTCCATGGATACTTAACTATTAATTTTTACTATTTGTGTTTCATATCTACAGTAATGGATAAGTACGGAATCCTACTCAAAAATACGTCATCGAGTTTTCACTGAAAATACACTTTTGACTCTATGAATAAAAAAGTACGTCTTTATAAAAAGTTTTGCGTGTACTTTGCTTGTGAACATCATAACCTAAAAATCATAAGTAGGTTAAATGCTTGGTCTTGCTGTCCTGCAAGGATAAGGCGGTAGGGTTTTCAAAGAAATTCCTCCTCCGAAATAGCGTGCACATAGAAAATTTTATAAAAATTTGGTTTTCTCAAGAATTATCACTGTCCTGCAGTACTTTCCAGGTTTTTATAAAAATAGACTACTTCTATGGAAGCAGACACGCTGACTTCGGAAGTAATATTTTCGCGTAGCACGTACCATTTTTATGATATTCGATACTTGTTATATACTGGACACTATATATAATCGCAGTATTTTCAACATTTATTTTGCGATTTGTGAGAAAACCTTATGTGATAGAAAAAATAGAATGCACCATTAAATTTAGCACATCCAAGTTAATTAATATCACCCTTCAGATCGCAAACCGGTGAACAAAAATGTTATTTTGCAGAACAGTTTTATTTAACAAATCTTATTAAAATAGTATATTATACATAGGTCTGTAAAGTTTCCAACCTAATAAAGATGCGACATTTTTTCAGACTTCTTTTAACATAGTCTCCTGTAACTCTACACACTTCTCCCAGCGATGTTCCGATATCTGTAACCCATCCATATAGTATTCGGCGTTTTTTTTCTGAAAAATAATTGTTCGCGAAGGTGATTGCCTCTTCATTTGACGAAAATCTCTGTCCTCCGAGCGCAATTTTCAGATGAATGATCAAAAAGAAGTCGCTTGGGGGTAGATCTGTTGAGTAAGGCGGGTGGTCAAGCAGTTCAAACAGTAATTCGTGGATTTTCGCCATTGCAACCCCGGAGATGTGAGATGGTGCGTTGTCTTGGTGAAACAGGATTTTCTTTTTATGCAAATGTGGCCGTTTTTCCGCAAGTTCTGCCTTCAGCTTGTCAAGTAATGATGTGTAGTATGCTCCTGTAATGGGTTTTTCTTTTTGAAGATAATCGATTAAAATAAGTCCATGACTATCCCAAAAGCAGTCGCCATCACTTTCCCAGCCGGAAAAAAAACAGTTTTTGCTATTTTTGTAGCCGGTTTTCCCTTTGCAGTCCACTGTTTGGACTGAATTTTTTTGGGCGTATTATAGTGTATCCAATTTCCGATATAACTTAACATTGGAGGGCGTAAATTAAAAAAAAAAAAAAAAAACTGGCAGCGGATATGTCAAAAATGGGTATAGGAAACG
This sequence comes from Mantis religiosa, assembly GCA_030765055.1. Lineage (NCBI taxonomy): Eukaryota > Metazoa > Arthropoda > Insecta > Mantodea > Mantidae > Mantis > Mantis religiosa. The sequence goes on along the minus strand of CM060949.1, from coordinate 194,754,282 downwards.
GCATCATGGCAGGCCTCAGAAACATGCGAAAGTCCATGACAGTTCCCATCGACCAATCAGCTTTCGTGTCCATGCAGAGTTTCTTTTCTTTTTTTTTTTTTTTTTAAATTTACGTCCGCCCCAACGTTAAGTTATATCGGACGGTGAATGAATTGGGTGAAATGATGCTCAAATGAGTCCAGGGTCCATGGAGCTTAGAGTTACCCGGCATTCGTCTTGAAGGATAAGGGAAAACTCCGAAAAAAACCTTATTTAGGTAACTCACCGTGACCGAGATTCGAACTCGGGACCTCTTGAACGTGAAGCAGACATGCTACCATCTACGCTACCGAGGTAGGCTCCATAGAGAGTAATTTTTTGTTTCCTTTGAGCAAGCATCCGCTCCGTCTGTCGACAGCACCGTACACTACAAACCTAGAAGCACAAGCAAACAATTGTTCCCAAAATCGCGAGTTCAAACCCGGTTCTCACCGACTGTCTTTTTGTGTACCTTCTTAAAAATGACATGGGGCATGTCAGTACATCCAATGGTATGTAAAAGTACTCCTGAGGGTCGAAATTCCGAAACACTGTTGACTCTGATATGATTCTCGTAACAGAAAGCGTGGTTAAAAATTAGTTATATTTATTTCCTAAAAAAATGAGAAGTAAATGGAATTAAAGGGAAATTATGGACAATAGATCGCGGTAGTTAAAAAAACTACCGACCAGGGATAACCAGAAGAAGTGGGCGGTTGACGGGAATCAAATGCGTGACCATCTGGCTCGGCAAGTAATAGTCAAATAAAGAAATACTTAAATGCTTTTGAGATTGCGCAGATATTTTAGAATCTAAAAGCTGAATCATTAGCTCAGTTGTCTGTAGCCAGCAGCAATTAAATGTCGACACGGTATAAAGCAAACAGAAGGGACCGTGAGAAACAGCTCCATTTAGAATTGCTCCTTGGAGTGATATAAATCACAGTAAGGTAGATGTCACCTCTGCAGCTATAAAAGGAGTCCCCGAGCCTTTAAAATTCAGCAGCAGCGAGATTCCCATTTCATTCCAAGGCCATATGGCGCATGCAATCCTATTAAACATTCAACGCACTCCTGTTTACACTTAAAACAATAATTGAATACGATTAAGCAGCGTTTCTGTTATACCTTGTACTTCCGGCACAGCGCCATCTTCCTTCTGTTTCTATACTCTGTGCATTAATAATGTAATACCTTTTTGTGATATATTAATTAGTTTTCTAACCTTATTCTTACCCTTTCCTACTATGTACTTATAGTAAGTAGAGGAAATACTCGAGCCAAGAATTCGAAATTCACTGGATATACACGTTTTGAGACGCGCTGAATAAAATAAAAGAAACTAGTTTGTCTTATACAGAAAAGTATACTTAGAATAATGAGTAATACAACACTCTGAAATTTCAAATGTGGTTTAAGTTAGTGTTATTCCCAAAGAGTAGATAGACGAGAATTAGCAATTAGTGTGCAATTAATCAGGTAATTAAGAAATTCGCCTCTAAAACGGAATCAAAGGCTCATAAAACATAATATAAATAGTAATTGTGTGAGCCATATAAGTTACTGATGTAAGGTGTATGTATTGCTTATTTTTCAGCACATAAACATGCTAAAACAGTTATTACAGAATAAATGAACACTTTTTCACTGAACCCCTTCTCAATAAACATTCAAATACCTCTTGAACTACGAATACAAAACGGAAAAGTTTTAGAATGCCATATATTAAAAAGCAAATTCAGTTTGTTTGTTTGACATATACTATATAAAGTTTTGCGAGTTTATTGCCATGTCAATTGTTCGATTACTCGAATTTTTTTCAGTTATGATAATTTAAAGATTTTTTGTACACCGAGAAATGAATTTCTATTGTTATGTTTTTCAAATGGGAAGAGTTCTGTTCTACAGCGAATGAGATGTGTTAGCGTTGTCACCTCTTTTCATATTTCCCTCTCTCTCGTACCCTATCCTAGAACATGCAAATCTTCCTAGCGCTAGTTGTAAGGGAACCCAAACTGAATTTTTCCAATATTTATAATAATGCAGTTTTTAAAATCAAAATTACAACATGGATATTCGCATATGTCGTATGTGTTTTAACTGTTATAGGTAATTATAGTTTATTATTTTTCTAATACAGTGGAACTGCCAATGTCTCATCAGTATAGCTGTGAATGTCACTTACGTAAAGAGACAATTCGTCATTGTCACTGAACTCATCGTCTAAGTCTTGCAAATTTATGATAATAGGCTCCAAGATCTCGTCATGTGTTATTCCTTACCAAAAGTCGTCTTCTTGTAGTTTATCTGCAAGTATTACGCAGCTTTCCCGATCTTGTTGTGTTACCTTGTCAATGTCTTCTGAATAAGTCGTCCAGTGTCAGCCACTTTAAAACCTTCCCCGATTACGAAGCAATCATAAACATATCATATGATGCCTCACGTTCTGCAGATGCAGTATTCTATAGGAGAACGGGAAGTGAACTGTTTGCGCTCTCTCGATATAACAAACATCTTGGCTTGTTCAAAGTAATCTTTTTGGCATACCATGTAAATACTTTACATTTGAGTTCTGAGTTATTACCAGACATCGGAGCCCGTACACCTTCAAAGGGATATGACGTTTACAAGTCTCACAGTATATAACTGCTGACGTCAGTCCCGGGGACAACACGCAGGGATAGTCCGGTTCGCAATGCGTAGCTTTAGTTTCATTACAACTACTGCTCGCCACGCAGGTAGATCTGTCTTCCAGGAAATGCAAATTGTTGGACATATTGTGTTAATAGCATTACTTTCACAACTATTATTGGACAATCTCCATTTTATAAATACAAAAAGTTTTTGGGTATTATTAACAGCCATTACACAGCTTAAAGAATGTATTTTCGAGCTGTCTAAAAGCAGTCGAGGAGGTGTCTGCAAAAATTAACAATAGAATGCACCAAAAGAACAAAAAATAAATTGTCCATTATTCTACTAAAAAATACCGGATTTTCAGTGCTGCGAAATATAAGAAATAAACTAAGTCTCGGACAAACATATGATTTGTACTACTCATATGCACTATTAACGTCATGTGACGTTGAACGAACTTTCTCCCAGTATTTTAATTTTTTTTTTTCAGTGAGAGGCGCAGAAAATTCACATTCGACAATTTACGAATGAACATGGTTGTTCACTGTAATTCTCGCAACGAAAGCAATGAGGAGGATGGCATGTTGTAACGTAGCTTACACTTTGTATCTGTACCGGACTGTACACACACAGCCCTTCGGTATACTTTTTAAAAATTTCTTTATTCAAATATATATGTATACAGATATTTTTTTTTCTTTTCCTTATTTAACCGTTTTTTATTGTTTCTGTTTATTTTACTATCTGTTTTCTTAAGTTTCACACATATACACGATACACATAAACACCCATGCCCAAGGTGGGACTCGAACCTGCGACCCTCTACGCGGCGTAACGCTAGAGACGTACGCTCTAACGACCGTGGCTACGAGGGCCGGCATAGTTGACACCGATGTTTGTTGATGTCGCACTTGACCTTGTATAGTACCTGTGCGCGTACATTGGTTGCTAAGGTGTACGGGATCCGATGTCTGGTTATTACAAATATATGTGCAAACATAAGTACCATCCAACAATGACGGCCATTAATAATTCTACGTCTGGGTCTTTATAATATATTACTATTATATTTAGTTGTATTCTGAAAACTATTTGAGATAAAAATGTGTTGTTTACGATTAAGTTAGAAACATTACTATCTAAAGTCTGTTTAGCCAACGTGTGTGCAGTTCCCAGTCAAAGGGACCTCAAAGGACGGGACCTCCCCGCCCACTAATGACCGTCATAAATCTATCTCCACACTTCAGAAATGGAACACTGACGTTGGGGACCAATAGCAACCCCTATTTTCTGAAAATGACAGTTGCATGTCTACTCCGCGTGGAGTCTCAGTTGCCAAAGTTCCAACTTCCAGTTGTTCTGTTTCATTAGGTGCAAGACGGTGATGTTAAAATGTTGCAACCTTGTAGAGGGGACCGTCAGGAGGAGGGTCCATGTTGTAAAACGATTATGAGGGTTCCTCAAAGAAAGCGGCCGCCGTGCACTTGCGTTGAGTAGACAGACTTTACCTTCCTTGTGTATAACTTTTTGCAAGATTTGAATTTATATCTTATTAAAGCTGGATTCACTTGGCGCTCGTCATAGCACACTTACAGGGAATGCAATGTGCTGGCCTAGTAGAGCTCAAGGACAAAAATCAGCCCATTTGAAAGTCACAGTAGAGAATATTTTTGCTCTATGAGCTTTTATGATTTTAAATCCTAATTGACGCCTAAACCATGTAAAAATCGGCTTATCTAAAACAAGAACTCTTATCTGGTACAGGAGTTTCAAAGACGTGGCTTTCATCTTAGTATAGAATTTCAATCTCTATATCAATCCTTTATGAAATGCTTAGCAGTAACGTGACTCAAGTTATACGAACGACCACCTGCACTTAGGTTAGGTTTACAGCCGTGAAGAAATGAAACAGGAAAAGTGGTCTTTACACCGAGATGTTTATGGCAAAGTTTGTTAGCAGCTGGTACTTACTCCATGCCACATTTGGATGCAATTATATTTAACGCGAAGGTCAACAGATCAAAATATAGCGCGCAGGTGTCCGTAGCAAAGATTTCTTCAGCTGTATTTGATTGCATCGTAACTAGTAACTAGCTCTGACGTCGACTCGTTCGTTCTTTTCTGGTCGCGAAAATTGCTACTGTTTCAATCTATCGACATTTTACGCTCCACAGAGTTCTAGATTAATGTTATTGAGAGAGACACTTTGTTTTTGATTTACGTATGTAAGAAACTGTAAGGAACTGCTCATTCAAAGCTGATAATTCCTTCGCCACAGAAACTTCACATTCCTTATAAGCAGAGGCAAGATGTTGTGGTGACAATTATTTATAAAATTCGCATAAATAATTTTAATTGGTGGTGTTTCGTGTTTTTTTTTTTTTTTTTTTTTTTTTTTTTTACCACAAATACGCATTAACTTTGCGAAAATTTTTGGGGAAGAATTAATGAGTAATGACATGGCTCAAATGAAAAGTAACAGATAACTAGAGTAGCATAACTGTTAAAACAGCTTTTTTCCAAATTAAAACATTTTATTTGAAATCAGCAGACAGTAGGTAACATCAATAAGATCAAATATCACACATCAGACATCGCCAAATTGAAGTATATAACAAGTTGTGATATTTTCGCTTTTCATACTTGTTCTTTTGTCTGTCATATCTAAGTTATATGTGGAGAAAAATCTCTCACTGTCAGCGTTTGACATCGACAACCAAAGACATTGAAGGAACTTTTCACAGAAATTGCGGTAAGAATCAGCTTTTGTCTTCAATGCCAAGAGTGCGGTTACTACATCTAATCTGTTATCGTTACCATCATGGCTTTGCTATTCAACAATCTCACAAGCTCTTTGTTACAAAGAAGCAAATCAGAATCACAAGTACAGTGCGCGCAAATTATGTTGAGCGCTGGATTTACGGTGTGGTGCGGGCAGAGGGGAAGAAGCAAGAGGTAACGCTCTTTTGTTTCAGCAGTGTAGTCAACCTTGAAAAACACAGTTCAGCAAAATAGCGTGTAAGATAAGCGAAGATATTACAAGTAACGTTGCATCCTCTGTAAACATTCCTTAGTTTTGCCCACGCCAGCTCAATTGCATTCAGATCACAGTTATACGGATGTAGACGAATAATAATGTGTCCTTTTTCGAGAGCCATAACATCCACAAATGTTCATACATATATAAATCATTTTCAAGTAAATGCTGATGTACATTACCACCACACTCGTAACAAGGATAAACTGGCAATTCGAGCGCACCAAACGAGCCTTTATGAAGGAAGCTTTAACTACAAAGGGATAATGTTATATAATAAACTTCCAAATTCATTTAAACAAGCTGCATCATTAAAACACTTTAAGAATACGGTTATGAAAGTTCTGCATGCACACTGTTTTTATACGGTTAATGAATTTTTAGAACTATAACCATGTAAATGAGCACTGGGAGCTAGTACATTCACAAACCTGTAATATTTATATTATGACATTTCTTGTAGTAAATTAGTCTATGCAAATACCACATGAAACCATAGAAAAGCTGCTTACTGTGTATATTGTATGTAATCAATTTGACTTTATGTGTATACTGTATTCATACATTTTGATGTGTCTCATAACATGTATATGTTGCCAAGAACAAAGTAAAATTCTAATTCTAACATACGATTGTTATAAACTGGTTAGCTAATTAACCTCAAAATTGATCAAAACGAAATATGGCGGACATGATAAAGCTTAGCGTATTAGCCACTAGATGTCAGTGTATAGCGCATTTCAAATTTCAAAGTTGTCATCTATGTTTACGGAGTTAAACGAAACTTATCGAATGAGGACTTGGAACCCCATCGCTCTTCTTATCGCGCGCATATAGTAATACCACTGGTTTTAAATGCATTTAGTTGTTTAAATGCTGCCATTACATGATTTAAATCACCTGTACTTGATTTAGTAACTAGCCTAGAAGGCTCAAACAAATGATGTAGCTTTTTATGGTTATTACATCATCAGTTTCTTTTGCATAATGGAGTTTAATTTAGACAAAGTCATACGGCAGAAACTTTTAGATTCTCTTCTACTGCTTCACTAACACTGGGATCCATGATATGATCTACAAGTGCACTTACTCTGTTTCCAAAGTAACCACTCTCTAATATTTCACATTTGGTTCTCAGCGAGTTAATTCGGGATAAAACAAGATAGGCCACAGTTTTTTTTATTGAAATTCTAATACTGGATCTATTATCAACTGCAATTTTCAGAAACAAATATTGTTGATGTTGTACCTTTACAATATTGCAGCACTTGGCATCACAAAAATGATTATTTAACCAATTTTGCGCAGGAACTGAAAGCTTTCCTTTTAGAAAAGAAATCTACAATTGCCGCAAAATAGCTGGCAATGTAAACTACTGAATTAAACCAGCTAGACCAGCGTGTCAGTACAGGTAATGGGAACAGTTTAGCTTCTAAATCTGGATGGTTTTCAGTGAGGTATTGTTTGTATTCGTTTTTTTAACTTTCAAGCATTTCGAAACATTCTTAAGCCCTGAGGGACAATATTTTCATGTTAATGTAATGTCTGAGAGTAGCTTCCTAGAAGTTCAGTACCTTCTCAGTACCTTTAGTCAGCATAATAGGAGTTTTTGCTGTGCACGGTGTGGTACCCAATAAATAACATTTCCAGTTAGCATACGACAAACAGTTCTCAGTATCATGGACCAGACACGTGCTGTGGTGTCAGTTTATTGTTGCACCGCTTAGCTGATATTAAAGTACACATGATGATGTCACTGTATTGGCTTTGTTAAGTGTTAAATTTTATCTTGCTTTCGTTAAATTTATAAAGACTTTTGTCATGAATTCTAGCTTCATGATATGAAGACATGAATGTGTAATTAAAGTTATATTTATGCAATTAGAAATAAATGTAAATGTTTCTATGAAGACTAAAAATAATAGAAATTTTCTCATTTATCGATAAAAAATATTATTCTTGAAAAAAAGAAAAGTTCGCGAAATTTCACGAAAAAAATGTTAAAACAAAAACTCTTGCCTGTGCTCATAGGTTATAAATAGATCCGACTTTAAGATGGAATAAACCTTCGTTTTGGGTTTTTTTTTTTTTGTGTATTTTTCCTGTATATTTTTCTACCTGTGACACTTTCAGAACAACGTTACGTTCAAAAATCTTTTGCAGCTTAAACGAATATGCAACTCCTAGTATTTATTTTCTGGATATTTCGGCAGAGCATCACAGGCTTGCATTTTCCAATCACACAGTAACTTCTGGTATAAAACAAGAACATGTCTTAATACCTATATACAACTGGTAAGATGAACTACCTCCGTGCTACTGCTTATAGTAGAAGTGGAAATGATTTTACAATGAGAACAAATAACATATTTTATTTGAAGAAGGTACTGCTTAGGTATTTTGAAGTGTCAACTCTCATTTAGGTTTTCGGGTACAATAAAATTCAACATTCAGCTTCAATAATCTTGAAAGAAATGCATACAACGATATTTTTAATTAAATAACGAAAAAAAAAATAGGTTAAAACCTAAAAATCAGGCTTCTAGTTAAAAGAAGAGTTTGTGTCCATTGTTCATATGAATGAACAAACTACAAAAAATATTACACAAATATAAATATTTGTTACAAAGGGTTCACTTATCTTAATAAATTGGTGTTAATACCTCTTTCTGATGGAGATCAATTTCAAAAACAGATTGTTTTCATCTGCAGCGAACTACGTTGTCAAGGATTCCGGTTACCATGTTTTCTTATGTTTTTTAGTAAAATTCATTACGCAATATTTATTTTTTTAAATAAATATCTTTTCTATTAAGTTTATCGGGACATTTAATTGTTTTAATAATTTAACTTCAGGATTTATTTCATGGTTAAATGATAAAAAATGATCTGCTACAGCCGATTTATCAGTTTGTTTATACTTAATGTTACGAAAATGTTCTTTCGTTCTGGTTTCCAAATTACGTTTTGTCTTTCCAATGTAAACCTGATCACAATCTAAACAATTAAATTGATAAATACCAGATTTTTATTATTAGGAATTTTATCTTTTTTAGAAAAATGTAGTAAATTTTTAATACCATATTTATTTTGAGGAACTAAAGTTATACCAACTTCTTTAAAAAATTTGAAAATGTTTATTAACCCAAGTACATTTTTTAAAATTATATTCGTCTTTTATTTTTTAAGGGTAGAAACATCATTAACAGTTTTTTGATATTTAAAATGTTCAATCTTCTTTTGTATAAAGTCTTTATTAAAACCATTAATTAAATCAGTATTAATAATATGTTTATATTCTTTATTAAATTCTTCCTTATTCAGGGATATATTTATTAATCTAAAAATCACACTATTAAAACAGCAAATTTATGTAAAAAGAGTTAAAATTTTTATTTTTATGTAATTATCAATATGAGTAGACTTCCTATAAATACCAAAATCTAATTTGTTATTATTTTTTATTATCTTCAAATCTAGAAAAGGAAGAAACCCATTAATTTCAGTTTCTAATGTGAATTTTATTCACGTTTTATATCCATAGTCCTGTATTAATAATATAAGCAGAGAAAAATATAGTTCTGTATGTAGAATCTCTCAAAAAACATTTAGCAGATTTTATAATATACTTTGTTTTAACACACATCAAACCGGGGTCAACGCGTATGTTGACGTTATACACTGACGTTAGACAGCTCTTAGTTCTTCCCAATGAGATTTTGTCTATAAATAACGAGAGGTAATCCAAATGAGACAACGTGGAAGTTACTCAGCTGCATCTGCGAAAAATAATTACAAAGTATGCTATTTGTGTTTTTGAGTAGTGCCTTTGTATGGTGTTTCCTCTGTGTCTTTATTTATTTTTGATGTTTAGAGCACAACCCACAGAATTTAATTAATTCTTTAAGTGTAATAAGTAATAACTTTTAAATACATCCAAAGTAATGTAAGTTTACTAAACAAGTGCAAGTAGCCCTAAACCTTCAGAGGACGGACAGCGTTAGGTATTTGAGCTCCTGGGGCTATAAACACATCTTAATTTCATTCCATAAACTGTAAAGCATCAAAAAGGATTTACAAAGCCGTTGTACTTGACTACGGACATACGTAGCTATAAAAGATCGAAGGTGGCCTTGACTTTTAGTTAAGAATGCCATAGAGTACGAAACTGTTTTACTCCACAGAAAATAAATAGCTGATACACTCCATAGAGTGTAAAAACAGAATTTAGTTTCATTTTATTGCTAGGAATATACACGAAGTAACACCACATGTTACGCTAACAAACAAAAGATAGAATGTAAAAAGTGACAATCGATATTGTGTTATATTTGTTTAACTGTCATTTATTAAATACTACATGTGTATGAAATGAAACAGTGTTAAAACTATTATAATGTAAATAACCTTTATTCTGTTAGTTCGATTGGATGATAACTTAAATAACTGCTTAAAGAAACAAAACTTGAAAACGTTAGAAATCAATGAACCGGTAGTGTAAATTACATGAGAGGTTTATTTTTCTCTGGTCGCAGAGTGGAGGAAATTGTTTTTAGTTCTTACAACTTAAGGACATATCTAAATGTAACATATATACAATATGGAAATTAATTGTTCTTTCACACTAGCCGTGTGTAGGACGCACTATGAAAGAGTAGAGCCAGGCTGAAAAATTCAATGCTATAGCCGGGATTTGAACCACGGATCTTCTGATCTCCGTCCAGCCGCTCTAAACCATTGAGCTACTATGGCCAGCATGACATTAAATTCTCCAACTGACTCGTGTTTTTCCCGGTAAACCACTTAGGAGTTCTTATAAACACATGAGACAACTACCTTAATGGCGACTTACTATGCTGTAAGTATTTAAGGCCCGGGCTTTATAGTTTGGACCACTATTAGGTACAATTAATGGAAATTAATTACACCGTGTGTAGGACGCACTATGAAGGAGTATAGACAGACTGAAAAATTCAAATGTTGTCTCATGTGTTTATGAGAACTCCTAGTGCTTTTCCGGGAAAAACACGAGTCAGTTGGAGAATTTAATGTCATGTTGGCACGTTGGCCATAGTAGTTCAATGGTTTAGAGCGGCTGGACGGAGACCAGAAGATCCGTGGTTCAAATATCGGCTATGGTATTGAATTTTTCAGTTTGGCTCTATCCTTTTATTATTATTATTATTATTATTATTATTATTATTATTATTATTATTATTATTATTATTATTATTATTATTATTATTATTATTATTATTATTATTATTATTATTATTATTATTATTATTATTATTATTATTATTATTATTATTATTATTATTATTATTATTATTATTATTATTATTATTATTATTATTATTATTATTATTATTATTATTATTATTATTATTATTATTATTATTATTATTATTATTATTATTATTATTATTATTATTATTATTATTATTATTATTATTATTATTATTATTATTATTATTATTATTATTATTATTATTATTATTATTATTATTATTATTATTATTATTATTATTATTATTATTATTATTATTATTATTATTATTATTATTATTATTATTATTATTATTATTATTATTATTATTATTATTATTATTATTATTATTATTATTATTATTATTATTATTATTATTATTATTATTATTATTATTATTATTATTATTATTATTATTATTATTATTATTATTATTATTATTATTATTATTATTATTATTATTATTATTATTATTATTATTATTATTATTATTATTATTATTATTATTATTATTATTATTATTATTATTATTATTATTATTATTATTGCTCTGCTCGAACCGTTACCATAGCCTTTATCTTTGTTAATAGAAACCTCTCAGATAACGCACTGATTATTCTCGAAAGAGTTGGAGGGGGGATACTGGCGCGCTTCTCGGACGTCTGCTAAGCACCAATGAACGCATCACTTCAGAATTCGCAGGAATCACAAATGACAGGTAGATGTTATGTCGACGTGGGGTTATCAGTGCGTTACCTGAGAGGTTTCTACTAACAAAGATACAGACCGGATAAACATTTGAGCAGCGTGAAAATACCTTCCAGAGTAGGATTAAAAAAAAATATATATATCATTCCATTTTGAAGTCAATGACATTAACTTTGATGCCTTCCCTCTGCTAGCTGAAGCTGTGACACTGGTCAATGCTTTCCTTCAACGAGCGTGTGTGTGAATTGAGTGTATTTTTAAGTCTTTATTGTCCTTTATTGCTGATGCTTTCGAAAGTCACCTCTTATTGCCTGCACCTGTTGAGGAATTTTCAATGTATTGTCTAAAAGCAGAAAAATTGTGTCCAAATAAGGACTAACCCATATTTAAACTAAACAGCTAACGGATATTTAGACCATCGTAAGCCTCATAACACAATATTATTTAATAAATAATTTACCATAAAAGGAAGTTTCCAACATTAATTAACAAAATACTTTGTGTTATGTAATTTCCCCTGCATAAAATAAAATAAATACATACGTTGCATGTTTCAAAATCACATTGTTCCCCTACGTTTTCTTTGGTTAAAGACTAGCATTTCAGATCTTTTCTACCAGATTGCAATACTCATGAAACCCAGAAAGCGCACTAGTCCATATTTAAACCACAGCGCAATTTGAAACAAATTCCTCTAGTGTCCTTTCGATGACTTTCGAAGGTAAAATCTTATTTCGTTGTATATGATATCGTATTCCCTTGCACCAACAACAAAATTAAATAACATCATCTTTATTTCAAATCACACGAACTAGATAGATAAATAAACGTTTACGAGTAGAGAAAGTCATGTAAGTACAACAAATTTTTCTTAGCAGTAATGGAGACAGTCTTAATAAGGTGCGGCTAGTTTGATTCAAAGACTTTCCAAACGTTTGGTTTCAGGAATGACACACTCCGAGGAAGCTGATTTGTTTTGGTGCTTTGACAGTAGTCATTCGTTTTGTAGAAGCAGAAAGAGAATACTTTGCCCTTTCTAGGTCTCTTTGTCAACCTTTGGTATTTGTCGGTGACTACAGTACGGCACGAAACTCTTACAAAGAGCAAGAAGGGTCAGTGGTAATTTCCCATCGTTTGGTGACACATTTTGCTGTTGATATACATGAGCTGCTTTTGTTTTTACTTTCTCTATTGTGTGCTTAACTTGAAGAGGAAGAATAGTATTCTACCCAAAAGTTGTATACCAAGATTCTACCGGAAAGATATATTTTGAGACTCCCAAGTAATCAAGAAAAAATTATATCAGGTGTATTTCAATTGGTACCAAAAATAACGGAAAGAAATTTACAAGGTCTGGTTATAGCATGTAATGACAATTTTCTGCGTGCAAATGTAATTTGTTACTTAAAACCTTCATTACCAAGGATGAGAAATCGGATATTTCGGTTTATGACGCGCGTCCTTCATACAGTTCCAAGAGCTGGCGGAAATACGATGCTCTATTGTTCGTGTTGGTGCAGTCAAACAAAAGCGCAACGGCGGAGAGAACACGTGCACGCGCAATTGCTATTATTTTTACGCTGGCAAAGAGCACAGATCACGCAGCCAGGTGCTAGGAGTGTGGTATGAGTCACCTGTTCGTTCCGCCGAGGTTATTGTGCCAGCATTGATTGTTCTGCTGCTGATGTCACTCCTGCAGCCATTAAGCTCCCTCATTTATCCTTTACCTAAGGTAGAGGAAACATATCAACTAGTTTGATAAGGTCAACATTTCGATGACCTAAGGATTTTTGATGTGTTGAACTCACATGACTTTCTCTATTCGTATACACATCTATTTCTGTATTTCATGTTAATTAAGATAAACATCATCTTATTGTAGTTATAAGGCAATACACACTTTAAGTGATAGTGAAACGTTTTAAAACTGGTCGTTATGTGCTGACTTTAAAAGTCTATCTTGACCATCCGGTTTTTGCCACGTCATTTTTTGTAAAACCAACGTTTCGGGCCCTTTAAGACGGCCACGACAGGATGGTCGAAACTTTGGTTTTACCAAATATTTCGCGGCAAAAACTGGATAGCTAAGATATTTTTAAAGCTGGCCGCGGAAGCCTGAGAGAACTATTGTTTTCCTGTCATTCCAAGATATTAAAACAAAAAGATACTCTTCCAATTTGATAAAATTATAGGTATTGGAAAATTCGGACAAATAACAAGGAATATCACGTAAATGGTTAACTAAAACAACAATTTATTTCACACAAATTGTTTTGAGATTTACGTTTGTTATGATTTTGTCTATCTCTTACCTCTACCAGAATAAAGAGGATTTCTGAGGGCATTCCCAGAAAATTAAATGCATAGATAGCCCTCATGACAATATCTTAAATATACGAATTTTAAACAATTTCGTTAGGACCAATTTTTGAGAAAATACAAACGTTCGAAAAGTGTTCTGTATGAACGGTAATATGAAGTACAGGGAATTACCTTGAAATCTTCATGTTGCATACTTGGAAGATAGAGAACTTTACCAAGTTTGGTAGCTGACCGAATTTTCCGTTTTGGCTTATCTTGGTCATATACACACATGTATTATACGGATAGTTTTCTAAATATGCTTTTATTATTATTATTATTATTATTATTATTATTATTATTATTATTATTATTATTATTATTATTATTATTATTATTATTATTATTATTATTATTATTATTATTATTATTATTATTATTATTATTATTATTATTATTATTATTATTATTATTATTATTATTATTATTATTATTACTATTACTATTACTATTACTATTACTATTACTATTACTATTACTATTACTATTACTATTACTATTACTATTACTATTATTATTATTATTATTATTATTATTATTATTATTATTATTATTATTATTATTATTATTATTATTATTATTATTATTATTATTATTATTATTATTATTATTATTATTATTATTATTATTATTATTATTATTATTATTATTATTATTATTATTATTATTATTATTATTATTATTATTATTATTATTATTATTATTATTATTATTATTATTATTATTATTATTATTATTATTATTATTATTATTATTATTATTATTATTATTATTATTAATATTATTATTATTATTATTATTATTATTATTATTATTATTATTATTATTATTATTACTATTACTATTATTATTATTATTATTATTATTATTATTATTATTATTATTATTATTATTATTATTATTATTATTATTATTATTATTATTATTATTATTATTATTATTATTATTATTATTATTATTATTATTATTATTATTATTCAGCATAACCTTGAAACTCTATTTCTAGTGAAATGATGGTATGAAATTTCTAGCGAACTGCAAATACGACTTTAAGGTCTTAAATGTATTAAAAATAAATAAAGAACAAAGCATGACTTAAAAACTACCTGTTACGCCGTGGCACAACTTTTAGAGCGAAGTAGTGAAGGGCGAGTGGAAATAGTTCGTTACTGAATTGAGTGTACGAGGGTCGGCTGATAAGTCCCAAGCCTAACAAACAGATGGCATCAGTGAGCCAGTTTGAGGATAGCATTATATAGTTTAACTCTACACTAAGTATGCATAAAAATGAAATGAAATGTGTAGTGTTTAACGTCCGCTTTTACTACATACGGCACCGCAGGCGGTGACACTGATGATATATGAGATGAAGATGGAGCACCGGTGGAATGAGATGGCGGGGGAAACCGGAGGTCCCGGAGAAACCCCGCCCCAGCGCCGTGTTGTCCTCTACAAATCTAAGTATCCATAGTTACAGGTCAATAGCTTGTTAGGTTTTGGATCACAGCATCTTAGATAAGACAAGTGTAGAGGTTTCACAAAATGGAGGATTTGGAAAAACGAGCAGTGATTAAATACTTCCATTTGAAAGGTTTAGCGCCTAAAGAAATCAAGGAGGAAATGGACAGTACATTGAAAGACTCTGCTCCTTCATATACAACGATCAAAAGGTCGGTTGTAGAGTTTAAAAAGGGACGTACGAGCACTAGTGATGAGCCTCGCTCTGGACGTCCTTTGGAAGTCACAACTCCAGAGATAATTGAAAATACTCATCGTTCAGTACTAGAAGACCGCAGATTAAAGTTTTTTGAGATACCAGAGGCTGTAAACATATCAAAATAACGTGCAGGTAAGTAATGTTTTGGGCTTTCACAAGATCTGTGCAAGATGGGTGCCACGTTTGTTGACAGCTGAGTAAAAGCTGCAAAGAAAAACAGTTTCTGTTAAGAATTTGGAGATCTACCGTAAAAATCCTAGCGAATTTTTGATTGGCTTATTACCATGGATGAAACTTGGATACATCACTACACTCCAGAAAGTAAATCACAGTCAAAACAGTGGATTGCGCCAGGTAAACCAACTCAAAAAAAGGCAAAGTCGATTTTGTCAGCTAACAAGGTTATGGCGAATGTTTTTTGGGATGCACAGGGATTTGTTTTTTAATTTACGTCCTTTAATTTTTTTAAACCATATCGGACGATGAATGGAATTGGTGAAATGATGCTCAAATGGGCCCAGTGCCCATGGAGCTTATAGTTACCCGACATTCGTCTTTTAGGATAAGGTAAAACCTCGGAAAAACCCTTATCCAGGTAACTCACCCTGACTGAGATTCGAACTCGGGACGTCTTGAACGTGTGGCAGACATGCTGCCATCTACGCTACCGAGGCGGGCAGAATTACTTTTATTGATTACTTGGAAAAGGGTAAAAGTATCACTGGTGACTAATACGAAAGCTTACTGCAACTTTTGAGTGATAAGATGAAAAGAAGAAGACCTCATTTGGCAAAGAAATAAAAATTGTTTCCTCACGACAGTGCTCCGGCCCATCGTTCAGCAATGAGAAAAATGTACGAATTAAAGTTAGAATTACTTGAACATCCACCCTATTCGCCAAATCTAGCTCCCAGTGACTACCACCCGTTCCCGAACATCAAAAATCTTTTTGGAAAACGAAGACTTCATAGCAACGAGGAGGTCATTGATGCGGTAAACAGCTATTTTGATGACCGCGTTAAATTAGAACACCGATATGACAATTGCATTGACATTTCTGGAGATTATGCTAATAGACAAAGAAAACAAAATTTCAAAATTTCGGAACTTACCAGCCGACCCTCATATTATGGTGTCTTTATTCATTCAAGTAATGCACGGTGTGAATAAATAACGTAATTCAACTTCCAAAATATTTTACTTCTATTTATTGTCACGTGGTACTTCCCCGATTGCATTATTTACTGCAGTGAAGCCTTCCCTCAAATTATAGGTCAATAAGTTTATTACCTACCCTTTCTAAGCTTTTTGAAAAGATTTTTCATAAACGCCTTTCTCATTTTTTGATTCACAATCAGATAATACCGTCTTTTCAGTTGCTTTTGCCCAAAGCATGCTACCACTCATCAATTGTTTAGAATCACGCAGTTTATCGTACAAGGTTTCGAAAACTACACTGTAGCAGCATTCCTGGATATCGCCCAAGCATTCGATAAGGTGTGGCACACTGGGCTACTACTTAAAGCACATCGCATTGGTCTCCCTTATTATCTTCTACCAATAATTGCATGTTTTCTCACAAATAGAACTTTTGTGGTGCGCATTGCTGTTTTCACATCCAACCGACGGCCCATCTTAGCAGGTGTCCCTCAAGGTTCAGTACTAGAACCATTCCTCTTTAATATCTACACTTATGATCTTCCTGCTATAGTTGCAATTTGCACAGGTGTATGTGCTGATGACACTGCTCTCTTTTATTCTCACTCCGATATCCGTAATGCTGTTCATGAACTGCAAACTGCCCTGGATCGACTAGATCACTGGTTCTGTAACTGACGCATTTCTGTCAACACTAACAAAACAGAGGCTAAGATCTTCTCCTTACGTCCTTATAGGGATCCTACTTCACTACAGCTGCTCGGGGAACAGCTCTCATGGTTACCAACCAGTGTGCCAGTGAAGTATCTTGGGGTGCTACTGGACACTCGACTAACTTGGAACGCCCACATCTGTCTGTTACACTTGCGTCTGCCCGGCTCTCAGAACTGTACCCTGTACTCAACAGGCGCATCTCACTTGGTTATGAATCCTCCCTTCTTTATACATCTCTACTCCGTCCTATTCTTACCTATACAGCTCCAGTCTCGGGTGGCACCAGCAAGACTAATCTCCGCCAATTCAGGTATTACAAAACAGGGTGCTCCGTACAGCTACAAATGCTGAAACCGATAACTTCATCACGAGTTTGGTCTTCTATCCGTTCACCAGTACATCCGCCGGCTGGCACGACCTTCCTTTTGCTATCTCCAGGAGGTCCTTGGGAGCCCACCTCCGTAGCGTGGTGGTAGAGTGTCTGCGTCACGTTCAAGAGGTCCCGAGTTCAAATCTCGGTCAGGGTGAGTTACCTGGATAAGGTTTCTTCCGGGGTTTTCCTTATCCTGAAAGACGAATGTCGGGTAACTCTACGCTCTATGGACCCTGGGCTCATTTGAGCATCATTTCGCCCATTCCATTCAACGTCTGATATGACTTAACGTTGGAGGAGGCAGCATTCAGCCTGCTTCACGGAAATGTACTCTTTTGCGCCTGATTCGGACTTGCAATGTTTTCAGGACATCCCTGTAGTATTGTCAAGTTACTGATGTGTGTGCAGGTACAACATGCTGATGAACCATTCCATGAATATTAAAGAATGAGATGACCATAACTTTCCCAGCAGAAGCAACCACTTTTGCTTTTTTTGGAGGTTGGTGATGAAGGAGATTTCCACACTGAGCTTTGCTGTTTGCTCTCAGGATCAAAATAATGTAGCCATGTTTCATCAGCAGTGATTACGTTTGGAAGAAACTCCGATCTTCCTCTAACATCAACTTTAACTGCATGCAGACCTGCATACGAATGTCCTTTTGTTCGGAAATCAGCAGTCTTGGAATCCACCGCGCACAAACACGTCTCATGTGTAATGTTTCTGTCACCAACGTGTGGGTGGCACCCAATGAAATGTTCAGCTCTTCAGAAAGTGATCTTAAGGTAATTCCTCGTTCCTCCCTCACAATGGCAGCAGCAGTGTTGATGTTTTCTTCCGTAAGAGCAGTAACTGGAGCACCGCATCCACCTTTCTTTGAAATTGATTGTCTCCCCTCTTTAAACATTTTAAACCACCTTCGAGCTGTGCTGTAGGGAAGAACAGACTCTGCATAGGCCTCATGCAACATTGTATAGGCCTTAACTGAAGATTTGTTGAGACGAAAGCAGAATTTCAAAGCCGCATATTGTTCTTCGCATGTTACCTCCATTGCAGCGGTAGACAATACTGAACATGTCTGAACTTGCCTGGTTCTTACAGGAACCTGGAACCAGGAGTACCAATAATAAAACTACAACGGCGTGTTTGTTTCACATTAAGCTAACAATAACATAAGATTGAATTTTAGTGCGAAAAATTATGACCGTGAAAAAGTTATGATCAATCTTTATTGAACAGCCCTCGTATATGCTTTGATCTGCGTATCCACAGCTGCGCTCTCGGTAGCGTAGATGGTAGCATGTCTGTCTGACGTTCAAGAGATCCAGAGTTCGAATCTCGGTTAGGGCGAGTTAGATGGATAAGGTTTTTTCCGAGGTTTTCTCTTATCCTGATAGGCAAATGTAGGGTAACTCTACGCTCCATGGACCCCGGCCACATTTGAGCATCACTTCACCCATTTCATTTATCGTGCGATATGACTTAACGTTGGAGGACGTAAATTAATAATAATAATAATAATAATAATAATAATAATAATAATAATAATAATAATAATAATAATAATAATAATAATAATAATAATAATAATAATAATAATAATAATAATAATAATAATAATAATAATAATAATAATAATAATAATAATAATAATAATAATAATAATAATAATAATAATAATAATAATAATAATAATAATAATAATAATAATAATAATAATAATAATAATAATAATAATAATAAACAACTGCGCTGGTTGTGGCGAATGATTGCATATTGGAATCCCACTCAGATCTGCTGTTTGGTGAGCCTGAGATATACTGGACTACAGCGGCGGTCTGTTCTTACATTAAACTTCCTATGCGCATCTGCAACAAAATTTCCATCCCGTGACTTTGCTGAATTCAAAGAATTTTTTCCCTTTCTAATTCTCAGAACTTTTGTTTCGTGCACATTTGCAATGCTAGATTTCTTAATGCTTTGAGTTCTTGATACCCAAACCTTGTTGCATGACTGAATTTATTGGAACGCCTAATTGCCATAGTTATCTGCCTTTCTTTCTTTGTTAATCATTGCTTAAATCCTGAAAAATTGGAACTCCTGCATTGTAACATAAGTAAACCACTTATTGTAACTACGTATTTTCCTCTGTACTATTTATTTATAAAATTATTAATATAACTAGCCAATAACTGGCCAAGACTTTAGCTGAAAGCACAGAAATGTGTGCATGTTTGACTTTTTTGACTATTTAATCGAAAAAGGGGATGGTTTAAACCGACTTTTCTTAAAAAGTTGCTCGCCTCTCACCAAGGCGAGGTTACTGTGTATGGGATTTGTGTTGTCCGGGTGGGTTCTCTCTGGTTTCCCCGCCATTCATCCCACCAACTTAATTCTTCATTTCATATCTTCACTTCGGGCTGGTCACCCACCTTGGTCACTCTCTCTGATGCACAGTTTATCTGCTCTTTTGCAGCCATCTAACCCCAGATGTAAGACTTTGAGGGTGTAAGTCCTCTAAGAAAGCTCTAGCTCGGTTACAAGATCGGATATCGTAGCTGCAGCAAGCCACGCCTCTTTTGTTCAGTTGTTTCTGATTGGATCTATAACAAGGCAACAGCTGGGTTGCCCCCCTCCTTACGTTATTGCTCTACTCCATAAAACTGTCTTGACCTACCGCAAAGTTGGCGCAATAAATTCCGGTATTGCAGTAGACGTCACATTAACTGCATTCAACGACAGCGATAAACGCATCATGGTGAAAATAAAACACCCAATGTCGTCATCAGTTGTTTTACTGCACCTGATCATCAACTGCATGCAATAAAATGAGCTGAGTAGGTGGCGCTGTGGCAACGGCGATCCTTCATTCTGATCCGTGGGTTATTTATGGTTTCCCTGATCGGTAAGCGAATACTTCATGGTGCATTGTCGATGTATGTGCTGTAAATCATGTTTTCTTTTTCCCGGTGTCTATTACGGCTTCTACATGGACTAGAGTGGCATAGGAGACCTTCAAACTACGAAACCTTAGGTTTCCCTCCCAGGGGTCACTGCAGAAGCACAGAGCAAAGAATGATCTCTTGGCAAAACGTATCGGAAGGAATGTGTTAACGTGAGCTGTTTATGTAAGTGTATCACACATACACGGCAAGACTGTGCATGTACATTCTGTTCAGATACAATCACAACAACGTGTCATAAAATCAAAATACTTTTGTGTCACGTGACTGAGAAGAGATGGAATAATAATGAAAAGAGTAATAAAATTTTGGTATAGGTGCTTGGCCAACGAAGAAGGGGAAATTGTGCAATTATGCATGAAACAGTAAACAAGATTGGAGAACTCAAATAGTTGGTGGGCAGAGATAGGAGGAATTATGGAAAAAAATAGGAAATGGAGATATATGGAGATTAGAGGAAAGGGATGCAAGCGATGTGAGTAAATTGGTAAAATGCAGAATAGATGATATAGAAAGGCGGGAAATATGGGGAAGTCTAGAAAATATGAAATCATTACAATTTTACAAATAAAAAGAAATTGGGGACGAGAAGCATATGTAGATTACTGCAATAAGTGAGAGAGAGAGAGAGACAGACAGAGAGAGAGAGAGAGAGAGAGAGAGAGAGAGAGAGAGAGAGAGAGAGAGAGAGAGAGAGAGAGAGAGAGAGAGAGAGAGAGAGAGAGAGAAGGGTTAGCTTGGATGAGAACAGGAACAATATTTCTAAGAGGGATAAGAGGTAGGGAAAAGGGAATTTGTGAATTGTGTGGTTACTATGTAACAGAATGTGAGGAAGTTGCAATGTGGAGAAAAAAGGTGTGGGAGGGAAAATGGGAGAAAATAGAGAAGATGATAGTAGCTATAAAAATGTCAACAGAAAAGGAGGAAAAGAAGGTAAGAAGTATTGGTGTGTTCTTACAGAAAGTAAAAGAAAAGTGGGCAAGAAATGTAAAGAATATAAGAAGGGAAGATTGGGGGGAGGAATGGGGCTTAAGTAACAAGGAGGTATGGAGGTAAAGAGCTACCTGGCAGAACAGAAGACCAGGTGTCATGTAAGCCAAGGTAGCAACTAGGTAAAGACAAATAAAAGTAGCCTAAAGTTGTAAATTGTAAAATTTTGGAATATGCACAATAAATAAATAAAACATTCATTCATTCATTCATTCATTCATCCATTCATTCATTCATTCATTCATTCATTCATTCATTCATTCATTCATTCATTCATTCATTCATTCATTCATTCATTCATTCATCCATCCATTGAGTCAGTCAGTCAAATGACTGTAATGGTAATCTACATTGGTATATAATAATTAATTGTCTAACCTTTCATATCAGACACACAACTGATTTGTGTTTCGACACTTCTGTACGGCAGGTTAATAATATTTCGCTCTTCTATAAACAAGATAAGCAAACGCAGCGCTCGTCAATGACTCTTGGCAGGTAGTACATTCTAATATATATAATTTTATTTTTTAAGTTTCCCCACAGTAAAAATCGCATTCCTTAAGGTCTGGAGCTTGCGGTGGCCATAGTCGTTCACTGATGACCCTATCTTCAAAAACTTCCATGATTAATTGCAACGATAGATGACCTGTATGTGGTGTAGTCTCGTTGAAAATATGCCTGTATGCACTCAATGTCACACAAATATTCCAGGAATGGTTTGATTATTGCATCCCTGTACCTCTGTCCGTTAACTGTTTCCTTAGTGAATATACTACCTATAATTCGGTGCGTAATCACAGCACACCAAGCATCAATTTCCTTATCATGCAGTGGCATTTCGTGCACAATATCGGTTTTTTCTGTGTTCCAATATCTGTTGTTTTGTGACGATACATAACCATATAATGATAAACATGCTTCGTCCGTGGAAAAAAGAAGCTTGAGGTCCTTAAAGCCACCATTAACGTTACCCGCCACCCAATTACAAACATTTACTCTACTATCAGTATCACGTGGTTGCAGTTCCTAAACCACGGTTATCTTACATGGTTTTAATTTTAAAATCTTAGTGGTTTTCTAAGCCGAGACTTGTGAAACACCTGTTTCCTGTGATGGCCTACTCAGAGATTTTCTTGGGCTACGCTCTAACTCATCGAGCTTTTCCTTTGCAAGCACATGGCGAGTTCTTTGGGTTTCTTATCAGGAACAGAACCAGTTTCTCTGAATCCGTTTACAAATTTACGTTGTCTCTCGGTGAGGCGCATGAATACCAGGAAATCGGTCTTCAAATAGACATGTCACTTCTCTACAAGACTGTTCTCACTAGAAATCATACATGAATATGCTGTGTGCTAAAGCATACACACTTCTTGGTATTAGAATTAATCACAATTTGACCACAAAGAACACAAGAATCCGCACTAACAACGGCCGAACATGCACTGAAGCGGAGAAAGGTGGGTGACAGCAACGCTGAGAAGCCCTGTATGTACGCAGCTACCTCCCGCCGGCCGGCATGTCACCAGGGAAAAATAAGTCACTGTACATTCTGAATGACTTTGATAATTCAAAAAAATCCTCATCTGAGCTCAGGTAGAAGAAAGTCTGCCTCACATTCAAGTGGTCCCGAGTTCCAATCTCGTTCAGGGTGGATTTTCTGGAGAAGGCTTTTTAAGGGGTTTCCCTTATCCTTAAAGATGAATGTGAGGTAACTCTAAGCTCTATGCACTCTGGACTCATTTGTACTCATGGAGAACGTTAAAAAAATACCTCGAAAACCGAAAGAGATGGACAAGATGTTACTAAATAGAAGACGTAGATCTCTTTAAAATACAAAATTCATGTCTAATATATTTTTGATGGAGTTAATCATTTCCGAGCTATTCCTTGCTAATGGTCTAAATTTTCCTGCACTTATACTTTTCTCAAACGGAAAGCTGTATCTATTTTCATCTCTTGTCCATGCAAAGAGAATGGAGTTTCAGACAGGCATGACATAACGACCAGCTGTTTAAAACATTTGACTGTCACTTAAAGTCTACTGTATTTCCTTGTACCTAGAGTAAGATGTTTATTTAGATTAACATGAAGTACATGGAGGAATAAGTGTTTCTACAAGAGTAGAGAAAGTAATGTGGGTGTAGCACATTAGATTTTGGATCACGTACACACAAAAAAGGATCTTTTAAAAACAATATCTAAATGATATAGGAGGTAAAAGGTCAAGTAAAGAGAGTTGTTTTTCAGTTGTTGTAGCGTAATTTTGGCAGTTTCTAAACTGTAAAATTGCAAGAAACTATTTTTAGGTGAGGGCCGGTCAGAAATAGGACATAGCACAAAGGTATTCTCAGGATGATGAGAGCTCTAAAAACGGATAGCAAGCACAATGCTGGAAACAAATGCCACTGTGACTTCATTATTCACCGTGACAGTCGTTACGCTGACATGGACACTACAATGGGGCGGGCGAGTGAGAAGCATTCAGGGTGGCGCCATCTAGCGAAGCATGTCCAACAGACAAGAATAAATCAAATTACGTTCAAGCTTTTGGGGAAACAAATCTGGTATGTTGCATTTGTCTTCCAAAATCTGTTCTTAAAAAAGCTTCTTCTTTCTCTTACAAACTTTCGTTATTCAGTACCTTTTGGGTATAAGTAGAATACTGCTTTGAAAAGCCATGCTGTTTCCAACACCATGCGAAAAAACGAATAGCTACTAACTTACCCCCTATTTGAGAAACTATACCTAAGTAATTATTGGATATCCAGACCAATAACAAAGAATATTGGTAAAATTATTAACATTAAAAACATTTATTTCATATAACGAGATGCATATGTTTTGTGTAATAATAGTTTCTCTATCTCTTACAGTTTACCAGTTATACAATAGTCGTTCAGTATGAAGAGAACTTCAGACGATAATCCCAGAAAATACAGGCATTACATAGCAACCAGCTCTTAAATACGAGGGTCGTTTGATACGTCTAGCAAATTTCCATGAAGGGATGGAACTTTTTTGTTGCAATGCTGTGGGTGGTAAGCTTCATTACTCAAAACATAGTACAGAAAATTTGAATGTGCTACAATATACAGTTCCCTGTTGATAGCCATCTGAACTTGTCAGTGTGATAGTTGCGATTGAAAATGGAAAAAAACAGAGTTTTGTGCTGTTATTAAACATTTTCATTTGAAGGGTTGAACTGCCACATAAGTCAAAACTGAATTTGATGAAGTTCACACGGACTCTACACCAACATTGAAGACCATTTACTTTTGGATCGATGAATTTAAACGTGATCGTAGAAGCACCGAAGATGAATCGCGCTCTGGTCGCTCTGGTATTAAATAAACCAAATGTATGAATTAAAATGTGAAAATGTTTATTTCAAAATCATAAAAATCACTCTAAGGAATGTTTCTAATGAAGTGTTGTCGCGAGAATGCAGAACGAGAGCTGTTGTGTTGTGTGGGCGAGAAGGAGAATGTTGCAACAGTGTAAAGGAAATAAAAGCAGGAGGTTGTAGTACTACTACGAGATGATGAAGTGGGCGGTGCAACACACGTAACGCACAATAGGGCTTTGGAAACGCGGGAATTTCTTTACCGTGACGTGCACACACATACACCTGCCTCTAGAGTGGAGATTCCTCTCAACCACCGTTCTATGCGAAATCTTCACTTGTTTTTTTATAGCTACCAGGAATACAGTAGGCTGCAAGCGATAGTCAGTTTTTTTTAAAAAGCTGGTCGTTGTGTGAGGTCTTTGAAATTCCAATCTCTTTGCATGGCCAAGAAATAAATGAATAACGGCTTCTCATTAGATTAAACCACAGGAGAGAAGTATTAATTATAGGAAAATTAAGGCAATTAACAAGGACTATATTTGAAAGATTCACTAAAAAATTGACATAAATTGATGCTATAACTATATCTATCTATATTTTTGTGTAATAAGATTTTCTCTCTTACGGTTTATTAGCAATGTGAAAATCGTTCAGAATAAAGAAAAAATGTAACTTGAGATGGACAGATTTTTTGACAATCTTGCTGTAGCATATGTTTGATATTTAACTAAGTTTTGATTTTTAAGTGATGCTGATCACACACACATACAAACAAACAGAACTTCCGTCTGGGTGGCTCACTTGATCTCAAGGTCGCAGGTTGAAACCCGATCCAAAACGATGGTTTTCAAGCTTGCTTAAAAGTGTCATATTTACTGTTGTGTAAAAGAACTCCTTCGGAGCGAAATTGCAGCACACTGGCGGCTCAGATAGATTTGTGATAACTGACAATGTTGTTAACAAAGAGAATATTTATTTTTAACCGCTGATCTTTTTCTTAAAATGCTTCTTTATTCAGAGTACCATAAAACGTGTATTTTCGCTGAAATGTCGATATAGTTTTTGTTTGGAATACAGCACTTCTCTATAATACTGATATAAGCTAGTAACTGCTCTATATCCTTGCAATAAATGTTTCGAAAGGAAGCAAACTTCAACACAGTTAGGAAATGTTCATGACATATGCATTATATAACATATTAGACTATGATTATCATCGACAGCTGATTAGAGTTGCTAGACAGTGACCTTGTATATCGTGGTCCAAAGAAACCAAACCTACCTCCAGTAGAACGTACGGATATTTTAGCGTAAGGTAATTATACAGTTTCCTTACGTGGATTCATATGTATATCAAATCATTAACACGTGCTGAGGCAGCATTAACATTTATATAGAATTAATACACTTCTTTCATTATTTACTAGACATTCAATTAATGAGCACTTTTTGAGTCAAATTAAGCAGAATGCTTGGAAGCTTCCATTTGCTGCAACAAGATGCGCAAATGTTTGTTATCCCTTATGCTTGTCTTTTGTCTTTTTGTTGGCAGCTGTTTCTAGCGAATGAAAATGGAGTACACATTCTGTCCCCTGTGAAGCAATGCTGGATTGCAACTCTCAAAGGGCATACCAGAGAAAAATCTTCCCCAAAGAAACACAATACTGGAAATAACTGGATCCCTGATGACTGTAAAAGGCAAACATCGTTCATCGAGACCGTTGTTGACGCAAAGTCTAAAGCCATGGCGAACAATAAGGCAAAATACGCAAATCACTCTATTTTGAATAGATAAGAGTCAACTTGAAAAATTCAATGCCACGGCCGGGATTTGAACCACGGATCTCCTGGTTTCCATCCAGTCACTCTTATCCTTTGAGATACCATGGCCATCTTGCCATCATGACATTAAATTCTCCAGTTGACTCATATATTTCCCCGGTAAATCACTAGGAGCTCTCGCATCCGAGATACACTGTTTGTGACGACTTACTATCGTAAGTACTTGAGTCCCAGGCTTCATCATTTAACTCCTATTAGTCTAGTTAATTGATGGCAATTAATAATTTCTTCACACTGGCCGTATATAGGCAAACGTTTTGGATAGATAGAGTCAACTTGAAAAATGCAATGCCACGGCCGGGTTCTGAACCACGGATCTCCAAAGATCTCCTAAACCTGTATATGGCTAGTGTGAAGAAATTATTAATTTCCATCAATTAACTTAAATAATAAAAGTTAAATGATGAAGCCTGGGACTCAAGTATTTACGATAGTAATTTGCCATAAACGTTGTATCTCGAATACGAGAGCCCCTAGTGGTTTACCGGGGAAATATACGAGTCAAATTAATGTCCTGACGACAAGTTGGCCATGGTAGCTCAAAGAGTAAGAGCGACTGGACGGAAAGCAGGAGATCCGTGGTTCATATCCCGACCGTGACATTGAATTTTTCAAGTTGACTCTATCTATCCAAAACCTTTGCCTATATACGGCTGGTGTGAAGAAATTATTAATTTCCATCGATTAACTTAAATCACTCTGTGTTTCAATTAACATTAAATTATGGAGGAATAAGCGTTTGTAAGAACAGTTTGGATAAGAGTAGAGAAAGTCATGTGAGTGCAACACTATCCTAATGTTTATGATAAACTTTATTACCAGTTTAACTCTCCTGAGTACATTTTAAACTTTCACACTGGATTTAATTAATAATATTGCGCACCCTTGGAAAATGGAAAAAAATTACAGGGTCAAATATTAACTAAATAATAATAATAATAATAATAATAATAATAATAATAATAATAATAATAATAATAATAATAATAATAATAATAATAATAATAATGATGATGATGATGATGATGATGATGATGATGATGATAATGATAATAATAATAATAATAATAATAATAATAATAATAATAATAATAATAATAATAATAATAATAATAATAATAATAATAATAATAATAATAATAATAATAATAATAATAATAATAATAATAATAATAATAATAATAATAATAATAATAATAATAATAATAATAATAATAATAATAATAATAATAATAATAATAATAATAATAATTATAATAATAATAATAATAATAATAATAATAATAATAATAATAATAATAATAATAATAATAATAATAATAATAATAATAATAATAATAATAATAATAATAATAATAATAATAATAATAATAATAATAATAATAATAATAATAATAATAATAATAATAATAATAATAATAATAATAATAATAATAATAATAATAATAATAATAATAATAATAATAATAATAATAATAATAATAATAATAATAATAATAAATGGCCTAGCGGAAAGGCTCCCCGTCTCGTATGTAGAACGTAATCCTCTACCCTAACATTTACAGTGCGTCAGAGAGAGAGAGAGAGAGACAGAGAGACAGACAGACAGAAGAGTAGCCAGGATGGATAATCAGCCTCAAGTGAAGAAGGAAACGATACGAAATGAAACTAACGAAAGGTGATTATGGAGCAGTTGGTGTAATGAATGGCGGTGGAAATCGCAGTAGGGGCCGCTTTGTCTATCACAAATCCCATGCCCACCTCTGTATGGTGGTGGCAGCGTATCTGCCTCACCTTCAAAGGTACAGAGCTCGAATCTCGGTCAGGGTGGGTTATCCGGAATTTTTTTTCCCCGGGGGTTTCCCTTATCCTGAAAGATGAATGTCTGGTAACTCTTAGCTCTATGGACGCTGGGCTTTTTGTCGACTCCAATTACTATATGGGACCAAGCTCTGTATGGTTGGGAGGAATGCTATCAAGTTACGTTGAGTAAGAGTGGCATCAGAGAGGGGAGGGGAGTGCTAACGGCCAGATAGTGCCGTTTCAGTGGTTTCAATGATGCATAAAACTGAAGAGTGCAAATAAATGGCAAAACCACATTAACCGGCGCTTGCTCTCTAATCATGTAGTATGACAAAATTTAAATGTACGTCTAGTTTAACATTTTTAATTCAAAACGCCTATGTGATATGACCAGAAAATAAGTAGATACGATCTTGATATCCATTGTTATTCACCTTCACATCACAGCAGCTGTGCTAGTTTTTTTTTTTTTTCCCCCATCGTTGTCACTGAAAACATATTTATTGTTGTCCCTGTCACTATCACTGGTGGAGCTATCATCATTTGTTGCCATATTACCAATGATGTTATCTTTAACACCCGACACGATTCCGTGTCCCTTCTCCAACTCGAATATTCAGCTTGTTTCCTCCACTTTCCTACTTCCATTCTTTTTTCTTGGATGATGGATTTTTAGAAGGGGAATAAATCTCCCCTCCTCATTTCTTCATTGCAATTAACACCCTGTTCCTGTAAACAAAAAAAAAAAAAAAAAAAAGAAAGTAATATCTCTTGCTTGGTGGAATATTTGGTTGACACTTTTCAGATAAGAATCCAAGTCCAAAATTATAGCTACAGAAGGTGGGATGTATGGAATAAGCATTGCTTTCAACCATTTTACTGCTTTATTTGGCCATACTAAACCCCACTGTTGCTTCCTGCCTTATAGAACAGTTTCGCTGCATTCACAAACCGCTTTTTGCCTCCAGCTGCCTGCAATGTAACCTTCGATTATCTACTTCCATAAGCTCTTCTCGGTTATGTGACCAACTACCAAATGAAAAAAGTTCTTGTTGCTCAAATTATTCTGTTTGTTCAATAGATCCCGAGCTCAAAGGTTAGTGAGGGTGCTAAATTTTCTTCCGGAGTTATTCCTTATCCTAAAAGTTGAATATATATAATGTCCACTTTGTTGCCTGCTTGAGCTGGAAGTTAATGGAATTTTGCTTGATTATCTTGTGATATTTTTCTGTTAAATTTCAAATCAACTGAAGAGCCTCAAACTACAAGACTTCGTCTACGAATGGCCTCTGACGTGCCTCAGCCATTGGGGATTGGGATTTCATTAAGGAGGGGATTCGGTACGTAGGCCACCATGCTGGGCCCATTGTTCCTATGCCCCCAAGTGGGGACACCCCCGGGAGGAAGGATGAGGCGAAGGAGACAGAGGGCGGCCGACACAAGAAGCCATGACAGTACAGAGGGCAGGGTCCCTACAGTTTACTTGGATGAAGATTTCCCCGACCGGCCAGGACAACGAACTCGCTTCCTCACAGTGGGAGAGCAACAAGCCAAACAGCCAAGCCCTAATGGTCCCAGACAGGCGATCCGAGCCCCATAGGTCCCTGGCTAGCGGTCACGAAATGGTCCCAGCAGAGGAGCTGAGACCGGCAACCCACCTGCCGGAGAAGGAAGTAGTTTACCTCAGAGCATATCACCCTGCCATGCACTGCCGAGACACCCGCCGACACTTCTACCCTGAAAGACACCACCAGATGAGAGATGCGCGCCTTCTGCCGACGGATGGATGACAGCCTCATCGCAGACGGTTGGGTACGTGGGAAGCCGTGCTGCGTGCTCGTAGACACCGGGGCAGCAATGACCGTCATCAGACCTGACGTAGCCAGGGGTTCACCGTCGAGAAAACCGAGCCGACCATACCAGCTAGTGACGGCATCGGGCGAAACCTTGATCGTGGAGAGGGAGGCTCTGCTGCAGTTGACATTGGGAGGAGTGCCGTGCGTCAGTGGGTGTTCGTCGCGGAGGTGGCTGAGGAGGTGATACTGGGACTGGATGCCCTCAGGAGCCACGAGGTGACGGTCGACGACGGCAGGAAGGTCCTGCAGCTCAATGGAGAAGAGGTCATACTCCGGCAACACAAAGAACGCCTGGGAATCTGCAGGGTCATCTTGAAGGAAGGCGTGGGTCCCCGCGAGAAAGGAGGTGGTAGTGACGGTGCAACTGGAAGGGCAGCGAATGAAGAACACTGTTGCCGTGCCGAGAGTTGTCAGTGAGGCTGCTTAACCTAGCGGATATCGACCACGACCTCCTGGCCGGAACGGAGATGGAGACGTGCGAGTCCGTGGTCATCGTGACTGCAATCCACAAGACAGAGGAGCCGGTGCCAACGCAAAACCCCGGATGGAAGGCTTACTGGAGAGGGCGGCCGATCACATGACCGCTGAACAGCTCGAGAAGGTTCGACGACTGCTGAAACGATACCAGCGCGTCTTCAGCCAAGGCAGATAAGAACTACTGCGTCATACGGCGAGAGTTACTGGCGGTAGTAAAGGCCTTGGAGCACTTCCACAAGTACCTGTACGGTTAGCCATTCCACCTCAGGACTGACCACTCCGCCCTAACCTGGCTACTGAACTTTAGAAACCTGAAACATTCGATAGATAGAACATTCGATTTCTGTTTGGTCCAGAAATATCTCGAATTTACGAAATAGGTATTTAAGGACGTTCGCAATGAGTTAGTTGTGAAACAGTGTTGTGAAATGAGAGACAGCCAGCTGTGTTGTTGTAACGAGAGCTAAGGATGTAATCTGCTGTCACTGTTTGTTATTGTGATCGACCTTGGTAGACTGATGGTGTATGTAACGCAATGCTGCTGTAATCTATAAGCGTATTTCTACGAAAATAAAGGAGATTTTTAATTTCTGCAACTCGGCCTTTTAATTCTACGAACCCACAAAGTCACTATATTGTGACTTTGTGGGTTCGTGAAATTAAAAGTCCAATTACACAAACTAAAAAATGTTCTTTATTTCCACCGACTTACAGTTGAACACTTGCCAATTACACAGAATTACGTAATGCACACAATTACAATTCACCAGTTCGTCCGTTACCGTTCCACTGCACGCTCACAGTTACGTACACTCTTCCGATTCACGTACACAGTCTTCTCGTCCGTTCACTAGCTCGTCAAGCACTGACTCTTCTCCAGCCCGACGCGTTGCTTATATAAGACCAACTGGCCAATCTAGAAGGTTCCGGATTAGATGAAAGTTCGAGAAATCAAGGGGAGCGGAAAGAGACGGCACAGTAATGTTTTTCCAGCCACCCCTCGTTACCGCTATAAGACAAATGAGTGGGCGTGGCGAACGCCTACCATCTCCTGCTGCTGCTGCCTGCCGGTTCCATAGGTAGTTCCGACGTTCGGGTGACAATATGAAATGATAATGGGGATGAAATGGAGGGACAGGAAATTCGGGGGATGTGATTAACCTACCCAGCATTCGCCTAGTGACTCGGGAAAACCCCGACAAAACCCATGGGTCAGGAATCGAACCCGGGCCTCCCGAATGCGGACCACAGACGAAACCGCCTGAGCCATCCCGCTCGGTGGTGCCTTAGCCATAATAAATTGCAATAGCTTGGCACTTTTAACAAAGAAAGGCTTAAAAGCGAGAGCACCACCACGGATGCTCGTGTAAGGAACAAAAACAATCTAACGTGATAATTTCTGTTTATGCAAGCATTGCCACACTCACCAGCTTACTCCGCTTAACAGATTTCTCCACATCCCACGAAACACAGAGCTTGGTCCCGTACATTTTCCTCAACTCTTAAATTGCATCACTAAAGAAACTTCCTGACGAAAGTGTAACTCGTGTTTTTAATATTATGTATTTATTTTAACATATAGAAATTATGTACTGTAATCATTTAAATATCTCTATTTTTAAAATGTTTAATCATAATAAATAATTCGAGTACCAAGGCTTAGAAGCACGGTGTTAAAGGTCGTCAAGTATCTCCTTTGTGGAGGAATCTGCGAGAGTAAGATATCGATTCCTGGTTTTCTTGGAGCTGTTTGTTGTGACGGAAGTGCCCCTGACATGTCACCCTTGTAGAACTTCCGTTTGCCCGGTGAAGCGTCCATCGCCGCGCCTAGCAACAAGCAAACTGGCTGCGATTCTCCACACAGTGATGCCACGGAATGCTGCTGACTTTACGTAGACCTCAACTATTTCTCTGCTCTTGTACAAAGTGTTCTTAAAATGCTTATTCCTCTATCTACTTCATGTTAATCAAGATGAATATTATCTTATTGTAGTTACCAGGGAATACAGTAGACTTTAAGTGATAGTCAAATGTTTTAAAGATATTCGCTCGGCGGCTTTGAAGTTGAAGTCATCCATCGTTAAGTCGTTTCGAACGATGAATGAAATGATGTTCAAATGAGTACAGGGTACATAGAGCTTAGAGTTACCAGACATTCATATTTAAGGATAAGGGAAAACCCCCAACGTTAAGTCACATCGGACGATGAATGAAATGGTGTTCAAATGAGTACAGGGTACATAGAGCTTAGAATTACCAGACATTCATCTTTCAGGATAAGGGAAACCTCCAACGTTAAGTCATATCGGACGATGAATGAAATTATGTTCAAATGAGTACAGGGTACATAGACCTTAGAGTTACCAGACATTCATCTTTCAGGATAAGGGAAAACCTCCAACGTTAAGTCATATCGGACGATGAATGAAATTATGTTCAAATGAGTACAGGGTACATAGACCTTAGAGTTACCAGACATTCATCTTTCAGGATAAGGGAAAACCTCCAACGTTAAGTCATATCGGACGATGAATGAAATTATGTTCAAATGAGTACAGGGTACATAGACCTTTGAGTTACCAGACATTCATCTTTCAGGATAAGGGAAAACCTGCAACGTTAAGTCACATCGGACGATGAATGAAATTATGTTCAAATGAGTACAGGGTACATAGACCTTAGAGTTACCAGACATTCATCTTTCAGGATAAGGGAAAACCTCCAACGTTAAGTCATATGGGACGATGAATGAAATTATGTTCAAATGAGTACAGGGTATATAGAGCTCAGAGTTACCAGTTACTCATCTTTCAGGATAAGGGAAAATTCCGCGAAAATAAACCTTATTCACATAACTCACCCTGACTGAGATTCGAACTCGGAACTTTTGACTATAATTTCATTCTATTTGTACATCCTGGAGATAAAAAGGCGAATAAGTTCTGCCTATTTGATAATACTATAAATATAGGAAAATTTAAATAAATTACACAATATTTTTCGAAATTATGCACTGCACAAAAAGTTCTATTTCATATGACTTTTTTAACGTGATCTATATTTTTGTGTAGTAATATTTCGTCTGTATCTTACTGTTTACATAATATAAACCTCGTGCAGAATGAAGAGGACTTCTCAGGACAATCCCAGAAAATTCAAGATATATAAGTATATTTCATTTATCATTGGAATATCTTAAATATTTGGCATTTTAATCAAAATTGAAACGGGCGGTTGGGATGGGAGATTTTATTCAAAAGTTTTGTATCGCTGTTTTCAAATACCAAGTTTTGTTTTTAAACAGTTTTGGCTTTTTAGTTATATTCTTTACAGACATGGAACGTCTTCTAAAAATGTCTTCGTTGAAAAGGAACCTCAAAACGTGACTTTCTGGTAAATATCGCTATTGAATGCAGTATTTCACCTCTTACTCGCTCAACCGGTAGCGTTTGCTTTCCATGGTTTAAGGGAAGTTGGAATACCCCTTGCCAATGTTAATGTTTGACCCAGTGTCTCAGCAACTATGTAATACAGTGATCTAAAAAGTTAAGTTATATGCAAAAGTTTCTTTAGAACACTTCTGTTCATTAGAGGAAATGTTATGAATTTTCAAATGATGATGATGATGATTATGATGATGATAGTAGGCACTATAGGCCATGTAGGCCCTTGGCCTCCCTAACCACCCTCGGCCGCGCCATGGCTCAGTGGTTAGACCGCTTGGCTCTCACCAAGGCGGCCCGGGTTCGATCCCAGGCGACCGCAAAGTGAGATTTGTGGTGGACAACATGGCGCTGGGGCGGGTTTTCTCCGGGACCTCCGGTTTCCCCCGCCATCTCATTCCACCGGTGCTCCATCTTCATCTCATGTATCATCAGTGTCACCGCCTGCGGTGCCACATGTAGTAAAAGCGGGCGTTAAACACTACACACATAACCACCCTCTTCCATTCTACTCGGTCCTCTGCTTTTCTTCTCCAGCCTTTAACCCCCAACTTTCTCAAGTCTTCTTCTACATCATCTACCCATCTATTACTGGGTCTTCCTCTTCTCCTTCAGCTATCCATCTTTCCTATGAATATCTTCTTAACTACACTGTTTTCCGGCATTCTTTGCAACATGGCCAATCCACCTTATCACCTTATTCTTCCTTGTTTAATTTTCACTACTATATTTGGTTGTCTAAATAGGCACCGTAATGCCAAGTTGGTCCGCATTCTCCATCTGTCCAAGTTCCTTATCGCTCCAAATGTATTTCTCAAACTCTTCCCTTCCCACCGTAATAACCATTGTTCTTCTCTGATTGTCAACACCAAACTTTCTGAACCATACATTATTATTGGTCTCAGTACTGTTGTATATATTTTAATTTTAGTATTCCTACTGACGTTCCTTGATTTTTCAAATAAACTTTTAAAATGTTATCGAAAAATGAAGGTTTTTAAATTTAGAAAAAGAAAACCCTAATATATGTCGATAGAAGCATTTTCATTAATATGAAACCATTTAGGATGCAAATGTGTGGTAAAAATTTCAACCCTTAGTGTCACTTAATTTTTGGGAGAATGGGGCATTTGTATACCAAATTTTACTTTCTCTGAAATTGCTTTCAAAAAAAATTTTAAGGAACACTCTACTTTGAAGCTGAATAATTTGGTGCAAAAGGCGCTAAGGATGGAAGATGGTTTATTCTCACCTTTTGAGTCGATCTTGAGGAAGTATGCCTCGGCGCTTGGAGCAATGAGTCTTCTCTCTCTCTCTCTCTCTCTCTCTCTCTCTCTCTCTCTCTCTCTCTCTCTCTCTCTCTCTCTCTCTCTCTCTCTCTCTCTCTCTCTCTCTCTCTCTCTCTCTCTCTCTGGCCGTGGTATCAGATCGAGAATAATTTGTAGAAAACAATAACAAATTTTCTCTTCTTCAAAATATTGGAATTTATTCTCCTAAAACCATTACTATATCCTATCACAATGTTAGATATGTAGATTATATCCTTTTATAAAATACACAATAGTGAATCTTGCAGATTAATATTCTGCGAACTTGCAGATCGGCACTACAAATCTTTACACTTCAATGATCTGACGAAGAGTGAAGCCAAATCTATTACTTTCTTACACACACGCTATTTGTGCATCTTAAATGTACATCCAAAATAATTCTGCACAACCTCGGAGAGACATAAATGTACGTCTTATCACGTTCTTAAGCTGGAAAAAAAGATCTTTCAAACATTTAATAACTTCCTCTCATTTGAAATTTCTCTCATTTTCATGGTTACACATAACCTACCTTATATTTTATCCATTTCATTAAACATTACAATTCCTCCAACTATTCCTCTCAAACAACATAAAATATACACTACAACTTATAGCGTACAGAATCCTCCAGCTTCATTCATATTCCTCTGTCTTATCCAGTTGGATATGCTTTGATTTCCTTATTTTTAGTAATCTAGTCTCCAGAGATATAGGACGGATGTCGCAAAGTTTTATCACCCGGTAGTTTTTATGCTACAGTGATGAAAATTTTTCAGTGTCATCATCGATTCCTCGGGACATAATGTTGGTAGTTTAAGTGATTTGAATCCTTTTTTTTTTTTAAACAGTGAGTGTCAGAAGTGACTTAGGTGTAAAATGGAGAAAATTGAGACTCGTACTGTGATCAAGTTTCTGCATTTGAAGGGCAAAACTGCCCGGGAAATCCATAAAGAAATGACGGCTTTTTATGGAAATGATTGCCCATTGTGTGACACTATTGTAAGGTGGAAAAGGAATTTTCAAACTGGTCACATGTCCCTGACAGATGAGCCAAGGGCTGGTAGACCGTCAGCTGTCACAGTGAAGAAAGTGGAGTGTTTAATACTGGAAGACAGACGAGCAACCATCCAAATGATCATGAATGAGACACATCTTAGTTATGGTAGTGTGTGGAAAATTATTCATGACGAATTGCACATGTCTGAGGTGTCTGCTCGGTGGGTTCCGTGTTTGCTAACCCTTTCCAAAAGCAAACACGGCGTGAACTTTCAAGGCATGTTGATGCCGTTGGAACAGGATCAAGATGACTTTTTTGATCCTCTGGTAATCATGGATGAATCCTCGATCTAACAGTATGATCCAGAGACAAAAACCATGAGCATGAAATGAAAACATGCCGATTCCCCACTTCCAAAAAGGCAAAGGTGCAGAAATCAGCTGGGAAGGTCATGCTTTCAGTTTTCTGGGACTGTCGTCGAGTCATCCTTACAGATTATCTTGCCAAGGGTCAAACCATCACTGGCAGATACTACTGCAATCTTCTGGACAAGTTAAGAGAACCTCTGATTAAGAAACGACGCGGTATGCTCTCCAAAGTTGTTCGTCTTCTGACTGACAATGCACCAGCTCATTCATCTCAAGTTGCAGTTGACAAAACAAGGGAATGTGGCTTTGAGAGCTTACAGCATCCGCCTTATTCGCCTGATCTCGCACCAAGTGACTTCCTGTTTCCCGAAATGAAGAATCCGTTGAGTGGTCGCCAATTGGACGACAAAAATGACGTCATTAATGAAGTGGAAGAGTGGTTTAAAGCGAATTCTGCAGACTTCTACAATCAAGGTATTCGGAAGGACAAGAAACGGTGGGAAAACTGTGCAAATGAGGATAGTCACTACGTGGAGAACAACTAACAAGCATATATCAACACAAACTCTCTCTATCTGTAGGGTTTTTAGGGAAAAAAGATTAAATACACGAGACCAAACTACACAATTAAAAGATTCATTCACATTTTGAGTTTTCCCTGTCAAACACTTTTTCAGTGATTCTAGATTAGCCAAATCAACATAAAAGGGTTTTAGTGCCAAAATTACTGCGTTAGGTATGAGATTCTTATGATGATATTCATGCAGTTTACCAACAGTTTCTGCTTTTTTTATATTTGCATAAATCTACAGAGCAAAATTTGTGCAGTGGTTTGATATCAGTGGAAGCTTCGTAGGCCCGCCTTGGTAGCGTGATGGTAGCGTGTCTGCCTCACGTTCAAGAGGTCCCGAGTACGAATCCCGGGCAGGGTGAGTTAGCTGGATAAGTTTTTTTTTTCAGGGTTTTCCCTTATCCTGAAAGACGAATGTCGGGTAACTCTAAGCTCTATGGACCCTGGGCTCATTTGAGCATCAATTCACCCATTTCATTATCGTTGGAGGACGTAAAATTACAAAAAAGAAAGAACGAAGAAAGAAAGAAAGAAAGAAAGAAAGAAAGAAAGAAAGAAAGAAAGAAAGAAAGAAAGAAAGAAAGAAAGAAAGAAAGAGAGAAAGAAAGAAGGAAAGAGAGAGAAAGAGAGAAAGAAAGAAAGAAAGAAAGAAAGAGAGAAAGAGAGAAACAAAGAGAGAAAGAGAGAGAGAGAAGGAAGGAAGGAAGCTTCGTGAAAGTAGGTAGCTCGCACTGCCCTCAAGGTTACTTGAATTTTCTTTGGTAGCAATTCCATAATATTCAGTTACCTGATTCATGGTTGCCACCCATGTGGTGGGGATTTTAGGTCCTGGGTATAGGGTCGGTGTCCACTCAGCATCGTGAGGAAAGTGAGGAGCTTACGCTAGGTAAGCGGCCCTGGTCACGAAAGTCAACGTCCGGCTAGGGGATGCCGAGATGCTCAGCACATCTCCCCGTATCGGTTGGATCATCGCCCACCTCAGCCGTGCGTAAGTGCGCGTGAGGCCGGCGGTCGGGATGGTAGGCCTTGGCCCTCTTAGGGCTGTCGCACCAGTGGTTAAGTTTAAGATTGATGGTTGAGTCTGTCAAACGTCCTCTGATTGTCTTCTCATTAGTTTTGTTTTCCCAAGTGTCTTAAGTTTTCTCAAATTTGTAGCCATTCTATTTCGTACATGGTAGAAACATTCTAGTTTGATTGGCAGTAGAGCTCCATAAGACTTAGCTTCAATAACTGATTTGAAGGAGCTGGAATCACCATCCCGAACAAAATAAAAAAGAACTCTTCTCTAATACTAATATTCACAAAGTTATTGATGTTTCTCCAAATAAGTGTACTAAACCTAAGAAACCAGTACGCAAGATTATATTCAATACTTTGAAACTATTTACAATTAGCATACCTCCATTAAATTACAACAAAATGAGCGGGAGATTCGAAATATTCGTACGCAGTTAAAATCTGAAAATGGGGGGAAAAAATCACGAAAATTGGATTTCGACTCCCCTTAACATTAAGGTTATGCAAGATCTCCCTTAAGATAATCCAAGCTTACCTGAAGAACTGTAATATGGGAACAAATTCTGTGCCGGTTCCAATACACGAACATCGCACGATGGTAAGCAAATGACGTTTCTCAGTAACAATCGATCATTATGTCTCATTTGTGATACAGCGAACCAACAACATTTGACTAACAGATTTGCGAAGGACGCACTCTATCTACACTGATTTTGTGCATGAGGACGAATCTCAAGGTCTTCAGACACAATAAATCAGTGATTACATGCATCACAACAGGAGCACAATTTGTCCAAATTCATGGCTGGACCAGCGATCGCAAACTGATAATGCAACCTGTCGTCTGAAGGTTATTCAGGACAAACACATAATTTTTAAAGGTAATCGATCGCGTCCGAATTTTGATCAAGTTAAAACATCAAACATTACCTTTATCCAACACTTACTGGTAAAGTTAATCAGTAATTAAACACAATCGCTAGTCAACATCGATTGGTATTAGCCAACGATGTTTATGACACATCCAGTGGCCTTGATCTAAGTCCTATATTCCAGATAGTAAAATTACAAATAATTTTACTATTTTATTATAGCTTTTCATTGATCTTGCACACTGTATCACTAATTTACAATACGTTACAAATATCTTTTGTAAATTTTGAAATTTGAAAGACTGTCTATTGTCAACTGTTTCACAGAGAAGTTTCTCTCAATATCTTCAGAAAATACTGGGACAAACTTAAAGTTCTTTTTTGTCAAGACAATACTTAAGTATTACCCGGGACAAATAGCTTAAGCTTTGTTTACATGTGGCGGTAGTAGGAACTACACGTGTTGTAATGACTGGCAATAAGCTGCCAATTAAGTGATTCATCTAGTTGTTAACTGTTGTATGAGGTATGAGTACCGCAGTACAGTGTAGTGGCGTATCACAAAGTATTATGAGTTTCAAATGGGAAGGTTATCGCTACCAACGCTCCATGGTTCATCTGTAATCAGCAGCTCCACCATGAACTACGACTGTTACCTCTTCACGACTACATTCGCAGGATCGCTCGTCGTTTCTTTTCCACACTGCAAGAAGTTCCAGGAGCTGTGCACTATAACATCGGCGTCCGCACGCGCCAGCCCTCACACTTGAAGAGGAGACTACCACAGGGCCTGCTTCTAAGTGATACATCTGATTCGAGTGATTCTAGTGCTTGATGTGTGTCTTACATCTTCAATATTGACATAATTTCTCAGAGAGTATTATTGGAGTTCTAATTTAATGTAGTTAGGGGCGGCCTGTTAGCCTACCCCTGAGTGTTATTGTTCTTATTGTACTGTTACCTTCTTTTCACTCTGAGCATTGTACTGCTGATCGATCAATAAAAAAATTATAAAAAAATTGGGAAGGTGTTTGTCCTTGAGCGCTGCTAGCTGAGCAACCAATCGGAGCCCTGCGGTGTTGTCGTATTGCATTCCCCCTAAGTGGTGAGTGACCAGCGCCAAACTAATCAATCTCTAATATATACTATTCGCGCTAAAACAAAAATTCAGATTTTGCAAAAACTGCTCCATGATGGAGAGAGTAATGTATCTAACATAACCGTAAAAACCCCATATTTTTGGCTGAAATAGTTTTCCTAATTCAAATAGATAAAGAAGATACCATTATATTATAGCAATGCATTGTGACGTAAGCACTGTAATGAATATCGTTATTGTTTGGCATGTATGCGTGAAATATATTTGAAATTACTCAGAACTGAAACGTAAACATTTGGCATGACGTGGTAAAAGAAATATGTACTTTGAGTAAGCCAAGGTGTTTGTAAATTCGATAAGAGGAAACAATACACTTCTTGCTAGTCTGGCAGAACGTGTCTGGTCACATATCTTTGTTTATAAATGGTTCGTAATCTCTATTTACTCTAGAGAGTTCAAAGCAGTATTATTCAGTTACTCTTCCATGAAAAAGTGTATCAGCTGGATCAATGAGACACGATCAAACTTTCCCCTTACTACTGCCAGAACAATCCAATTGAGTTAATGTGGGCTCAAATTACGTTGCAAACAGAAATAATATTTTTAAACTGACTGACGAACGATTTATTCGTCAAGAAATTGACAAGGAACACAACAAGACTGGGAAAACTGCGTGAGACATCAGATAAACTACAAGAAGACGACTTTTGGAAAGAAATAGCACGTAACGAGATTTCGGAACCTATCATCATAAATTTGCAGTACTCAGTACAATGACAATGACGAAATATCTCTTAATGTAAGTAGCATTCACAGCTATACGAGTGCAGCGCTGGTATTTACGTTGGATTAGAAAAATAAGTAATTCATAAACTATAATTAATTTTAAACTAAATATTTAAAACATTTGCGTAATATACGAATATTCATGTTGCAATTGTAACTTGATTATAAAACTTTGATTATATGATTATAAAACTTTGGAAAATTCAGTTTGCGCTGCCTTACGTCTAGCAAGTGTGCGAGAGAGAGGGAATTATAAAAATAGTGGGGATACGAGGGGGCAACTGTGAAGGTTCTAACGCATGTGATTCGCTACATGCGAGAATTCTTCCCATTTGAAACACATAATAATGTGTTTAACGATAGTAATATTAGTTTAAAATTTTAAAAAATGTTGTTTAAATGTTAAATTTTTTTTAACTACCATGATCACATGGGCGGCCGTTCTCCTTTGGAACATATCGAAGGTGCTAACTCGTACTCGTTGGGTTTTATTAATTAGATCTCGCACACATTCGCACTCTCATTTATACTTCTAGACTCTGGGGAAGATAAGGAATTATGTTGGTCGGAGAAAGATCCCCAGCCCCACCGTCGGGAATCGAACCCGGGACCCCTAGCACGGCAGGCAATTGCTCTATCGACTGAGCTACGGGACCATCCTTAAATTATTTGAAAATTATTTAAAG
Source organism: Mantis religiosa (assembly GCA_030765055.1). NCBI lineage: Eukaryota > Metazoa > Arthropoda > Insecta > Mantodea > Mantidae > Mantis > Mantis religiosa. Next base: position 194,711,858 of record CM060949.1, on the reverse strand, counting down.
AAAAGATTATGAAGTTTACCAAATATGATCATAAAAAGTGTGCAACTAAAAGATGACGTGAACGAATAGGGAATTATTGAATTGCTATAGCAACGGCCCGTTCAATAATTTCAGATAAGTTAGAATTAACTTCATTCTGTACATGGACGTCGTAGAGGATGGAATCAAAACAATCTGTGTAGAATCGTCAAGGGGAAATACAATATCAATGTAAAAGGCATTTCTACGCTTATAAAATCATGTATTCATTTTGTATTACGACCTTTTTTTTTGTGTTTGTGTAATTTACGTCCTCCAACATTCAGTCATATCGGACGATGAATGAAATGGGTGAAATGATGCTCTATGCTTCCAGAAGGGTCCATGGAGCTTAGAGCTATCCGACATTCGCTTTCAGGATAAGGGAAAACCCCGGAAAAACCTTATCCAGGTAACTCACCCTGACCTAGATTCGAACTCGGGACCTCTTGAACGTGAGGCAGTGTATTACGACGTGCTTATGTTAACTTCAGAGGGAATTAAAATGGGAATACTTGAGAAGAAGTCAAACAATTCTTTAATTTATATAGTAAACTACTTTCATCTCCTCCCGTCCGATACTACGTCGGAGGTAAGAGGTTTTTGACGACTGCAGCTGCCGTGGGTAACTACGAGAGGACATCGCATCGCAACCTAGAGCATCAGTACCAACGCCAAGGATCGAACGCTGCAGCATCCCAATACTGAGGGCCTGTAGCAAAGCGGTGCAGAACAACAGCTTTCCCAATAAGAAATTCTGTCGCAAATGCGTGCATCAAAATTGCCTTGATGGAAGAAGAAATAGAATAGTAATCATTATGGCCCGGAAGTTGTAGACCTAAAATTTCTCTAAAATGAGCTATAAAATGCCCTTAAATTATAAAAAAATGCACATAAAATGTAAAAAAAAAAAAAAAAAATGACGTAACAAAAATTAAAAATTTATTTCATAATAATAAATTAATAACTGTTACAGATAAATAATGAATATATGGTTGGAATAACCACATTTTAAAATTAACTTTCTTAGTAAATAATGCAATTATTGCTACTAAATAATACATAAATTGAAGATTCATCAGGCCATTTTCAATTTTATAAAATATGAAAAAATAAGTTACTGTACCCGTTAGCCAAAACATACCTTACTTAGCGTTGGTCATCTTCAATTTATTAAAAGTAAAGAAATGGTAGGAGCATCCTACCACAGCAGGACACCCATCAAGATTTCTAACCTGTTTAAAGGAAATATGTAATTTTCATGATTATTACATATATACAGATGGTTCGCGTTACCAATTTGAAAATAATATATCTGCAGTAGAATGTGCTTTTGTTGTTTACGAAAACCAAACGGAACTAACTCCTCCATGTTTAAATTGTCACCTGAATGTTCTGTATTCCAGTTGGAGCTCTTAGCAATTAAAGAAGCTATAAAATGGTGTACTGTTATTGGGAGCAGTGCCCGTATTCTTAGTGATTTACAATCAGCTCTACTCGCTATTAATGATAAATACAATTTAAATTCATTAGCACATGAAATCAGAACCCAGGACATATTTGCATGGGATGTCTTAAAGGACACAGTGGAATTTTAGGTAACGAGAGAGCTGATTTCTTGACCAAGAAGGCTGCAGAATCCAATCTTCCTGTGACATACTCTTTATGTCCTATTTCTAATGTAAGGAGAATAATACATCAACATATTCTTGAAGAATGGAACAAACAATGGAAGTTTAACAAAAACATTATTTTTCCCTAGTGCATATGACAGAGGAAAATGTGAAACTCTTGTACCAAATTTTGTTTTGACACAATTTTTAAGTGGACATGGTAAATTTGGTGAATACTTACCACGCTTTCACTTAACATCCAACCCCGAGTGCATGTGTGGTGAAGAATTTCAAACTGTGGTTGATCTCCTTTTCTGTTGTCCCATTTTCTGGAGAGAAAGACAAGAATTAATATTCAAGCTAGACTCTCCAGGAACTGAAATTTCTGCTCCGCTCACATCTTTACTAATGAAGCCACATCAGTATAAGTACTTAATGATGTTTATAAACTCAGTGTTTAAACGTCTGAAATAATTTAAATTAATATGCATCAGATTAAAACATCATTTCTTCCTTCTAGTATTTAAAATATTTTTGTTAAAATTGTATATTTTTATGTATCAACTCTAACCCTAATATACCACTGTGTAAAATAGGATTCAATAAATCTGGATAAATAAAAAAAATGGCAGTTGTCAGCTAAAAGTGTTTTATACTTTGAGAAACTTCTCTCCACTTCCACAGATGTTATAGGTGCATATTTGAAATACACTATGTCACTGCCTGTTAAATCCTGTTCAAGAATATCAGTTCTGGAGTTTTCTCCTGAAAAGATATCGGCAATCTGACAAGCTGTTTGGTATCCTTTATTTTTGTCCAACACAAATTTTAGTTTCTGTCTAATTTTGCCCCCAATCTCACCTTTTACGTTTTGTATTCTCTCTTCCGCAATCGACTTATCCCATGTCATGCCACTTTCTTCAAGGCAGGTTATGATATCCGTCAAAAATACAAAATTTGATTTAATCAAAGCTAACTTACCTTGGACTTGAGTATCAGAAAGCAGATCCTGTGTGCTCTCATTTGCCTTAGAATCTACCCTATCAATGTTTTCACCACTTCTCTCACTATCTGAAAATTGTCACAGAGGTATATACATCCAGTTACATGTTTTATATATATATATAAAGCCCATGGGTCAGGGTCAGGTCGGACACCGGAATCGAACTCGGGCCTCCCGAATGCGGGCTACAGATGAAAAGGCCCAATAAATTCGTGAAAAAGAAAGAAAATGACCGAAAAATGGATCTAAATGTTAAAAAATGACCTTATTATAAAAATGTGGAAGAAAATGCATTTTATTACCTATAAAAGCCATATATATCTAACGTTTTGCTCCAGAATGTACTTAATTTCCAATAAGCATCGTCTGTGACTACTCAGAAAAAAGATGACTTTTCATCAAAATCCGGGCCCTAATAATCAGTGTGGATATGGGTAGCAGTGATGAAGAGGAAGAAGAAACAAATAACAGTCGGTTTTATGGATTCCAGAGATGCCAATGACAGTTCTACAGACATAACAGCTGATATCCATTCTTTAGACGACATCGACAGATACAGGTAAAACGGATATGCAGGAATCTTCACATTAGAATTACGTAAATAAGTGAATTTTGTTCTACACCTCAGCATAGCACATTTTGTGCCTTCAATAATGTACATATTTTTGACACGCTGTGCAGCTCCCCTCTAACAGACAGCCGTATGTGTAAACATATATCAACGCCACCACTGCCAAGTATCTTCCTAAATGTCCCAGGTAGTACATCAGTGCCGTTTTTGTACAACACGTTTTGTTTGAATTTCCACACGACTTAGATTACTCTATAACCGCCACCATAAGCTTCTGAAACCCTCAAAAGTAGCAGCTAGATCCACCTCCACATTCCTTTCGAGGAAAAGTATGTCTTACAACAGACGTACATTTCTCTTTGAGAAGTCCAAATGATTAATACAATGTTAATAGAGCAATCAAATTCCAAAAGATTTCCAAGGTTCTAAAACTTGATTCAACTAATATTAGGATAATAGAACTAAGCTCGTGATAAATGAATTTGTTCTTTAAAACTACTTGCAATTGCTAACAAAAAAAAACTCTTTAAAATAAAAATGCAGAAAGTATAACCCTTGAAAAGGTTTAACTTCATTCAGAATGTTATGAACATCTATATCCTTTACACAAAATCGAGTAGCATCATCAGGAAAAGGATACAATTACCGAAATCCGAGCTCTAGTAATGACTCTCTCGGTGAGATTAAGGTAAAAGGGTATAATTGATGTTGAACACTGATACATTTAAATGAAAGCTTGGATGCGAGTCAGTAACTGGAGATGGCAATGTAATGAAATTACCCTCTCAGGTGTCACTGGGGGGTTCATTTTATCGATGTATAGAGAATTCCTACATTGTTTAAGTAAGTTCCACTGCTAATACAGTCTAATCTCATATAAAACGATTCCAATTTACAAAGAATAAAACAGTAAACTCTTTTATCAGATGATATAATTTCATTTTCTGCGAAATCACCATCTATATCATTATCCTCGTCGTTGTTCTTTCAATTGCTTCTGTCTTTTGTCACTTTCTTATACTGTGGTCGATATCTTTTGTTTTTGCCTAGGAGCCACACTTCATATTTTTATTCTTCTTTCAAAATGGCCTCTACCTTCATGCATTCACAATCACCTCACGTGTTTAACATTGAAATTGAAGGATACTTTGTCATAAAATTAACTCAACATGCCACAATAACATCCACAAATAGGAACTGTACTCGGGCGCATTGCGCATTGCATCAAATGAACACAAGATGTGAATTTGCTCCATATTATCTGGATCACTGCTGGAGTACAAATGCATCAGCTATACTGTTTCATCTTGCCAGAAAGTTACTGTAAGGAATGTGCTGAACCAACATCTCTTGTTATCTGAGGTAAAATTACGGATAGACTTCTAACGTATCAAGAATCTAGAAAGGGCGACAAATGCAGGGAAGTGATGTTGATTTCTTCTTGTGGTTTCACTATCCAAAAACTAGAGAAGGGTGTGGAACCCTTGTGAATCTTTGTGCTTTGAACGCCAGACAATGTTACAGGAGGCCTATGGAGAGTCTGTTCTTCCCTACAGAACAGCTCGAAGGTGGTTTAAAATATTTAAAGAGGGGACACAATGAATTTCAAAGGAAAGTGGACCCAGTGCTCCAGTTACTGGCCTTACGGAAGAAAACATCAACACTGCTGCTGCCATTGTGAGAGAGGATCGACGAATTACCTTAAGATCACTTTCTGAAATACTGAACATTTCATTGGGTGCCACCCACACGTTGGTGACAGAAATATTACACATGAGACGTGTTCATGCGCGATGGATTCCAAGACTTGATTCCCGAACAAAAGGACATTCGCATGAAGGTCTGCGTGCAGTTAAAGTTGATGTTAGAGGAAGATCCGAAGTTTCTTTCAAACGTAATCACTGCTGATGAAACTTGGCTACATTATTTTGATTCTGAGAGCAAACAGCAAAGCTCAGTGTGGAAATCTCCTCCATCACCAACCCCCCAAAGAGCAAAAGTGGTTGCTTCTGCTGGGAAAGCTATGGTCATATCGTTCTTTGATATTCATGGAATGGTTTATCAGCATGTTGTACCTGCACACACATCAGTAACTGGACAATACTACAGGGATATTCTGAAAACATTGCAAGTCCATATCAGGCGCAAAAGACCACATAACCCTGAAGTAGGCTGGATGCTGCACTACGATAATGCGCGGCCGCATATTGCCAATGTTGTTGCTGAATATCTTGCAAAAATCAGCGCGAAGTGCATCCCTCACACTCCCTGTAGTCCGGATTTAGCCCCATGTGACATTTTTCTATTCCCTAACTTGAAGAAACGGCTTCGTGGGAGGCATTATCCATCATAAGAAGCAGTGGTGAAGGCTGCGGAGGCGATTTTGAAGAATCTCTCAAAAATAGTTTCCAGCATGTCTTTGAAGACTGGCAGAAACGCTGGGACAAGTGCATCGCATTCAGGGGAGACTATTTTGAGAAGGACCATCAAAATTATGAGGATGAGTAAAGGTACGTTGTCAAAAAAAATGATGGTTCTTTATTGAACAGCCCTCGAATCTACGGAAAGGAGGGATTTTCTGGAAAATGCTAGTGTCGCTTGGAATGTACATGGTAGAGGAACCGAACCATGAGCTCCAGAATGCGGAGCAAAGACAATAAGTTATTTATCTAAAGAAAACAGCAACTTTATAAAATAGCATGCACTAACACAGTTACATATTATTTCGGTTGTACCCCAAGACCAAAACGAGAGTGTTGTGTTTGGTCACGGTAGCATTAAATGTTAAACAGACGCACGCCTGCTCTCTTGTGAAAAGGATTTACTGTACTTTGTTATGTACCGACCGAGCGGTCTCGTCCGTCCTGTATGTTCGTCCTGGGCGAATGTGGTGATAGCACTTTGATGTTGTGATGTAGTTACACTCATCTTCTGCCTGGGGTTAAAGCGACGTTGGGGCACCTTTATCTGAAAACTTTAGAGACCCGGACATATACCTGGTCATCGACCCTTTAAGTCTCTGCCTTCATCCTTCTCTCCCAAGGATTTTGTATTTTCTGTATTTTGAGGTTATAATGGTTTATATTTATGTTTGAAAATTTTAATTGGTAACTGACAAGTGTAAATATTTTAAATATCATTATCTGATTTTAATATTAAAACTGTTTTATATGTATAAAAAGGTACAAATTTATAATATTTGTATTATAAAATTAAATTTTCAAATTTGCTTTTTCTACAATGTTTTGTATTATAATTTATGTTTTTATTGCAAGTGGAAATTAATTTTTTGTATTAAAATATTTTTTGGTTTTAAATTTTAATAACTTTTGACATGAATTTTATAAATAATATTTTAGGAAGTTAAAGTAAAGTGTATGTATAAGTATATAAGTTTTTTTTTTATTTACGTCCTCCAACATTAAGTCATATCGGACGGTGAATGAATTAGGTGAAAGGATGCTCAAATGAGTTCAGAGTCCGTGGAGCTTAGAGTTTCCCGATATTCATCTTGAAGGATAAGGGAAAACCCCGGAAAAACCTTATCCAGGTAACTCACCCTGACCGATCTTCGAACTCGGGATCCTCTTGAACGTGAGGCAGACATGTTATACCATCTACGCTACCGAGGTTTTAATTCATGATTGCCAATAATAATTTTAAAATGTCATATAAATTTGTTAATACTATTTTTAAAATTATAATTAATTGTAAGAATATTTTATTAAGTTTTGAAAATTAGGTAAATTAATAATTGTTCATTTTTAAAATTTATGGTTGGTAATTCATCAATCTCTAATTAATAGTTTTGTGTGGTTAGGATATTTTTGTTTGGTAAAATAGTAGTGTTGGATACCAGTACCAAAGGTGGCCGCCGGCTACCGGCGGCAAAATTAAAATATAGTTAAGTTAATAGCTATAGTATCGGTTATGTGTCACTGGAAACCAGTAATACTATATTTTTGTTTAACATGTTTTCAAGTATGTTTGAATTTTTTGTAAAAATGTTAAATTAAAGGGGAAAAATTTAATTATAATTTGTAAATTTAATTTATTTTTATGTATGTTTATTTTTAGAAAAGTGGTGTGGATTTTTGTGTTTGAAAAGAGTAAATTTTAAAATGTTTGTAAACTTTTTTTTTATTTTTCTATTTTTTCTATTTATAAACTGTAAATTGTGCATCTTTTGTATATGTTTTTGATGTTTTAATAAATAAAAGTATGAGTATTTACCCCGAATTAAAAAATTAGGTGCGGGGGTATAGTGTCCCAAGGGTCTCCCGTAGGGAAGTGGATCCGTCCCCTTCAGCTGCCATGGTACGTCTGACGTTACCAGAGGAACGAACATTCGAGCCCCTCCCGAATAAGAGTTGTTCGGATTGGGTTGGACTCGAGAGGGCAGTGCATTCCCGATACCCATGGAGATTGGGTACCACCGGCCAGGCTTCGGCCTCCCGGAGGGGGTAGAGGGTTGCCTCAGAAGTCCTGGGTACTAGCCTGCAGAACTAGTATGTGTGCTAGATCACCAGGCGGCCCCACCGAGGTTTTCGGTAGTCTTCCCTGCGGGGTTGACGCGCGTAAGTGGCGTATCCATTTCCATCCGTCTTGATTTGATGGAGAACTTTTTAGATTCCAGATATCGCCCCAAGGAAAGAGCCCCGAAGCTGTCCATCGCTCCCGTGTAGAGACTTTCGGGTAGACCTCGTACAATCTCCCAAGGGTCACGGCTGAAGCACAAAGGACCATAAGTACGTTGTTCTGGCCCGCGCTCTCTCCGTTTTACATGGGTTTTATGGCTCAAGTCCCAAAGCTATGGGCACATAGGATCAAAATACGGATATTTTAAACATATAATGTCCTGCACTTTCTCTACTCTTGTACAAATTATTTTTACAAACACTTATTTCTCTATCTACTTCAAGTTAATCAAGATAAACACGAGGTCAAATAAAAAATTCGAATATTTTAGAATAAATAATTCCTAGGCTAATATATTTTATTATATTAATGTCTTTTATTGTAATATACACTCCTGGAAATTGAAATAAGAACACTGTGAATTCATTGTCTCAGGAAGTGGAAACTTTATTGACACATTTCTGGGGTCAGATACATCACACGATCACACTGACAGAACCATAGGCACACAGGCACAGGCAACAGAGCATGCACAATGTCGGCACTAGTGCCGTGTATATCCACCTTTCGCAGCAATGGAGGCTGCTATTCTCCCATGGAGACGATCGTAGAGATGCTGGATGTAGTCCTGTGGAACGGCCTGCCATGCCATTTCCAGCTGGCGCCTCAGTTGGACCAGCGTTCGTGCTGGACGTGCAGACCGCGTGAGACGACGTTTCATCCAGTCCCAAACATGCTCAATGTGGGACAGATCCGGAGATCTTGCTGGCCAGGGTAGTTGACTTACACCTTCTAGGGCACGTTGGGTGGCACGGGATACATGTGGACGTGCATTGTCCTGTTGGAACAGCAAGTTCCCTTGCCGGTCTAGGAATGGTAGAACGATGGGTTCGATGACGGTTTAGATGTACCGTGCACCATTCAGTGTCGCCTCGACGATCACCAGAGGTGTACGGCCAGTGTAGGAGATCGCTCCTCACACCATGATGCCGGGTGTTGGCCCTGTGTGCCTCGGTCGTATGCAGCCTGGATTGCGGCGCTCACCTGCACGGCGACATACACGCATATGACCATCATTGGCACCAAGGCAAAAGCGACTCTCATCGCTGAAGACGACACGTCTCCATTCGTCCCTCCATTCACGCCTTTCGCAACACCACTGGAGGCGGGCTGCACGATGTTGGGGCGTGAGCGGAAGACGTTCTAACGGTGCGCGGGACCGTAGCCCAGCTTCATGGAGAAGGTTGCGAATGGTCCTTGCCGATACCCCAGGAGCAACAGTGTCCCTAATTTGCTGGGAAGTGGCGGTGCGGTCCCCTACGGCACTGCGTAGGATTCGACGGTCTTTGCGTGCATCCGTGCGTCGCTGCGGTCCGGTCCCAGGTCGACGGGCACGTGCACCTTCCGCCGACCACTGGCGACAACATCGGTGTACTGTGGAGACTTCATGCCTCACGTGTTGAGCAATTCGGCGGTACGTCCACCCGGCCTCCCGCATGCCCACTATACGCCCTCGCTCAAAGTCCGTCAACTGCACATACGGTTCACGTCCACGCTGTCGCGGCATGCTACCAGCGTTAAAGACTGCGACGGAGCTCCGTATGCCACGGCAAACTGGCTGACACTGACGGCGGCGGTGCACAAACACTGCGCAGCTAGCGCCATTCGACGGCCAACACCGCGGTTCCTGGTGTGTCCGCAGTGCCGTGCGTGTGATCATTGCTTGTACAGCCCTCTCGCAGTGTCTGGAGCAAGTATGGTGGGTCTGACACACCGTCGTCAATGTGTTCTTATTTCCATTTCCAGGAGTGTATTATCGTACTGTTAATTTTCTTGTAGGTAAAAGCGAATATAGGAATGCAGTAGACTTTAAGTGATAGTCATATGTTTTAAACGGCTGATCGTTATGTCTTTGTAATTATGTTCTCTTTGCATAGCCAAGAGATAAAAAAAGAATAGCGAATTACTGTATTAGTATTACAGTATTGCAAAATTAAGACACATTACGAGGAATATATTGGAAATAGTTCCCAACACGAAATAAAAATGTATTTGATATGAACTCTGTGTATTAAAGAGACCTGTATTTTTTATTTGTTAAAATTTTGTTCAACTCTTACAAAAATAATTGAGAAGACAGAAAACCTCACAAGCTGTTCGCAGGAAATTCAAGGTTTGTATCTCTTTCTTTTGCTGTATAAAAATGCTAGAGATTTTTACAATTCATGTCGCATTCTCTAACTATACAATACAGATTATTTATTTACTAATATGACTTTCCGGTATAAGAATGGTGTATAGAAGAGTAGAGAAAGTGATACGAATGCAACATATTGGGTAACGTTACGTTATTAACAGAGTTTATATACGCGGTTGACGCTGCAAGGTGATCCTCGTAGCCCGAAGAGAATGCATTCTCCATGAAGTGAAACCAAGCGCGTAATGCTCCGACAGTGAGTTTTTACTCCGGGCCGTAGTAACAGCGTGTACTACCAACCTTATAGTACGGGCTGCGATTGTAGGGGGTCGGGGGGCGCAGGGGCGGGGGGGCGGACGGGCGGGAAGGACGGAGAGAAGACGAGAAGAAGCAGAACTACCGATAACAATAACTTGGGCGGCTTGCGAGAGAAGCAAAACGCCTCCACCACAGACAGATTCTTGGTTCAAGCGAACACAAGAGTTACCTACCTTGGGCGTCTTTTCAGTGTGCTACGTTCTCACTAGAGCCCGGATTTGTAAGCACAATCAAATGATGAAATAAGCAAGCACGAAAAAATTAAACAAATAAGCACCAAAAATAAGCAAATAAAAAATAAAAATTTAATCATAAACGTATTGTTTGGTAGAATGTTTACATTACTCACACGCTTGTTGCAATACACGAGATAGTTATCTTGAGATTTTTTTTTGTTCCATTTATACCCTTCCTTTGACTCCAGTGGTCATATCTGAGGCCGTTCTTCTTTGGAACATATCGAAGGTGTTAACTCGTATTCGTTGGGTTTTAATCATTAGATCACGTACACATTCGATGAGGAATTATCTTGGTCGGAGAAAAATCCCCACCCCCAGAGCCGGGAATCGAACTCCGGACCCCTTTTAGATTTTCTTGTGGGGAAGCTCCTGCGTTTATCAGTAAAAAAAATAAATAATAATACTTTGAAAAGGATCTCTCAACGTCATTTTGAATGAATTTTCTTTCTGCACCAGAACGTTTTGTAGAAATTTTACAGTGTCTCGTAACCAGGATTTTTCATTGATACCTTACTGAGTTTCTCAAAGGTAGTTTTGGCAATACTATGAATCTCTGAAGACGACATTACTGAAATTTCATATATCAAAGGAAGTGAATGCTCCAAGGTATTATTTCGAGTTTCCAACTGTGTTATATCAGGTATTTTAGAGAATGGTTATGGATGTACTCTATCTTATCTTGAATGCGCCACTATGTCTCTTTCTTTCCTGCTCACTCGCACAGCTCTGGCTTTGGGTGGCTCCAACACAACAATGTGACCGGTGACAATACACTAACTTGCTAGTATCCACTGAGAGAAAATTTGCCAAATACCGCTATACAAAAAATCGTGAGCTTAATTTACTTTCTAGTTTTCCAATATTGTAGCTCCAAGTTAACTTGTCGAGGACTAAACCTAAAATATTTACCCCTATTGACACATTGGACTAGACTATTGCCTTAAGCTGAAGTTCGAATGGAGGTTTCTTAAAGTCAAATATAATTAATTCGCTTTTTTGTGCGTTAGTACACAGCTTGATTTAAAATACTGTGCCACGATATTGCAGGTGAAGTTTACATTGATTTCTAGTTTTAGTAAATCTCTGTTGCTGAATCCCAACAGATTTAAAGCTACATTATCCTGTGCCACAGTGTTTGTATCTTTTATTTACAGAATAAACAATAATGGTCCCAAAATAGACCCCTGGAGTACGCCGGACCGAACCTCTTCAAGTTTTGAAACAAAGTCACCTTATTTACATTTCAGTTATACATATTGCATTATGTTAGACACGTAGGTTTGGATCGATTATTACAGACAATGTGAGGTGGAAATATTTACTTTCTTGGATCCAACATTAGAGAAAATTGAAGATCTCCATAATTACTATAAAATAGAGCAGGTATAAAAATTCTTACGTTAGCTTAGTTTTTATCGCGTGGTTTTACAAGAAACTAGTATGAAATTATGAAATGACAGTAATGAGATATTTTGGTTGCCAACTGCAGTAAACACCAGATAACTATCTACATACAATTGCTTAGCAATGAAACACTTGAGCATCACAGCGCTCTAAGGTGTCCAATAAGGTAATCTTTCGTGAACTACCGTAAACATATTTGGTGTCAGTCCGTCAGTCTAAGAATACAGAATACACAGAATACAGACCATTTTGTACATTCTAATCTAATAAAGTCGCCATCGTTGTTCATTGTGATCGTTGCAGCCCTAAATGACGCGAGAGCTACTAAACATAAGTCAAACGTTTTTCATCTGGATCTGATATAGCTAAAGATATAAAAGTTTATAATGTTAACCCCGATACCCAAACCTGTTATTTAATTTCATGCTTTGTGACTTTTTTTTTTAAAAAAATCACCACCCCAAACTACCTTCCATATGGAAACCTTTACGTTATGCTTTTTACTTTTCCTCAAAAACAGCACTAACCGCTAGGAATAAAAAATGAATAAAGAATTACCATTTGAGAAAAGTAAAAGTATTTTAAAATGCAAATCAATAACAAAGAATATCTGCATAAAACGTATTTCACAAAAATTCTATTCTTTAAAAATATCTACGTTTCTGTGTAATAAGATTTGTCTATCTCCTACAGTTTACCAGTTATGCAAATGCATTCAAGGTGAAGCGAATTTAAAGGTTATTCAAGGTATCTAATTTTAATTTGTCGTGAAATGATCTTATACTAAATGGTATTTTAATAAAATTTGCTACAGGCACTTTGAGCAAATAAACAATTTCGACAACATGAATGAATGCATATGTCCAATAGCATTACGTCATCATTCCCTGTGCCGTTCTGCAATACAACAGTTCCTCTTACAGTGGACGGGTTCGAACCAAATCAAAATAGAAACACCGTCATACGCTCTCAAAGTACAATTAATATTCATGTGTTGCAGTTTTGTAAAGAAGAAAAGCGTAAAGGTCTAATTATTACGTTAAATAATGTTACAACAAAGAACTGTACATAATATAGTGAAAGAGATTCAAAATTCAACATCGTCCACATCCAAAAATGTTCAAACTCGATGAGTTTGAAAAATGTGTTGTGTACAGAACTTTCCTCGAGGTTTACGATCAGAGAACAGAAATTCCTACAGTATGAAAATATCCGTTTTGAAGGTAGAAGGGCACATTCTGGAGAATACTTAAAGACATGGGATATCGATTTAGCAATTAGAAAAGTATACGTCGTGTTACGCTGTACTGGTGGTCAGACTGTATTGTAACTATATTCTATATTCCCGCCTTCTCTGATCTCTCTAAAGCGAACGACCTCCAACAACAAATGTATATACGTTATAGGGAGTAGTTTGGGAACGAAATTTTTATTTAGATACGCTGAGAAATCCCCACAATGATTTTTTTCGGCTAGAGTGTAACATTTCTCCTGTCTACTACAGGCAAGTGATGCAGAAAGCAAAAGGGTGAAACAGACAGTCTGACCCTCACCTTCGCCGTCACGGATGGACAAAACTCCACCGCCCTTCGAGAATGACGTAATAAAACTGCTTTCTTCACTTTCAATAACTGTCTTTTACTTTCTCTAATACTAACCCATAAGTAAAGAAAGCATTATAACCCAGCTAAAAATTCCATATCGAAATTTCACCGCAAATACCTGTTTTGAAGTCCTCTGAGTAAAAACAATTGAAAAGTAAATTATATGTAGGAATCTGTGACGTGCTTGGCTTCAATACCAAAGTTGGTATTTAATTTCAGCATTTTACAAAGATGCGACACAAAGATTTTAAAGAAAACCCCCAACCTCAAAGTAGGCTTTTTGATGTTAAGAAAACATGTTGGTGTTAAGAAAAAATGAACTCAAACCACATATTTTGGTTAAAACACTAAAGGTTTAAGATATTTTCATGACAAATGACATGCATATCTGGGAATGTTCTCAAAAGTCCTCTTTATTCTGGATGACCTTTGTATAACTGGTAAATCGTTGATTTTAACATATGAAAATTATTTATTGTAACTATTTAGCTATATCTTTATCATATTTTACAAAACAATGTTACCAACTAAATATCCCAACAAGATATGCTTTACAGTTTCCAAGAGAGAATTGCAAAAGGATGACAGCACTTTTATAGCTAATCACCACTTCAGCAGTTACGAGGAGAACTAACTATAAATGAAGAATACGATAGTGACATTAAAAGGTTTCAAAAGACGTGCAAGAATTAGGTTGGAAATTAATTGTTCTTTCGAACTAGCCGTGTGTAGGACGCACTATGAAAGGATAGAGCCAGACTGAAAAATTCAATGTCATAGCCGGGATTTGAACCACGGATCTTCTGGTTTCCGTCCAGCCGCTCTAAACCATTGAGCTACTATGGCCAACGTGCCAACATGACAATAAATTCTCCAACTGACTCGTGTTTTTTCCGGTAAACCAATAGTTCTCATAAATGTCATGTATAAATGCAATCCATCGACAACAAAGTTCTCTCAGATCCAATTGTTGACATAAAATATTTTGGATTTGACTCTCACCTATGTTCAATAAATTCATAACATATTCTTTAACCATTGCTCGAACAGTGACAATATTTTCATAAGTAACTGCAGTTTTTGGGCGTTCTGCACGAAATTCATCACTAAGAAAAAAACAATATCTTCGGAATTCGCTGTACTAATTATAAATTGTGCTTTAGATGGCGCTTCTTCTCCAAGTGCTTTTCTAAGCTTATCTTTACACTGTTTAGACGTTAATGACAAATTAAAATCTTAAACTATTGCATCTCGAAAATGTTATTTAGTTGAATTTATATTTTGTACGAACAAAAAATCTTTAAATGATGAAAATTAAAGCGAAGCGAACTACACGACAATCAACTCGCAAAACATTAGAAGGTAGCTGTCAAACTTCATTTGTCATTTTAGAAACATGTGCTCGTAAAGGTTGTCAGTTGAGGACTTGGGCGGTTTCTTCATCTGAAAGTGTTGACATTTAGCACCTGTCGTTACTTTGCAGTCTGTTGCCAATATTAGTGCTAAGTTTCATTCACACGAAGTCATGAATGAACGCGTGTCGCCGCATTTCATTCTAACGACACACCTGAGCTTCAAAATTGATGGCAGATGTTGTAATCGATATTCATAACATGACGCGTGTAAGGAACGCTGAAATATGTATCTGTCTACGTTTCTTACACGTAAATAAATGAACGGATACACAGGGTGAACAAAATATTGTCTGGAACCTGACAGTTAAACTTGGACACAGTATGGTGTAACTTTACTACAAGTTGTCATAACTTTTAAATTGATTGATGAAGTGCTCAGTCTTGATTCTTCTCCAGACAACGTAACCGAACGGGATGGCTCAGGAAGTTTCGTCTGTGGCCCACATTCAGGAGGTCCGGGTTCTACTTCCGTGGCCGGCCTACCTGATCCATGGGGTTTCCGATTTTTTCCGGATCCTCAGGTTAATTACATCCCCCGAATTTTCTCTCCTTCATCTCTCATGAGGTGGTCTCTTTCAGGGTAGACAGTGTCAGCGGGAGTCTCGGCGCTGCATGGCAGGATGTTATGCTTCTGTTAAACACTTCCTCCTCCAGTAGGACGGTTCCCGCTCTCCGGACTGACCTGGTGGGCCATTTCTGGACCACGGTGGGTGCGATGCCAGTTGTGCTCTCCTGCCGGGGGATTTTCCAACTGGTATAGTGACCGCGCTTAAAGCATCCCCAGGAGGTTCGCTTTGAAGAATGTTAGGCTCGTGTTTATAGCTGAAAATGCCCAGGGTTGTCGTTGTTTAAAATAACATTTAGAAGGGAAAAAATCAAGCTAAATTCAATGTAAGAAATGTTTCATGATGTTTTCAAATACATTTTAAACAATTAATGTATCCTATAATAATACATAATGTTACAACGCTTTATAACATATCTGAAAAGAGACATATTACCTATGCTGTTATGGTATAGCATAATATCCAAGGAAAGCTTAGTAAAACATTCCGATACCTTACACTTTTAAAAGGGTTAAATTGCATCAGAGTGCATGAATTTGCGAGGGATATTAAAATTAAATTAAAGAAGCACTTTGGATATTCTGTTAATTAATAATAATTTATAAGCAAAGATTACACGTTAGAGCTTTGTTTATTGCAATTGTGAGACGATTTATCCTAAAACATTATCCTATATTCTATAGCAGCCGCAGTGGTGAATTTCAGTTAAAAAAAACGAACAAAGGAATTAAATAGAAACTAATAAGGAAACTCTATTACTCATTTTAAATGCTGGAAGCCTTTTATAAGGATATCTGCTAATTTTACAAGTTTGAATAAAGTTAAGCAGTGTATTCTTTTTTTTTGGGGGGGGGGGCCCTTCTGTTAAACATAATTTGAATAAATAATCACGTATTACGTAGAAAATAAAGCTAGCTACAGTGAAGCAATAAGTATTACACAAATACAAATATTTGCCTCTAAGGCTTTACTTATCTTAAAAAATTGGTGTTAATACTTCTTTTCAAATGGAGATCGCTTTCACAAACAAATCCCTTGCGTCCTCAGACCAATAAACTCATAAATAAATAAATTGGAGTTTATTGGACTGAGGATGCAAGCGATTTGTTTGTGAAAGCGATCTCCATTTCAAAAGAAGCATCAACACCAATTTGTTAAGATAAGTGAAGCTTAGTGGCAAATATTTGTATTTGTGTAATAAATGATCACGTATATTCCGCGTAGTAATTAAATGTCATAAACGCTTTAGAACTCGAGAAAGGTTAGATATACTATTAGGTATATTACAAGTATGAATGGAAATCCATGTTAGCATATCCATGTTAGATTCCATTCTCACGGTCTCCACATCTTATTGAAATAACGCAAGTGCTAAACGCTAATAACTATTAAACACTAATAAATTTATAAAACTACACTAAGTAAAACACTATGTAACTTCTATATATAAGCTTAATTAGCATACATAAGAACAACGTTTGCACAGTCTAAGCTAATAGAAGGTACTGCAGTTCTGAGGACACAAGAAAAATATTGCAACAGCGCTTTAACTTGGTGAACGTATTGAGAAGGACCACCCCATATGTTTAAGGGTGGAAGACTCATAATTGCTTACATGTGAGGATGTGTGGTCAGAAGTGAAAGCTTTGATGCCGGTTGGAATGCAATGAACGCGGCTACTATGAATAGTAGGAACCCTACCCTCTGCACTGTCGTGGCTCCTTGGTACAACCACCCTCTGTCTCTTCTCGCTTTATCCCTTCTCCTGGGGATGCCCCACTTGGGTACATACGTATAATAGACCAAGTTTGGACCTCCGTGACGAACCCCCTTCGTAGCGTAATCCAATCCAATCAAGACAACGTAAAGGGTGTCACCTCAAAGCGACCCCAAATGGAATGAGGGGTTGAACTTCTGTTTTAAATAAAATCATAGTATACCTACATTTTATATATAGCGCGTAATAAATTAAGAACCTTTTGATCAAAATATTTCTTCCAACACAAAAGCTTGAAAATCTATAGGAAGATTTAAAGCCAATATTCCATACTTTTGTTCACTGTGAATATTTCACGAGTATGTATTAGTTTGTTTACTACGCACTTACAGTAGTTAGAGAAAGTATTGCATTCCAAACAAAAATTAAATATTCAGATTACAACGGATGTATATATTTTGGGACACCCTAAATAAAAAAATAAAAAAAAAATTAGAAAAAAGTTCCTGTGTAGGTCGGTCAGAAGCAAAATAGTTATTTAAATTCAACATCTTTCAAAGATGAGACAGGAAAATGTTCGAGAACATCCTCCTATTCCTTTCCTTTACATGGAAACATATTTGAACACTTTAATTTTCGTAAAACTGGCTGTAATGACTCTTTATTAAAATATCATATGTTTGAGATATTTTCATTTAAAATTAAATGGATTTTCTGGATTATGCTCTAAAGTCCTCTTTATTCTGGATGACTTTTCTATAACTAGTAAACCGTAGGAGATACACAAAATATATTTATTTAATGCAGAGCTTTTGATATGCATCATTGGAAACAAAATATTGCTACATAAAAACGTAGATCTCGTTAAAGCACGTAATTCATCTCAAATTAATTTTTAATGTGAACCAACTCCGAGATATCCCTCGTTATTAGTTCGAATTTTCAAATACTTGTAATTTTTTTCTCGATAGAAAGCAGTTATTTTTGATATCTTAGCCATACAAAGAGACTGGAATTTCAAAGCGTTCACATAGCGACCAGCTGTTTAAAACATTTGACTATCACTTTGTAACCTGCAATAAGATAACATTTATCTTGATTAGCATGAAGTAGATAGAGGAAAAGTGTTTATACTATTGTTAATAATAATAATAATAATAATAATAATAATAATAATAATAATAATAATAATAATAATAATAATAATAATAATAATAATAATAATAATAATAATAATAATAATAATAATAATAATAATAATAATAATAATAATAATAATAATAATAATAATAATAATAATAATAATAATAATAATAATAATAATAATAATAATAATAATAATAATAATAATAATAATAATAATAATAATAATAATAATAATAATAATAATAATAATAATAATAATAATAATAATAATAATAATAATAATAATAATAATAATAATAATAATAATAATAATAATAATAATAATAATAATAATAATAATAATAATAATAATAATAATAATAATAATAATAATAATAATAAATTGCTCACCAATAGCTTTAAAGGGATTTAGAACCCAAATTCGCTGGTGCATTACTTGGGCCGTTTTCGCCCAGAAACACACGTGACGAAGGACGCCATCTTAATACACAGGCAATATTTATAGAATCAAAGGAAAGTGATGATACGCGAGGGAAGCCAAAGAACTTGGCACAGTGTGAGGCATTTCCGTCCACGACACACGCACTCTGTCTCTGTCTCTCTTTTTATAATGACCCGCCTTGTGTCCGACCGCATACTTGCGCGCATGCGTGGGTGAGTTGGCGAGATGTTCCTTGACAAAACGTCTACGATAAGCCAAATCCCACGATGCACACCACTGGCAATGGCGAATGAGGAAGAATTCCTTAAATGTTTTTCTCGGAGACTGACTGATCCTTTGTTTCATTCCACTGCTGTCAGAGACGGTTTGTAGTCGGAACCAAGGGCACAGATTTCAGTTAGCAGTAGATATGATACAAGGGTTAAAAGTAGCGTATTATTTCGCAGTACTACTCGCAAAATAAAACCACCTTTAACGCATATAGCATGTACTATTTTTAGACAGCGCTCGAATATGTAAAATTTGCTTCTGAAACTAAAAGAAATTACGTTTAGAACGAGATTAACTCACGTATACATCGAGATTCTTGAAACAAAAGCAATTATGTTAAAAACAAGATCAATTCTCGTATGCAGCGATATGTGAGATGTTTCTGTGAATTGATGATTCACATGTTTTACCTTAAAGCACACAATGAAACAATTAAATATGTACTATTTTATATTACTTTCTAGATTTGTTTGAGTAGTAGTTCTAGTGTTATTCTTTCTGCTGCTTGTGTAATTTCATTTGGTTCTTCTTAATTTAATCTACAGTCATTTAATATATATGTTGGTTATACTGGACAAAAGAATAACGTCTTAGAATCAAAGCAAACAGAAGGCTGCCTATAGGTTAACTCTACAACAAATTGCGATAAATTGAAGTATGATCTTGTGTAGTGTGGGCACATTGCTAGCCAAGTTAAATGAATCTATAAAAAGACACAATGAAACGTAAAACATAATCAATAGGGAACGGATTTATAGGCACTAAAAATGTGTGAAATAGGCAGGCAAAAAGGCACTAAAAATGGGCAAAATAGGTACTTAAATATTCACTAAAAATTTGCTAAGTAAACACTTAGAAATGCACAATTTTGGTAAAAAGGCTCTTAAAATTCACTATAAATGCACTATAACAAAATGACAATCATTGCAACATATACTGAAACAAATTCGCTAAACACAGGCCCAAATGACGTTGTCGACGGGCCCTAAAACCCCACACACTCACTCACTCGCTAAACACATACTATTTTGCAGTTCCCTAGGCGAAATAGTTCTTCGTTTATTCCAAATCTCACAAATGGCTCCACAGCAAGTTAAAATAACAGATATTGTCGTATAATTAAAATACATAAAAATCCACTTCACTAAGTACCATAATGTGCAGAAAGGTGTGAAGTAATTAACTATGTCAAAAAACAAAAAGGGTGAAAACTGAAATATCGGAAGTTTTTGTTAGATTTGCTTCATATTTATACCATCTGTTTTTGTGATGTCCTACATATTGAAATTTTAAAAATTAATGCTTGGGGTATAAGTTTCTGCACCCATTTTAACTTATAAATGACCTGTACCTATGTGAAATATTTGTCTTCGCCATATCAACGAAGGGAAAAAATAATCATACCACTTAACAATTTTTATTTTCCTAAGCGTTTTCAATACAAATAACAAAAACACAACAAATGTAAATGGGCACACTTAATATGCAGTTGCCCTTACAGGTATGTTTAGAATTTCATACATATTAACAGAAAACTGCATCCTGTGGAACATTCTGAAGTTAGGAAAATGTAGAAAATATGGAATCTGAGAAATCTGAGGTTAAAATTACGTAATAGCAGCTACGATACAGATGTAGCGTTATTTAAATAGTCATGTGACGTTTTCTGTAGTGCCACTAGAAAAAGAAACAAAAAACGTTATATTATTGAAGTATGTCTATATTAATTTTAAGACAAAAAAACTAAATTGGGGATTTTTGTACGTTTTGGGCCAATTTGCACAGATGTGTCTCTTTAATAGAAACAATTGTTGGAAAGATAAGAAATTCAAAAGTTCATCACAGCAATCTTAATATCACTTAAAATAATGATACTATGTGTAAGAAAGATACAAAGCACAGAACAAAAATTAATTAAAAGCTAAAGCTACAGAATCCCAGTATTTGTAATAAAAACCCTAAACACTCCATTGTTGACTAAGAACAAATAATAAAGCACAACTTTTTAGAGAGTGTTTCCTGTTCATTCAAACAGAATTACAACAATTACGGCATCGTGAAAAGAATTCTGGTACCTAATTTTATAAAGACATTTCTGTAAAATTTTATACAAACCATTAAGATTCATTGGTCTGCAGTTTCATTTTCAATGTTGGAAACAACACCGGAAGTCTCCAAGCAATCGATTTCATGATTTCTTGAGATACATGTAGAACAACGTAAGCATGAGAAAATCACAATTTTTTCATATACCTATATAATGTTAGTCTCCGTAGGCTAGCTAATTAAGCGCTTGCCTTACGAGTTAATGTAACCTGAACAGAATCCCAGAGTGGTGTTTTTAAGATTGTGTAAAGCAACAACTTCGTGTCAGTAAAAGAAATCTTGCGGGAGTAAATTCCTGCTACACAAGCGGTACTGATTGTGATCTGATATGATTGTTAACAATTGACACCATCAATAATTTAATTAATAATCCCTCTCTCAAGTATTACTATTAGCTCAAGAAATAAGCCTTTACACCAGCACAAAAATATTATGCTATTGCATTGAAATAAATGCAAAAGCTGTTGTCACAAATTACAAGCAGAAGAAATTGGCTAAAAAGACAGTTTTAGGCACCAATAAGCAGAATAGACACAAACATATGAAATAAACATTTATAGGCACTTAAAACTAAGAAATTAGGCTAATAATTGTAGGAAACTGCTTATAGCTTAAAAGTCAAAGTGTCTGAACAAAGGAATAAAATAGGCAAATAGAGCAAAATCCGGCCCTTAGTGAGTAGACATGAAACCACAGTTGGTCATTAGTACGACAATCTAAAGGTGCACTACGTTAAATGTTCTACGTTTTGGGCCATGTTCTCTAAAGACACATTTATTACGTTTTTTTTTTAATTGAGTACGTATTTTAATTGTTAATTGGGTATTTTAAAGTTTATTGATCCAAATGTGCTATATAAATATAATTTGAAGTACAATTTACATTATACAGTATGTGATATGATCATTTCTGAAATGCATAAAGGGAACAATGACACAAAAGTTCAGAAGTATAGTTTTGACTCTCATGCTTAAAGTCACTAGTTTGCTTCCCGACTCCAGACTGAACGTAGTTCAAAGTTACTATGGTTAAAGCTGTAGGTCCCCCAATCCACCAGCATCCTTATTATTCAAAACATATAATAAACGAAACGGCTATCTCGGATAATATGAAACAGAAGAGTAATTGCTTTTAGTAATAGCATATGTAAGAGTGAGTAGACGAAGTGATATAGGTGCACAAATTTGATTTCTTTCGAGAAGCTTTTTCTAAAAATTTTGACAAAATACATTTTATGTTTAATTTTCTTTTGAGAAGTAGATGCATCAGAGAATATGTGAAGCATATAGTAAGCACACGGCAGGTGTAGATACGGCCCTGCATAATTGACGTACCTTTTGTAGACATAGAGGTCGCTCCAAAAACGGTAATGTTGTCTAGAACAAGTGTCCAGCCTCAGAGAGTGATCTGCGAAAGGCAATCGAGACGTAGTACACACATACGCCGAGCTATGCAGCACTGGGAGTACAGTACCTTACTGCAAACATTTCACGTCTTTTGAGATCCTTTGAATCTCCCCCCCCCCCCCCAAAAGGGCATTTGTATATGTATGTGTGCCTATGAACCGCATAACACAGAAAAGAATCTCCAAAAATATACATATCTCAAATGTCAGTTTTAAACTAAACTTTATTTCAAACGTGATGTTACAGAAAATTTTCTAATCTTCAAAGTAAATGCCATTGGATCTATAGTCGTTAGTCAACTTACAGCGAGGTTTGCTATCTCACAACAATACCAGTTTCTAATTGTTGATGCGAAGAATTTGTTGTCACCCATTCCAACTGCTTCAAAGTGTTCTACGATCCTTCCACGTTCAGTCGTGATTTATAAAAGATACATGACAGCTGTCAAGTAAGGTACGTGGAGCGTAAGAGGGGAAGGTCGTTGTTAAGAAAACGTAAACAAAGGTTGCTACATTTGTTACACTGGTTAATCACCCAATCCTCAGATCAATTATCGCTATAAAAATAGTTGTATGAGGGAAACAGTTTGCTTGAGCGTTCAGTTGCGTTGAATGTTGTTAGCCTACTGTGTTAAAAGACATTTAAATAGATTGTTATGGAAGCAAGACTTAGTGGCAGTAGGATTAAGGTAGCTGCAAAATAGGAATGAACATAAGGCGAGGCTAGACGTGGTTATTCTATCGCTAGTAACCAATGCGATGCGTGCAACGTTGTACAGTTAAGTTCGAATACTGGCTCACTTTGCCGAACCAAACGGTTAATTTCTTTGCGCACTCTAAAGATACTAATTACAGAATTATTTTGTTTTTCCCATGTTACAGAGCTATTTTTGCTGAGGATGACTGTTTGTAGCACATCTGGTTTCGGAGATATGGAAAGGTAAGGCTCTGACTAGAAACAAAAGAATCATGAATTAACTGTCAGCGAAGAAAAGCATACACATGCTATGCTACATTTGCATCTTTTATCTTGCATTCAGTAAACTGGTAATCTTTTAAGAAGGCATACGTGCTTTTCAAAGTTAGTAAATATACCGCTTAGTTAGCCCAGTACTGGTGCGCCTACTGATTGCCTTGGACAAGAAGGCAAGCTAGAGGAACAACCCGTAAGATTTTACATAAGCAGGCTAGAAATATTCTTGTTAATGTGTATTCCTTTTTCAAACAGATGTCAAGTAAAGACATTTTCGAAAGTACAAATTTCGCTCAGAATCGAGAATTAGTCTTACAAGCTTGTCACGTGAGTGTTCATTCTGTGACGAACATTGTTAAAGAAGACAAACAGTTTACCAAATTAGAAGAGTTTCCATATTTAGATATTCAGGGAAACATTGAGCAACTGAAAAACGTGCTATACCAACTTAGACAATTTTCAAATGTGTGTTTTACGTAGAACAATTTATGATTTATATGACAAAGGTGAATATCCAACCACCAAAGGGCTCACCAATTTAATAAGGGGGGAAATAGAACGGATTCTGTATCCTCTATACATAATATTCTGAAATATTTTGGGTTAAAATATAGGAGAACCAATAATGGTCGCAAATTTCTGCTTGAAAGAATCGATATTCTTACTGCAAGACCAAAATTTCTGCGCACAATGCACATCAGTACGTGAGATTCATGGTATAAAAATGCTTCATAAATATACATTCATGTCTTAAGTATTTATTAAGTATTTTAATGAAACAAAAATTGGTTTAAAGTCCATTGCAGACAGTATACAAATATGACATCATTAAAATAGAAACTATATTCACAAATAATGGAAATTAACTGTTCTTTGACACTAGCCGTGTGTAGGACGCACTATGAAAGGGTAGAGACAGACTGAAAAATTCAATGTCATAGCCGGGATTTGAACCAAGGATCTTCTGGTCTCCGTCCAGCCGCTCTAAACCCTTGAGCTACTATGACCTACGCGCCAACATGACATTAAATTCTCCAACTGACCCGTGTTTCTCCCGGTAAACCACTAGGAGTTCTCATAAACACATGAGACAACTACCTTAATGGCGACTTACTATGCTGTAAGTACTTTAAGGCCCGGGCTTTATAGTTCGGACCACTATTAGGTACAATTAATGGAAATTAACTGTTCTTTGACACTAGCCGTGTGTAGGACGCACTATGAAAGGGTAGCTACTCTAGAGGTAGATTGAGGTTTCATGGCCCAAAAAATATAAGCTTACGGTCGTGGTGTTCAATTGTAGAGACAAGCTAGCGAATTTGGCTCTTCCCTTAGAAAAATTTTTGAACAGGAAAAGGAGAATTTGTGTCTTCACAATGAAGCGCTTATTCCTTTCAACCAAGTGAGAAAGAGGTCTAAGTGTGTCCTTAAAATAAGTGAGGTGACTGTTTCTAGAGTCTCTAAAGAGAAGCAGCTTCAGCAAGGTCCATCAAGAATTGTAACTCCTGGCAAAGACCAAGATCATCTCCATAGTTTTCAATTACATACCATAAGAAGGAACGTGTGTGACTATTATACCCGAAAGGAACATCCTACTACACGTATGCAGTGATATTTGAAAGAAGCCTTAGGTCTTTGAACAAAGTCCTCCAGGATCTGAGATTTGAATTTAAAAAAAAAATTAATAACAGAAAACTAATACTCGAAAGATCATGTATTATAGAACTAAGCATTTTGTTTTTAAGAGAAATCTGAATAAGAATTTGCATGAAATAGTGTGGTTTGATGAAGTCGCCCATACTTTGTCAAAGGGCTGTACTGACGGC
This sequence comes from Mantis religiosa, assembly GCA_030765055.1. NCBI lineage: Eukaryota > Metazoa > Arthropoda > Insecta > Mantodea > Mantidae > Mantis > Mantis religiosa. The sequence continues at coordinate 194,686,387 of CM060949.1, read as the reverse complement.
GCACTTTAAAGTGACAGAATAGGACCTATAGGAAAAGGTGATGCCGGTACGTCGCATGGTTTTGTTGACGCCTTCCTACTCCCCAGATCGAAAGAAAACGGATCTAATACGAAGACATTGGCCATGACCATGAACTCCTGCGGGTTAAAATTCCAGCACACTGGCGGTGCGGATATGATCATCTAAATTGACAGAATCGTTAGTAATTAAAATAAAAAACCACGCCTGTGAAGACGCTACAAGAGAATGTAGCGAATGTGCATTGAGAATTTATTTTTGTTCTTAAAATAGGCTAATACAGATTAAATGTGCATGTTTTTGTTGAGGTGAGTAAACTCGGACGCTTGCTTATGTTTCGAGTTTTGAGAGGGTAAAGAGGGGGGGGGGGGTGTTGCTGTCTGCTTCTAGGCAACATTGCAGCTCCCCATATGGAGAAACAGATGACCTATCTTCTTTCAAAAATCAGACTGTAGGAAATGGACCGCGTCTCTAAACATGGATGAGATCAGGACTGTATGCTGGATTTCGTAGCAATTCGATTGCTTCCTATTCCTGAATTTTGTCCAATATTCTTTTATCTGTATTTGTCCTGCTGCAAGAAAACTGTTTATATTAACTAATGCCGGGTATATTTGCCTCAAAACTTTATAAACTCGTTCCAGTTGTTGAGAATAAACATCCACAACGACTGTCCATTTGGGAAAAATTCCAAAATTCCCCAAACATATAGTTATTTTGGAGTCTAATCAATCTTTTTAACATAACGAAAGGTTGACGTTATCGAGTCACTGTTTCGAGGTGTCAGTGTTACGGTAACACATCCACATGTAACAATTTTCCTGACTATTTCACACATATATCACTATCCTCATATAGACCAATCAAGTATTAGGATTCGTCAAACACCGGCCTATCGCTGATTTTTAAATCGATAATTATACACCATACATCTCTCAGCAATTATCGCATGTTCCTTTATTGTTGGGTATAACATTCTGCTTCAATGATTGGGAATTTTACAATTGTGAAGTTAAATAATTAAATCAAGTTTGTTGCTCTCGTAAAAATCGAATATTCAACTTAAATAAATGCAACATTATTTTAATTGAAAATAATTGATATTTATTGTTTCAAAATAGAGGTTATGTTGCTTTATTATTTCCTTATAATCAATCACCGCCACTTGACTGACGGCCTTAGGACCAAAGTTGCTTTCACCAATGTTAACTTTTACACGGCCTTTAAGAACTATTTATCTTGTACGCCGTGATTTGTGAAGTTAAGTTTCATTCATATGGTAATGCTGGCATATGTGACTTAGACAATCAAATAACTTGTTTTATTGCTTTTAACAATTTGTTTTATTCGTGAAATAGTCTCTTTACATGCAATTCGTGGTTTTGAACTTCCCTATACTGCTTGTAGCGGGAGAATAAAGTAGATGTAAACAAAACCACGTGACCGTTGATCGTAGCGCGCCTTCTTCACAATTTCCACAATGTCCCCGCCGTGTGAATAGTCCCTTGAAAAAGTACTGCTACTGAGGTGTGGAGTCCTGAGTTTGTTTTGCCAAAGCGCAGAAGTGCGTACTAAGCATATTTCAACTAAAAAAAAAAAACATATACTAATAGACAGTTAAGTTAGTTTGTAACTAAAGTAAATCATGCTGCGCGCGCATATTGAAACTGACAGGCGTATCCAGTTATGAAACATGGCGGAACTGATGAGTTCTGTTAAACATGCGCGCGGAAAGCCTTTACGAAATGGTAAAAAGATAGTAATATTGAATACATTTAACAAGTTCTGTGAAAACTTTCCAGAACTTGCTATCGATGAAATGGTGAAGTTAACACATGAGTTTACCGGTGTGTCGGTTTCCAGCATTTATAGTGCACGCAAGGAAAAAGCCATATTCGGTGAAGCTTCAAATCCCGGCAAGATGATACCACGTGCCAGATTAATGATGAACTAAATAGCGTGGTTTTCAAATCCTGGTTTGAAAAGATTCTCCCCAAATTACAACCTCCTACCACAGTGTGAGGAAAAAGTGACATCAAAGATGGCTACAGAGTAAATATATAGTTTTCCACGAGGATCAAGTTAGGGCGGAATTGCTGGCAATGGTTAAATCTCGTGTTAAAGAGTACGAAAAATACATAATTGACGAAATGGCAAAACTTGCGGATCACACTGTACGCAGACTGCCACCTTATCATTGTT